>VXBL01002506.1:1263940-1354353 GCA_013400195.1 Aramus guarauna | reverse complement strand
TCCTCGCCGTTTCTTTCCTTTCCATCCCCCCGCCGTATTATTCCTCCAACTCTTGCCCGTCTGCAGGTGTGTAGCTATTTAACTCGTGGAGATAAATAAATTAAATAATGATCTTGACACTGCAATGAACCGATTACTGACTTTGATGTCAAAGGGAAACCAAAAACAGAAAGAAAGGGGGGAAGAGAGAGCGGGGGAAAAAGCTATTCCCTCGAGGGGGAAATGCAGCTCCTTGTCAAACCTGTTTCCCCACAACTGTCTTCTTTTTTCGGTAAAATCATTAAACAAAGGCCGCGGGGTTATGCGCACCACGCCTTGGGTGCGCGGCCGGGCGCTGTCCCGGGCCGAGCTGCGCCGCGGAGCCTCGTCCGCACCCGCGGAGCCTCGTCCGCACCCGCGGAGCGCTGCGCGGGGCCCGGCGGAGCCGAGCGGAACTGCTGGCCCGGCGGGGACCCGCGGACCCGGGCCCGAGCCGCTTCCCTTTTTTCTTTTCTTTTCTTTTCTTTTCTTTTCTTTTCTTTTCTTTTCTTTTCTTTTCTTTTCTTTTCTTTTCTTTTCTTTTTTTTCTCTCTTCTCTTCTCTTCTCTTCTCTTCTCTTCTCTTCTCTTCTCTTCTCTTCTCTTCTCTTCTTTTCTCTTCTCCTCTCCTCTCCTCTCCTCTCCTCTCCTCTCCCTTTCTCTTCCCACCTTTCCTCAGAAAACGGTTCTGTTTCGGCTCAGTGCTGCCTGCAGGACCACCTAGACAGTTAAAAGCCTCCAGCCCGGCCTTCCTTTAAACAAAGCAACAAATAAGGGAGAAAGAGGAAAGAAGTCAGGGGGCAGGAGGAACGGGGAGAGCCCGAGCTGGCTCCCAGGTGTAGCCGTGCGATCGCCGGGGAGCTCTGCTGCAGGAGAGACAAAGACAGAAGGGGAATTATGTGATGTTAAAAAACTTTATTTTAAAGGACACATTAAGCCCATAGAAGTCTCTGAGAGATATTACTTATTTCTGCTTATTAGTGATAATAGCCCAGTAAATTTGCTATTGAGTGTATCAAAGGCATTCAAAGAGACTTTGAAACATCAAAAAGATTGCAATTCTGATTTTACGGTTTTATTCCAGGCCCGACCTCCTGGCTACATTCCGTGATTGTAGTGTTTAAAAGTAAGCGATGATCAGAAACACATCCTCCTCCTCCTCCTCCTCCTCCTCCGCTCTCAGAAGCCCCGACCGGCCGGGCCGGGCCGGGGACCCACGCGGGACACGCGTGGGGCCGGGCCGGGTCCTTGCTCGGCCGCTGCTCCGGCTTCCGAGGGCCGGCGTGGGGGCGGGCAGGTGAGAACACGTCCCGCGCTGCCCGCGGGCAGAGCGCAGGCAGGAGGGTCCCCCAAGCCGGAGCGTGCTCACCGCCTGCCTTAAAAAAAATAATAATAATAAAAAAAAAAAATTAAAAATGCTTAAAAATTGAAATATTGAGCCAAATCCATCCTAGCCCTCTCCCCCCCCGGGGGGGCTGCAGGCCGGGGAGGGCAGGAGGGACCCCGCGCCGCGGGGGACAGCGGGCTGTATTTTCCGCGCTGCTTCTCGCTCCGGAGCAGCCTCTGCCACTGCCGGGGCTTTTGATGTGTCTGTAATTTACTTTTTTTTTTTTTTTTCCCCCCCCCCCCCCCCTTTCAATCCTTAATTTTGCCTCCCCTTCTCTCTTTTCTCCCTTCACACGCCTCTGTTCCAGTTGGGGTGTTTTATACCAACATCAAAGGGACAACCCAGCCTTTATTATTAATTTTTTTTTTTCCTTCCCTTTTTATTAGGATAAAATACTTCATTATTACTGAACGCGCCGCGTTTGGAAAGCTAAACAAGAAATAACGTGCAGGGTCTGTGCAGGTCCACACTGCAACAAGCCAACGTGTGTACGCCTAAAAGCCCAGAAATTAAATACAGGTTGATCCCAATTTTAAAAGGAGAGCGAGGGAGAGGGAGCCGGGGCTTTGAGTGTGTGAGAGAAAGAGGGGAAGAGATGAGTAGCTGGTAATTATTGAAATATAAGGATGAGATTAATTCAAAGGAAACAAACTATGAAAACAATTGGAGCCGAGTGAAAAGCAAAACCCAGATTAGAATTTGCTTGTGGTTTGTTGTCTGTCTGCTTTCTTTCCTCCTCCCCACCCATTGTCACAGTGCAAGGCAATGGGATTTGCACACTTGAGGTGTAATAGCATTACTGCATTAATTAAAATTTTCATTTCACGTCCAGATTGTTTACTTATCTGCTGGAAACATATGTCGGGAGAAGTTGAGATTCTGGATTCTGCTCCGCTGCCCAAGGTGCAGCGCAGTACAGGGGGGGAGAGGATGGCTTCAGATTTTTTTTTCATTGCATCCTCCAGCCTTATCTCTCCGCTGTAAATTATAAGGAGACTCCATTGAACTGAATATGAAGATTATATTTGCGAGCGGCGCGTCCTAGAGCGGCCCCGGTCCCACTTTGAAATGAACCAAGCCGTCTTGCGGGCCCTGAGCTCCCCCTTTTCCTCCCTCCCCGTGCCGCCGCAGCTCCCCGGTTTTGGCGGGGGGGCTGGACGGGACCCCCCGACACCCACCCGGTCCCGCGGAGAGGGAAGGAGAGCCGCGCCGCGATGCTCCCCGCTCCTCCCGGGATGTCCGTCCGTGTGTCCCCCCGCTTCTCCCCGCTCCATCCCGGGAGGCAGCGATGAGAACCGGGCGGGTCCCCGCTCCCAAAAACTGTGCTTTCCGAAGCGGACCCCCCCCCCAAAAAAAAAAACACCCCACAGCAGGGAGAGGCGGGGGGACGGGACACCGAGCAGCCCTCGGTCCCGCCGTCGGGACAACGGGCCGGGGCCGCGCCGTCGGGGCGAGGGCTGCGGCGGAGCCGGGGCTCTGTCCGGGGCAGCGCGGCAAGGGATGCCCGGGTGCTGCTGGTGGGAACCGTCTTTATCAGGAGAGGGGGGTCTTGCAATTTCATTTAAAATGTAATGGTGGATGAACCGATAAGCAAATAGGGGGAAAAAAAAGGCTCTGCTTAAAAGAAAAAAAAAATGGCATGCTTTTAATATGCTTCCAGATGGGGGGAAAATGATTTACATGGGAGTTTATTTCCTCTTTGCTGATATGAAAGAATTACAGATACAAAACCCACTGATCTATAGAATAAAAAAAAAGAAAAGAAATGTTATTTTCCTGTAAAGGTATCAGTTCATTTATATTCATTTAACCATCCATCCATCAATTCACTTTCTCACTCCCTGCACATTCTCTCTGCTTCTGGTAAACCTACCCCACCAATATACTTTTCTAGAATGTACAATGAAGTTTCCTTAAAAAAAAGAAATAATAAGAGATTCAGCTGAAGTAGGTAAAGCGAAGTTTCCCTGCTCCACCACCACCCCCCCCCAAAGCTCCTATTTTATGTTACAGACTTTGAGTAAATTAGCAATATGAAAAAGAAAATATTTTAGTTTGGAAAAAAAATGTCTGTGTATATCTATAAATAATATATGCAATATAGATGTTATATATGCGGCTACATGTGTATATATAATATATATAGCGGAGTTTGTATGCTCAACATGTATGTACTATGTCTCTATGCTTGTGTTATACAAACAGTTCATTCTCTCCCGATGTGCGTGCCTATAAAATAAAATATACGCATATTGTACAGATATTTACAGCATTCATATATTGTAAGTGCACGGACATAGATTTAAACATACATCCAGCCTGCGTATGCTGTATATATGCACAATATATATGATGCCCACGCACACACACATGCAAAGGCGGCATCTCTCTGAATTGGAGCAGAACGTTTGTATTTAAACTTAAAATATTTTCTTAAATGCTTAACACGTCTCCTTTATGCGCATTGAAGCACATACGACTGTATGTGGTACGTGCTCATATTTGTGTGTGCATGCTCACGCACACTCCTTTACACACACACACACAGAGCGGGCTACCGAAGGGCTCGAATCAGCCCGGTGGCCTCAGACCTTCCAAATCTAAAGGCCGCGTCTGCAATTTTTATTTTTTTTTTGGGGCGTTTAGGACGGCACCTGAACCAGAGATGCAATTTCCTTTATAGGAGCGGTGACCAGAGAGCAAACCTCTCGCTCTCTCGGTAACACCTTTCCGTATTAAAACAAACCCGCCTTAGGTGAGCTCTTCTTCCCCGGGGCTGCCGCTCGCTGTGCGTTAGGTGGGGCCGTACCCGGACGGAGGTGACTTCTTTCTTCCCGTGCTCCCGGCGTGACAGCCTTTTCTCGCAGGAATAGTTACAAGGAGGATGAGACCCTGCGCCCAAAGACGGAGGCTGCTAAACCATCCGTCATTTCCCGGAGACCTTCGCAGAGGATGGAAGTGGAGGGATGCAGAGTAACTTCCTTTTCTGGTCTAAATGTAGTAGCAAAAGCTATGTAAGAAGTTACCTTTTTATTGTTAAAAATAGGTAAATAGAGAGACAGCTAGATATGGAAATACCTATGTATACAGATAAAAATGTGTATCTTTATCGTCAGCTAGATATGGATATAGATCCGCATATAATTTTTCTTACATCTGCCTGTTAAAAGAGCCTCAGCCGGCACTCTGGTGGGTCCTCACCAGTCTTTTTTTTTTTTTTAAAAAATCCATATATAAATAAAGCGACCAGACAATCACCCCGAGATCAAACAACTTGGCGACGACGTAGATAGGAGCTACCTCGTGGATGCCTGCCCTGCGCGGATCTCCTTTAAAACTGCAAGCCAGATCAAAGGCTGGAGTTACCAGGCTCCATGTTGTAAGTGACACCTGCAAATGTTAGCCCTGCTTCGTGTTTCCAACCCATACCTGAATAAATACATAATCATATCACATAGCATAATTAATAGGAATATCACCATGAAGGACTTTTAAAGGAAAGGCTGTTGAAAGAGAGGTTCCTGAAGATAATCCTTTTTAAAGGTTTCCTTAAAATGCAACCACTAGCGGGAATAAGGCAGGTTTAGTTCCAACATCTTAATACCTCGGGATAGCACAGTTTTAGATCTTGTTAATGTCTTTCCTTCACTAGCGGCTTGACTTTTGATTCGGGACTCGCACTTTTTGGAGGATCTCGTTGCTGCTGTGGTTCTCAATGGAGAAGGTCCCCAGAAGAGGCCCAGCCCAGCTCCCCTTTCCATTGACCCGTCGGGGACTCACAACCTCATTTCTGCTGGAAATCAAACGTGGTCACATCCTGCCTGCTCGTAATAACCTTTCTAACCTCACCGTTTCGGAGCAAGTGTTGGTGTCCCACACTTTGTCTAATTTTCAGGGTGCTGCTTAATTTGTTTTTTTCTTATCCCGGATGGCACCCCAACTGCTGGGCCACGGAAACGGGGTTCAGCTGTCCCCGAGCTCTTCGCTTAGAGGTGTCGCCCGACTCCTCCGCTGTGCTCAGGAAAGTCCTGCGTGGCATCGCCAGCCAGGGTCGGTAAGTAAATCACTTTTATTTTTTTTTTCCTTTTACAAACGATGTCGGTATAAAACGATGCAGAGTGACACAGCAAACCGCAGGGCTAAGGGATCAACGGGAAACAGTGGGCTCGATGCTCCCCTGAACTCTTCTTCCTCGGTCTCCCATCCCATGAGTTCTTTCCGTGATTATTTTGCATCCTCGCATTTCTCAGGCTGCGTGGAGGGCGGAAAAGCTTGAGAAGCTCGGATGACCCAGTGGAGTGGACCCCTGTTAGGAAGCCCCGGGAGCGTCGCGGTCCTGCCTTTTGGCTGTCGCTTCTTGTCTAGAGCTTCTGCCCAGGATGCTTCCTACTGGGTTTCAGAAGGAAAAGTTCAGATTTGTGAAAAATGTCATCAAATTGGCATGGCAGTAAGTGAGGGCTTTAGGAGTAAGAGATGATGGACACATCCTCCCAACAGCAATAATTAAAAAATAATAATAATAAAAATTCAGTTAAATTAGATATTTGTTTGTTTGTTTGTCCTACAATTGTGGACAATCCTGTAGACTATCCCAATCCAAGTTTCTTGATCGGTGACAGATTTGTTGTCTCGTCTCTCTTACTCCCAAGAAATTTTTGGCCTCTGGCAAACCAGGTATCTCCATTCCCAGCAAAGTGTGGACCAGGCTGTCGCGTTGCGGTGGTGTGTGTAGGGGAAAGCAAGTTGAGGGCAATGTAAGAGGTTTTTGGAGCTGCTCTAGCTGTTGTCCTCTCTCTCGGAGGTTGGCACCGGTGGAGTTTGCCCAGAGAGGTCAGATGTCCAGTGCCACCGTAGCCCATACCCACCCCGTGAGGAACAAAGGTGAAACCTTTTGGGTCTCCCAGGAGACCCAAAGCTCTTTCGGCTTTGAAATAAGCGCACGAGGCAGAAAGCACGTCGCTGTCACTTGGCACGGTGGCACCGGCACTGCTTGGCCGGTGTCGTGCCGGGATGGTGCAGGGATGGGGAGGCAGCACGAGAGGGCGAGGGGATCCCGAGGGGCTGCCGTCTCTGAGGACACCCCGATGTCAAAGGGGGCCGTGTCCATCCCCGGTGTCAGCGATGAGCTCCGTGTCACCGAGGGGTCAGCTGGGGTTTGTATCTCCCGTCGGTGACGTGCTCTGCGGCGGTGGACTCGTGGGCCAGCGTCCCCTGCCCCAGCGCTGTCCCTCCAGCAAAGCTTTACAAACCAAACCCACTCTGGTGTGAAGAAGGACTAAAATGTATTTGTTCCCTGTCTGCCCAAGTTTTATTTTTCCTGTTTTATCTTTGAGCTGTAGCTGCACTATCACATGCAGGCTTTCTTAAATTTTTTTTTCTTTTTTATTTTTTTTTGTTGGCAAGGTTAGAGACCTCTGATTTAGAGTATTTAATTGCTTATAATTTCTCCAAATTTCCATGTAGGCATTTTTAATGTTTGCCTCCTTCCTCCCCTGTGAGCTATTAGCATGAGTCATTTTGTTTCCTGACAGAGACAAGGGTTTTTCCCCCTCTCCTTCTTCTCCATCCAGCCCTACTTACATGGGAACTCCCCCACCAGGCAGCGCAAGGGGAAAGGGAATTAGATCTTTATCAGAGACTTACTTTCACCCAAGATTTCCTTAGATCAGTAAGTTAAACAGAGGCCAACAAAAGCCAAACAAATGCTTTCTCTCCTACCTAGAAATAAACCCCCCGCAGCCAAAAGTATTCCCTCTCCTCCTTTGGATGCAACCCAGGAGGTGGTGTGACTATGCGTCCTTCTCTTGGACGTACCAGCGTCAGTCCCCTGCGATGGTTTGATTTCAGCTTGTTCTCTCTTCGGCCATAGAGTGCCAGGGAAGACAAGAACTAAATTTCTAGCAGGGAAAAAAAAAAATAATATAGAAAGATAGGAAAAAAGAAATCCCAGCGTTGCTTCGAATCCCTGCCAACTTTTCAGGCCTTCATAACTAAGCCAAAAATAAGGCCACAAACCCATTTTTCTTCATTCGCAGGTCACCTTGAAGGGTAGATGAGTAGCTCTTTTAATAGTGTTTCTTCTTTCAAGAGGATTTCAGTGAGGAAAGTAGCAACGACTGAAATTCCCCATTTCCTTCCAGGTCCTCAGTTTTGTCTTGAGGATATGCAAGGGCCTGGACAACTCCCCACTATGGAATTTTGCTCCATTGCTGCAACATAATCTGACTTGAAGTGCTACGGAGGTTTGGCATAAATGTGCTTTAACATAATTTTTTAATCACCTCTTGGCCCCACAGCCCACACATACACGTTCAAATAGCTGTAGATACCTACACAAAAGTGGGCAAGCATCCACTTTCCCCTCAAATGCAGCCCCTCCGGTTTGCTCAAGATCTCCGTGATGCTCTTGTGAAAAGCACCGTCCAAGCCGAGCAGGCATCCATAAAAAAGCATGAAAAGAAGGTGCAAATTAGTGTGAGCACCCGAACGAGGTGGGAGCACTAACGAGGAGCAGAGGTGTCGTGATACCTCTCTCCCCTGGGGATAGGACAGATGGCCAGTGGCATCAAGGTGTTTCTGCCTCCCGCCTGTTGTCCTCCATGGAGCTGATCCATCCCCTTCAAGGTGGGGCCAAGTGGGGACAGGACCCCACGGGTCACTTCCCTTGCTGGGACACTGGGAACAGCTTGCTGCCTGGAAAGAAGCCATCCAGAAGGTCAAACCGTACACGTGCTTTAGTTTAGTCAAAGTGGTTTTTCTCAGCCTTAATTGATAACTGATGAGAAAACCTTCCGCTCTACGCATACACGTGCATATGTATAGACACGCACACGGGTACACATGCGTGTGTATAAATAGATCTCTTTAAATTTAAATAGATTTATGGCCAGGGACAGGAAGGTGGATAAAAGGTTGTTACAAAGCAAGAAGATCTAACACATCTGTATGTTCTTTCATAGGAATTAAATCTATAGTGGGTTGCATTCAGTGCTAACACTCCTATTAATTTCTATTTTTCGTTATTGCTTTCACATTTGTCAAGCTTCGATGAAGGGATAATGAAGTAAATGGATGTTAACTACAAATTAATCATCCTTGTCTTCATAGCGCAACATAGGTTCCTACTTGCTTACCCTCTTCAACCAGAAATGGTAACGCACTTTCCATATCCGTACCAGCAAAACCTGCTGGATGCTGTAACGTAGCAGAGAAAGAGAAAGAAAAAGAAAGGAAGAGAGACACCTTCCCCGAGAAAGTGCAAATAACTCGTTGAAGCTGTTGAATTTGAATTGTGAGGAAGAGCTGAGGAAGTTGAAGGTATGCTAGTTTTGCAAGGAGAGCTCGTTGGAAGTGACGTGTTGTGTTTAACTACTGAAAGGTTAAAGATTTTGACGGTCTATTTCTTTAACTGGAGTGTGTCTCTTCTCACTCCGCAGCAAAGGATGGATGTATTTACAAACATGCAGGCTTTTATTTACAAACGTCCTTGCTTTTCTTTGGAGCTTGGCATCTGTCAGCCTGGTCTTGTTGAGGTATCGGGTGTTTGGGAGGCTGGAGGCTCCTGTGTGCCGGTAAGAACGGGAACTGAGTTGGAGAAACTTCAGGCTCCCTGCGTTCCTTGAGAGGGACCGGAGAGGAGCTGGAGGCAGTCAGAGAGCCACCAGCCCCAGTGGTGCATCATCTTGGGGATACACGCGGCTCTGCTGAAGGCTTTGGATACCCTGCAAGTGTACCTTGGGCAGCTGCTCCTGCAGAAGACTTACATGAGCTTTGACCACCTGGTTTTTTGCAGTTTGGGCTTTGACCCGGGCAAACATGGGAATTTCTGCTCAGGTGTTTAATTTCTGATGGAGCGGCATTCGGCGTTATGCAGGCAGGACAGTGGAGTTTAACCACTTGGCCTTATTTTGTGCTTGCAATAGGAAACAAGGGTAGGTTTTGCTTTTATCACTAATTGCTCTCTCTTGCAACGATCACTTGGCACTACACTCCAGCGTCGACTTAGATTTCCTTCTGTTCCTCTTTCCTGTGTCACAGGGTGCTGTAGACCTTTGCAGCCCCGTCCGCCCCTGCTGTGACACCCCGGGGAGTCACCAGTGACCAGCCTTGTGACGGGCTGTGGCACAGCCCAACCTCACCCACACTCCCAACCCCTGGACCTGGTCCTCGTTCCTTGGTCATCAATGTGATGCTATGCCCGACTCCACAGCTGGATCCCAAGGTGCTTTGACATCGTCGTCCACACACCTCTTCACTTACTTTTGCAAAGAAGGAAATACTTGGTCAGATTCAGATTTTCAAGATGTAAATGTACATACCAGTACCAGCTTTTCTCCTTCTCAAGGAATGTGTCAGCGGTCTCCTCCGACCCAGGGCTCAGGTCTGCACCATAAATATGGAAAACTTTCAGGGCTCTTAAAGATGGGTGCTTCACGGTCAAGTTAGTACTCCCCAGAGCAAGCGGCTGCTGTGGGTTCATCCCTGGGATGATTAGGGAATGCTGCAAGATTTGAGATATCCCTGCTCATTTGACAGGAAGCATTGCAGACTGGGCATTTCTTAAACTGATTTCTCCCAGAATTTGTCCCGTCCCTTTCACCGTCTTCCTCTTTGCCAGTCCTTGACACAGTCCTTCTCTCTCTTTTATTGATCAATCAGTTGATCAGTTGATCACTTGATTGACCCAGAAGTTTTACATATCTGTCACAACATTATTTTTTGTCTTCCCAACCTAGATTTACACTGGTCCTTCCTTTTTGAAATGCAAGGTTTTGACAACAAAGCATTCTCTGGTCCTTGTCCTTCCCTGCCTCTCCCAGGATATCGCCTTTCCTGTGATCTCCATCATTCATTTGGAGACACTGAGTGACATCTTTCTGCATAGCTTTCACTCTCCTGCTGTCCTGGAAAAGCAGTCAAACCTCCACATCTGCCTGCCTCATAGTCTACCCTGTGTTTGGGTCAGGATAGGCAGAAGACCTCTGTTCATGGGTCCACCCTTTGCGCTCGACTCATCTGGATTAAACCCAGACCTTAGTCACTGCCTCTTCCCCTCCTCTCTTCATGTTCCCTTCTTTCCTATCTCCTTCCCCTCCCGATGGGTGCAGGTAACACATTTTCTCATTGGCAAAGCTGTAGCTTTCTTGGTTTTCAAAGGGCTGGATTTTGTTCCTCACCCACCGTCTCCGCTATGCGCTCTGCAGGCCAAAACACCTCCATTCGTTTTGTAGGCCATGGGAAAAAAAAAAAGCAGTGGAGAGGGACATAAGTATTCCGGAATTCACTTTTCTGGAGGCACAGTTAACTGACATTGATCTGTGGCCACTTCTGTGGCTCTTGCATAACGCTTTAAACGGAGTGTTCCTTTTGTTTTGTCTCCAGCCCAAGAATTCATTTCTTAATAAGAAAACTCAGAAGTGTCTCTGAAGGATACGGGCTCATGAGCTTCACTACCGCATCGCAGGTGCGCAAGTTTGCACTTACTCACGTGGTCCCCATGGTCTCCAGCTACTTGGATTAATGAGGGTCCAGTGTAGTCCTCTCGCCTTTCTCCTCTTCAGATGCATGCAATAGAGCCTCAGAACTGCCTTTGCCTCTTAGTCATCTTCTCCACGCCATCATGTATGCATGGCTGCTGCTTGGAGAGCCTCGAGGAAGGGGAAGAAAGGCACGCAACATCTTCGGCAAGCATCTGGTTTCTTTTCCTTGTTGTCCCCCATGGCTGGAGGAGCATCACACTTCTCGTGTAACTTGCCCTGCCTAAAGTCTCCAGAAAGTCAGCTGTTATACCTGACTCCAGTCATTTTTTTCTTTGAAAGTCATCCCCACCTTGCTGCTTGTCTTTCACAGGGACACATCTTCATGGTCTTTCAAGAGCTTGTCCACCCAAAGCATCAGAGACATGCCTCTCCTCCCACACTGGGGCTGGGATTTGAATGTGGTGGGTGCTGTGGTCAGAGCTGTGCAAACCTGACCTTCGTTGGATTTCAGGATCCTAAATCACCCAGATTTATTTAAAAAATAACATATAGGTTCTTAAGTGTCTCAAGCAGTTTAGCTCATTTAGTGGGGAGATGTGAGATATTTCTAAATGGAATGAGGAATGAAGGAAGCAGCCGGATACATTTTAATTCTAATTTTTCCTATATATCAAGCGTTAAATTAACAAGTGAGGGAGAACACTGCTGAGGAGCTATCTGCTGTTTAGACAGGCATATCAGGATAAAATTACTCTGCACTTGCCTGTGGTTTGTCTCGATACTCCTGGAGCTGCACCAGTAAAGAGTATAATTGTGCTGCTATTTGAGGCTTCGGATCTGGTGCTGCGAATCCTCCCCTCTGACTACGCAAGGTTTGCTTGATGACGTTAGGTAACTATTCCCCGTAGGCGATTTTTACCCAGGCAGGGTGCAGAGCTCCTCAGATGTGGGAGAAAAGGGAGAACTGCTCAGGCAAAAGACTTGCATTTGTCATCGTGAGGACGGTTGGTTCAAATGTTTGCTGGAGAGAGGTTTTCCCCGCAGTGTTTCAGCACAGGGGTCTAATTGGCACAGGAAAGATTTTGCAGTCAAGAGGTTGGTTTCCACTTCTGAATGGTCGGTGCAATGCACAGACTATTTCAATATCATTCTATAGATTTAATTTTGCTTTTCTATAGTGAGAATAAGAATTGCTGTCATTGCCTTCAACTTGGAGTAATTGAGTTTAAAATCAGAACCCTCTTCAAAGTCTTTTATTTGCTGCATGATAAGGGGCACTGAGGTCTTTGGATTAGTTAACATCGATATACGTCATCTCCAGGCTCTGTACAGCTGGCCTGTACCACGCACGTGCACGTTGAGTACTTGTGTCTCTGAGTAAATGGTTCGTATTGACTTTCACTGAAGCTCAGTTATAAAATGCTTCAGTGCACTGAATATGATTTTTTTTCCTCAATCCAAGTCCCAAGAGGACTCACTCCAGATATCCCCACTCAATGAAATATTGTCTCTGCAGCCAGGGAAAGCAATCTCTTGAGTATGAACCTTGAAAGAGAGGAACGGGTTCTTTCTCAGCAACCTTTTGATATTGTCAAACCTTCAATCTTTTGGGGATTTATGGACTTTGCTAATACATAGGACTGACCCTGGACACTAAATGCCTCATTTTCACCAAATTTATAATTATTTCCTTTGCACATTTCATGTCATATAGCTGTGGGGATAGTATCATTGTTCCCATTTTATAGATGGGAGAGTTGTGTTGCAGGGAGATGCCTGGAAGGCGTGCACAAGTCTGTTCTGCATTGCTGACTTCCTCTTGTAGTGCTAGTATAGCGTAAGGGATGCTTCCGCGTGTGCGTCCTGATGCGCTTGTTGTGCTGGCTGGGAAATCTCTCACTTCTTCTCCTTGTTTTTCAGGTCTTCTGGCTCCCTGAGTGTGAGCCTTTCCAGAGGTCACCCTTTTCGCCCATAGAGCAGAGGTGGGAAGAAGCGGGAGGAAGCCCCCCCTTTTTCAAATCAGTGTATTTTGGCCATTTTAATGAAGCTGGAGATTATACAAGTCCTTTAAGGAGTACGTGTTTCCAGGTGGCATTTACTGCAGTGAAAGCTGCACACCCAACCCGGCTACGCACCGCTCGAGCGTGGGAGCTGCTGGCATCAAACCACCGCGAGCCAGCTGTGTGGGACAAACGGCACTTGCCATCTCCCAGGAGTCCCAGGGGAATCGGCCGGTGGCTACGGATATGCACAGGGGTGGTGAGCAGATGCAGAAGTTAGAGGGAGCAGGGCCCGGATCAGGCTGCAAGCAGATAGGGGCTGAGTGAGGATATGAGTGGATAGATGTGGAAAACATGGAAAAAAGGAAAATATTGACTGCTGAGTACACTGACAACTCTCCACCTTGCTCCAGTTCCAGCTCAGGGTCTTGTGTTTACCAGGGCCATGCCGGTCCTTGAGCCAGGGACTTTTAGGGCTGCCCCTAAGCTTGCAGGTAAAGACTACCGTGGCAATTAACCTTATAATAGGTAGGCAAGAAATGTCATGACTGGTTTAAATGCCTCGTGAGGTTAGCAGCTCATTTAGTGTTACCGCAAAACTCTGAGTGGCCACGTGGACCTGGAGCTCATGAGATCTTCCTTCTTTCTCAGTCCACCAGACCATCCTTGAACTCATTTTTTCTTTGCTCACAGTTGCTTACGGCTAGCAAAATCACAAAGGAAAACGTGAACATTTTCACGTGGAGAAAAAAAACCAAACTCAACAGCTTTTTGTATAACAAACAGATTTTAATTAAAAACCTTGTCTTCGGCAAATTTCCATCAGTTTCAAAGAACCCTGAGGGTGCCAGCACTGCCTGTTCTTTATGGAGAAGTGTGTTGGGGCTGCCCACCGTACTCCCTCAGAAAGGCTCCTGGTTTGAGGGGGAAGAAGCCACACAGACCACACTTGCCCATATCAGCAACATCTTCTGAATGAATTAAAAGCTGAAACTCAAACTAAAAACTAATCCACAAGTAAGAGGTGTGAGCGCACAGTTCTGCAGCAGGTAAAGTTTGCACTTGAAAGGTTACTGTCTGAAGCCTAGTTCTGATTTTTTTTTTCCAGCCCATTCCTCCAAAAACCCAACCCACTGGATGCTATCCCACTGGTCCTTGTTTTCCTTTGTCTTCCCGGCACACTTACACATACACCACAGACTCAAAGAAGGCAGCAGCAGGAAGTTTAGATTTCACTCCCCACTCTTCCCTAGCTATAAAGTCGACCCCTGCTAGCACACGTTACACTACAACACCTCTGTATTTGCTGAAACGCTGGGGAAATAGCAGCAGAAATTACAACACTCCTGGTGAGGGCATTACAGTTTGTGATCAGGGTTGCACAAAAATTCCTTCCAGTTGCCCTCCCTGAAGTTGCAAATGCTTAACTTTACCTTGGTGTCACCACCGATTCCCTCCATACCAACCTTTTGGACAGGCTTATGGCTGGAATTAACAGTGTATTTTTCATGTCTTCCATGTTTTTTCCAGGTCCCTGAGGCAACAGGTGCTACTGGAGAGGATGGGGCTGGAGATGCAGCTAAAAGAGCCGTGAAAGCACGATGCAAACAGCCTCCTCTTACTGGGCTTTGGGAATGCTCAGGTCTCAACTGGATTTGTACCCTTCAGGCAATTTCTGGTTAAGAGGAAGCATCAGGAGTGCTGTATTGCCCCTGGTTTGATCTCCTGGGGGGTGCTGAGGTGTTAGTTGGTCCCCCTTGTTGTTGCACCCTTACCCATTGTTTTCCTGCAAGCGGCATGGGTGCATCAGCGTGAGTTCATATATGTCAGAGACTTATCAATATAATACATGGAACATATTGGGGTTTTTTTCCCACCCCCCACCTTTGCAGGCTCCCAGAGGCTGCCAGAGCTCCCATTTGGACTACAGAGTCCCATCGAGAGCATGACAGCAATGTTTATGTGCTATTCTAACGCTGGTTTTAGCAGCATAAGTGCTTTTTAATGCATAGCATTACAGCAAGTGTGTCCTATTCTCTCCCTTGCAGAATGGCTGTCTGGAGGGATGTAATTCCAGCTTCTGCCTCAGCACGCCGTTATTTACAAGCACGGTTACATGCCCACATCAGGCATGGTTAGTGCCACCGCCGAGCTTTATTCAGTTAATTTGGCACACGTCATACGAGAACCACCTTGACAAGATAAGCGTTGTCATCCCCAACGGGCTCAGGGATTCCCTAACTGCATCCGGAAGGTGACAGGGCTTTGGAAGGGCATTCAGGGAGTGATGGGCAGCGGTCTTACCCAAGGGGACCATCATGAGGTCCCACCACTCCCACATGCAAAAATCCAGCAGGACACACAGTGTGTCGCATGGGGTGGTTAGTCTTGTGGTAGCTCCCTGGCCACCAATGGAGACTCGTTTGCTGACTGCACCCACACGTGCTTCTTGCTATGGGTTTCCAGATGGAATTTTAGGTGCTGGCCAGGGCTGGTGATACTGCTAAGAGTCAAGAAAGCACCACAAAAGCAGCTTCCTCATACTGGGCTGGTTCCTACAATCTTTGTCTGTCCCAGCACAAAAATCTGCTGGGGAAGGGAGCTCATCCTGAAGCAATACACCTACTGAAGGTACTTGGTGCTGATATCTCAGATGGAATCATCTGATCTGATGGTGCTCTCTTGAACTTTTGCATCTCCTGCTTTCAGAGGGCACTGTCTTGAGGGGAACTGGAAGCATCTGTGAAAAAGCAAAAACCTGCAGAGCTTGTGGTAGTCTGTGTGAGGCCAGAGATTCATTCGCTCTGCTCCAGTAATCTTGTGGAGGGAAGATTGCATGCACTATTGTAAGAGCCATAGTGTGGTCTTAAATACAATTATTGTGCCTCTGTTATGAAGTATAGGTGAGAAAGCCCATGTTTCATGAGATGTATGAGGGCTCTGACCCACCTTCATTAGTGTTGCTATCTGTATAAAGTGAGTAATTGCAGTGAAGTGCCGGTCACGTGCCCGTTGTGCTGAGAAGTCTCCAGGAGAGGTTCAATTAGATGGCAGAAGCTGACGAGCTGCAGTGTGGGAAACCTCAGGGAACCTTCCCCAGATTAGTCATAAGAGCCAGCCCTTGTACCGCATTTGTCATTGGCACGTGTCAAAGTGCTCCATGAAGTGCTGCCCACCGCACTTCCCTTGCGCAGATTAGGGTCACGGGTGAGCAAAAAGGCTCGCCATGGGTTGCCTGTGGGGCCAGAGGCAGAGCTCGGTTTCTGCGTCCTGGAGCAGTATCTTTGGCCTCTGCGTTGAACAGTTCATCCTTTCAGGGAGAGATGTAGGAGTCCTGGTTGGAAAACAGCAAGGCATCCCCGGTCCTTCCAGCCCAAAAGACAGAGGTGAATAAGATGTGATAACAACCAGTGCTTCAGGCACTACCTGGAGGAATTTCAAACATCCCTGTTGGATTTGGGGAGATTGCCAGTACGTTCATCTGTTCTCTTGGAAGGTGGCTGCCCCTATGCCTTCACCCAGGGGTGGTTTGCTCTGTGAAAATCTCCATTTTCCACTTGCCTGCTGCTTCTTTCACTGCAGTGAGGTGCTTCAGCCATTTCCAGCACTGGACCTCCAACCAGGCACCGATACTTTTCTTCCCTGATGGGGTTCAGCAACCCTCCCAGCTCAACAGATCATCATGTCCTGGTCCTCCTCCCTTTCAGAGGCACTGAAAGCTTGGCTGCTGTCTCCTGCCAGGGTCAGTGTCTTCCAGGGAATTCCTTTGGGGTCCTGGCTCTCTCATGAGCTCAGAGAGATGGCTCATGGCAAACAGACTTTACACTCTTTGTCAAGGCCATTGGTTTCTGGGTGTTGGTGGTCTCAAGGCCACATTGCCCAGGTGGTAAGCAACAGTCTGCTTGCTGCATGCAAGATCTGCATGATATAAAACCCAAAGATGTAAATAGGCTAATAAACAGTAAGTGTTTTTCTACTGCAAAGAAACCCTGCTGACTGCTTTTCTATATCTATACTACCGCTTTCCAATATCTATGTTTTTCTATATCCATTGCGTTGCTGCAGAGGTTCCAGTTTGCCCTGAAGTTCATCAGCAAATGAATTTCAAAGGCTGTTCCCCTGGCTGCTCCTGTGAGTTCCTGAGAGAGAGGGCAGAGGAGATGCCAGATGTCCCACAAGCAGCAGAGAAGCAAAACATCTCTTTGGAGTTCCTGCGGCTGTCTTCATCTGAGATGACAGTCCATGTCCTGTGCCAGCTGCTAAACTGCCCCAGCTTGGGCATCCAGTGACCAAAAGATGCTTCAGCACCAGAGTGACCAAAAACCCAAAGGAGCTTTTGGGAGAGGCTTGGTGATTGGGAGCTTTCTGCCCAGTGGGCAGGCAGGGCAATGATGTTCACGGATTTATTTGGGGTCTGTTGTATCTTGTAAAGATGAAAGGATGTTCAAAACTCTTGCCTGTTCTCTCAGCTTGTAGCGGGGAGGGGGGGCGGGGGGGATGGAGGCTGAGGGAAAACCAATGAGAAAATATTTACCAGCCTAACTACTAAGTGAGGTCTCTCTAATGGAGAATTTAATCTCCAGGCCATTGTTATCTCTGTTAGGTTTTCTGTATCTTAGGTACTCAATAAATGATTGCTAAAGTAATTCAGCATTCTCCTCTCAATCAGAAAACACAGCACCATGTCAGCTATCCAATCCCACTCTCATGCAGTAAACAAAACCCAGGCAGGGTAGGTACATGGGTGAGAAAACTCTGAAAGTAGGTCTGAAACACAGGCCTGGAGCTTTGAAAGGTGATGGGAACACTCTGTGGCTGGAGACTGTAGGAATGAGGTAAGCAAGAGCCACAGGAAGACACCCATAGGGAAAGGACATCAGAACCAGTTATGCGATGGCAAACAAGTGTTGCGGTGCTCAGCTATGCCACGGAAACATCTACCTGACTCCCCACCACTGAAAAAAACCATGATTTTCTGTCTCTGCATGCCTTGAGACTCTTCCTCATGTCTTGTATTCTCCCTGGAGAGGTGTGGAGCCCCAGCGTTCACAGAGGTGCTTTCCTTTAGCGATGACACCCAGCATGACACCCTGCATCGAGGCACACTTATCTTTCTGGGGTCTCCATCCCTCCCTTGGTACCCTTCCTGGGATGGACCCACTGGATCCTCCTTTGGCTTGCCCCCTCCAGCTATGTGTGTCCCTTACCCATGCTGCATTCCCACTCCTTCCAACCCAATGTACCAGCCGCGAGGGGCTGTGCCCCCTCTCCAGTGGGTGCAGCCCCGTATCATGATGCCCACCCAAAAGCTTTTTCAGTCTCGTTGTATCTCAGATAGGTGAGTTTGAGCACTGGAATTTTGGAGGGTCCAAGTTCAGCTGGGGCTGCTGCTGCCGTGGTCCCACGGGGTCCGAATGCAGCTTTGTCCTCCCATCCGTGGGAGAGGTAATTCATCCCCATGTACGACAGAGCACTTCTATTCTGCCTCTTCAGACCTGGGTCAGGTTTAATACAGTCTGTGAGAAAGGCTTAAAACAGCAAGGTATGAGATTGAATTATGGTCTAATCTGCCACTAATAGAACCTGACCAGCTCCATTATTCAATGTCAAATCACTGCATTTGCTATTAAAACACAGCGTGAACTTCCCTAATTTCTGTTGGGTTAGGACCATATCCATCATTCTTGCCTGAACTGGCACCAGGGCAGTGCAGATAACACAGACAAATTTAATGTGGTAAATTCACCTTAGGAAGCTTGCTCTAGCGGTGCTGGGAAGGGAGGGGCTGGGCAGTCCTAGGAGGAAAAGGATGGATGATAGCAAGCTGCAGTTTGACATTGCAGGGGGTAATGAAATCGTACAGTGCCTCTTTAGGGTGGGAAGGTCTAACTGGCCATTGCACTCTGACAGTCTGACTTAAAACTGTGCTAAGAGGGGAGGTGACAGAGGAGGAACCGGTCCCATGTTCTGGTGCAAAAGAAAGAGAGTGGAGACACATAACCACAGTTTCTGGATGTGCGGGTAACACCACCCTTATTGCAGCCATCACATCATAAGGTTGCAGTCTCTTTTTCATGGGTTGTGAACATGTTAGAAACCAACTCGTGCTTTCTCCTCCATGCTGCCGTCCCTGGGAAGGCAGAGGTGTCACATCAGAGTCTTCACCCTGCTTACTGGCTGGCATCAGCCAATCAATATCTACCCTCCATGTGGGTAGATACTCCCTGGGAAGGGACAAATTGAACTGCTTGTTTGCAGCATCCTAAATTGACCTAAATTGGAATCCATCAGCAGATACCTGGAGAGTTAAATGAAGACTACCTAGCCTGGTTCGGTTGTGACTCATACCAAGATTTTCGATCTTATTTGCAGAGGTGGAAAGCAAGGCCATTAAGTTACTGGAGCATCAAATAACCTTTGGCAGAAAGTCCTTGTTAATGTTATCTCTTCCTTTTCTTTCTTCTGTGTCTGTACTAATTGTAGAAATATGAAAGTGTGAAAGTAGATGTCTACCACGTTGACCAAAAAAAGACAACTGGAGAAAGAAGAGCCCTGAGGCACACCAGGAGTGCTGTAAACCATTATAACCATTTTCAAGGGTAAACAGAGTCTGATCGCAATGAAGATTAACAGAGTTCTTTAGAGAGGAAAAACAAAAAAAAAGACTTGCCATTACTAGGTCTAATGAGTTGACACTGGTGAAGAGGGACTTGTTACCGTGGAAATGACAAATATTAGAAAAGAAAGCGAAACAATTCTAGATGGATGGTGAAGACCTTATCTGGCCACTCTCTTCTCCTTTTTGCTGGTAGGAGTCCAACGAGCAGGACTGCCTTTGGAGAAGTTTATTTCACTCATCTTTGCCTTCAGCACAGCTCCTTTGTCATAAGGACCAAGGAGAAGGCTTTGAGGACTCAGCTAAAGACTCAGTAAATGCGTGAAGATGTGAGCTTTGCTCCTTCCAAAGGTGGACACTCCAGGAATGCTGAAGGCTATCTGGGTAAGCCCAGTGTTATAGATCCTTCGTAACTGGTAAAGCTCCCTGCATCTTTATTAGACCTTGTCTGTGAAGACTCAGCACTGGAAAAGCTTTATTGCTCTTCCTACCTACATTCAGGATGCATCCACTTGTTATGATGACCTCTGTCCCTTGACCTCCCAAGGTTTCTCTCTGGTCCAAGTATTCATGGAGAAGAAGAAGGATCACTTTGGCTTTCATCAAAACCAGCTTCTTCCATGTTAGTGGTCCTTTCAGAGTTGCCATTTACACATTCATCAGCTAGGCACGAGAAGACAGTTGTTAAAGAATTCATCATGTCCGCATGCTGGATCAGCACTCACATCCTGCTTGCATGACCCTCTAAACACCTACCAGAGGATTTGGGGGAGTTTGTATACACAAGCACCAGGCTCGCACACACTGACAGGCTTCCCAGGTGCTCCCCAAGGGACAGGTAAGGAATGGAGGCAGCAGAGACCAGGAAAGAGTGGGGTCATTCTCCACTGCCATCTCCAAAGGACAGTCAAGCAAGGCCAGTCCCAGGAGCTCTGTTAAGGTATCAAGGAACTGGGCTCTCACAGTGCTAAAGAAGCCATCACAGATGTGTCCCCATGGTAATTAGGAACATGTCAGGAGCTTACAGGTCTCTTGGGACAGGGATCCAGCAAGGAAGCTTGACATGTTATCCGCAAAGGTGCAGCAGCGCTGTCTGCGCAGCTCCCTCAACAAGGGGATCACACACGATAGTATGGGGAAGGGACCTTCCTGACATGGTGGGAAAGGCACTGCTTATCCTGTAGGAACAAGGCTGTCCCTGCCACAGTGGAGCATCTGCTTAGAGTTGGACCTACTTATGTACCCTCAGGAAAGCACAGGCCAACAGTTACGGAAAGGATACAGGCATCAGCAACAGGGCAAAGGTGCTGTGGCATGGGGAATAGGAGTGATGCATGCTCAGATATGCAACTTCAGATCCCACAAGCACATACCTGAGGCTGCCTGAAGGACAAGCTATAGAGGTAGGGGTAGCTCAGGATCTCTTTACCCTTTTTCCAAGCCCGTCTGGAAAGTGGTGATGTTGAACTAGAACAAATGGAGATTTGTGACGCTTCATAAAGACATTCCTGACACCTCCTACTAAATACTTGTGATGGGTTTGTTCAGGCATAGCCTTTGCAATTACTGGGATAAGGAAGGCAGCCAAACCCAAAACCCTAGTGCCAGAGCATTGGGAGTCTATAAATTGCGACGGCTTGTGCATGAATAGACATGATACCGCTGTGCCAGTGCCCAACGCGGCACTCACTGCAGAGATCTCCAGGGCAGTGTGGGGCCTCCACCATCACTGCCATCAGCAGGGGACTCTATTTGTGTTTTCTTCCCACTTTTCAGGAGAGCAAGGAAAGTCTCACACAAAGCAGCATCACTTAGCAGCCCAGTGGAGAACCATGTTAAAAAAGTGCTCGGAGGAGTTGGTGAAAAACACCCACATCCAGTTTGTCAGCCCAAAGGATGAGCCTGGTGGCATGACAGTCCCTGATGGGAAGGTGCCAGAACATATGTGGCAATTCCAGTGGAATAGGAAACTCAAAGGAAACATTTCTCTTTCTCTAGTCTCTCCAGCCTTCGCCTAGTTTGCGTCTTCTGGGTTGTCCTCATTTGGTTTCTCCCAGGGTTGACTTTTTGCTCTCAGAGGTCTTCCATTGCATGTACTTCTGTGTGGTCAGGATTGCACCCAAGGGAATGAGTTCTTGCCAGGAGGCTAAGGCAGTATTCCTTGGTGATGTTTCTTGGCAGGGGAAAGGAAACATCTGAGGTTGAAATCTTGCAATTGGGTCTGTAAAAAGGGATCTGACAACCAGGATCTGTTTGGAGGGAACTAACTGGCTTCTTCCCACATTGTGCTGGTAGACGGAGATCTGGGAGGATCCCCGTTCCCTCTTGCACCACCATCCATGTGCATTCGTGAATACCAGCAGATACACCTCAGCTGATGGATTTGTTGCTGTGTATAATTTTGTTGACAGAATTACACTGGCTGCACGTGATCCCAGTCATATCACCAGGCACGATGAGATGAGCAATGCTCATTGCCCCTTGCCTCCCATCCTCTATACATCTCAATTAAAAGGTGCCATTGAAGAGGGTTTTGTAAAGTGAGCCGTCGAATCTGAGTGTGCGGGACAGGGAATGCTGCGATGTCTGTGTGCTGCTCAATTATTCATTTCCTATTTCTGCATATACAAAAGGTTAATCCATGAGGCGCCTGCCACACAGGGAAAGCAGCTCTTTGGAGACAGCTCCATATTAGTTTTTTTTTTTTTCCTAGTGGTTTTTCAAGCATTATCTCTCCTCTGTTTCTTCTCTTGTGGGGTGTGGGGGGAGGGAGCATGTCGGATAATGAAGAGCTTCCTCTTCCCAGGCAGGCAGCTCGAGAAGAAACTTGATGTGGCTGGTGTAGGCAGGACAGATGATGGGTTATTAAAAGTCTGGAGTTTTAACGTGGGAGTGATCAACCTCTCTAGTTCTCACCTTGACCAAACTTTATGTACTAGGGGAAAAGCACCATCCCTGGAACCTGTACCTCCCTCTTGTCACAGTCCTGGAGAGGCTGCTACAGAAACCCACAAACGCCCTCATGTTCGGAGCTGCTGAGTGGATTCGTTGCCTTGTTAAGAAAGACGTCAGGCAGTCAGTCCTTTGGGCAAGCTCTGCTGTGTGTCCTTCAGTTCACACCGTGGAGCTTTAGGCTGGGAGGGTCTGGCCCCATCCCCTGGAATTCAGCAAATTGGTGCTTACAAAATATTTGGAAGAAGAAATTTTGACTTTTACAGTGAGACCAGGCAACAAAAGAAGGGAGGAGGCAGCACTGCGTGTGCACTAGCCCAGGAGGAAAGGCTTCGGGGCTGTCCCCTCAGCATACACTGCCACAGAAAGCACATCCTTCCATCAGAGCAGTTTGTGAGGGAGAGTTGCAGAGCTCTGCCTCCTCCTCCTTTCCCCAAAATATGTGTTTTCCATTGACATCCAGGTGCTCTGTCCCACTGAGCTTCTCTTCTGTTGGAGAACTTCAACAGGACCGTTGGAGAATCCCCAGGTGACCTCCTCATGGCTGCCCTCCACTATGTCGTGGTGCCTGGGACTCAGGGAGACTTTCTTGTGCTGCTCAAAGCTGCCAGGATGTGCAGGTGAGCAGAGACCTGGAGTGGAGGCTGCTCCCCATGTTAGACTCTGCTTCACCCTGTGCTGTCCTTTGGGGAAACGGGGAACTGCAGGGACATGGCCAGCCAGGTATGACCTCAGCCATCCACAGCCAGACCTTCTCCACGTTGGCCAGTGCAGACAACTGGGTGACCCTCGGGCTTTTCCATTATTCATCGTGCTGGACTGATTTCATGGAGACAGTTCGAAAGGTCGGCTCGGTATTAATGTGCTGAATGAGAGGATGCTATAGGCTGGAAATTGAGCTTGTCACACCAGAGTGATTCTCATTGATGGTGTTTGATTCACCATTAATATTAATTGTAGTTTTTGAGGGACAGTCACAAAGATTTGCCACATGTTAACTGTCTCAGCAGTGTTTGCTGCTGAAGAAACATAAATACTGTCCAGGAGTTGTTCTTAAAAGGCTGAATTTGGTCCTGCAATGAAGCACTGATGTGAGCACAGAAGATGCCCAGAAGATCCAAGTGCAGCTGGTGAAATGGAGCCTGTGAGACTTACCACCTTCAATTCACAAGCCGTCCCGTAGCTCCTGGGATGGCATGGGAGGGGAAACCAGGATTCTCCTGAATATCATCAGGATTATCAGGCGGATGTGTGGGGCACAGAGGCAGCAGCTGGATTTCCTGCTGCTGCTGTCCCAGTGCTGTGCAGGCCAGGTGAAATACACCCTGGTAGCTCAGGAAATCCTGTATGAAGCAGCCATACTAAGTCTTCTCCTGCCGCAGCAGACCAGACTATGCAAAAGGCACCTTGCAAAGAGTATTCCTCCATTCCCAAAAAGCTCCACCACCTTCGCATATGTCTGTGGTTTCCACAGTGCATTTCTGCCCATCCAGCAAGAAGTAACTTCATTGCTGGAGGACGCATCCACCCTCTTCCCAATAAAGAGATGGTGCAGCTCACAGAAATAGGGGTGGATTTATAGCATCTGTGGGTTGGCTGATGAAAAGGAAAGGGGAACCTGGTGTTTCTAGGTGAATTGCACCATAGAGGGATAAATTTCTTCACCTGTAGTTATTGGAAAGTAAGGTTGACTGACACTCACTGTCCAGGGTCCTTCTGCACTCTATCGAAGGACAGCAACAGCTTCAGCTACACGCTCGTAGGCACTGGGTTTCAGAGAAGACAAACCATACCTTGGTGGACCCAGTACACCCTGTTGCTCGATGAAGAAACGCAGATGACGTGGTTGGATGAGGCACCTCATTTTTAAATGGCTACAAGTGGTGAAATGCGTTAGCACTTCTTAGTCATTTGGTTGTCCACTAATACCTGTAAACTTTCACTGGTATTTCTAAAAAAGTCGGAGGGGAAAGGCCCAGGAAGAGTAAATGTTTCCTTTTGGTCTTTCAGAATGAAAAGTTTCCAATTCACATTACAAACACTAGCAGAGGCTGAAGTGAAATCTAAATGAAATTACTAACAAAAGGAAAGAAGACCTGTCTCTGGCAATGGGAAAGTTTGACCAAAACTGTGGGGCAAGCAGGTGTCCTTTCTGCAGGAATACAGACCTTTTTTTTAACCTGGAGGTGGCCGAAAGAAGCCCTAGTTAAAAGAAAAAGCAGCGTTTTCTGCCAGTCTGCTACAAACAGAGCCTGGGATTCATTTGGGATGGAGGTGATATGCCAGTCATCTTCTGTTATGTTAGCTAAGAAATACTATTTAAGAAAGATTTTTACATCTGGCTTGGGGACTTTGAGGACGATCCAAAGTTAGGCTTCAAAGTGTGCCTGGAGGGGACTAATTGTTCTGTTATTGTCCCAGACTAGAGTCTGGTGCTTGGGTGAATGTTGTTTGTTTTAGCAGAGCTTTTAATCTCCAGGCAATTGAATAGATGCAACCTAGACAGCCGCTGAAAAGCCATTTGAAGATGTGCAAGGTGCAGGGGCTAGAGACCTTGACTTAGGGCTGGAGACAAATCCCATCATATCGTTCCCGAGTTATCTCTTTGCATCTCCAAGTCTGTCTATCTTTGTCATCATTTGTTTAAAGGCAGGCGGGGGAAGGCTGCTCTAAACTGTGCAGTATTATCAGTACATTACTATTACATTTTCCTGGGCAGAGAACCAAAATTTGAATCTACCTGATTTTGACAGTGAAAGCAAGTGAAATGTTCCTGAAGGAGGGCTTGATATTTCTGTGACAGTCACATGTTTAGCTTTTTTTCCCAAATGCTGTGGAGACCTTCTGTTTTCCCACCATCTCAGGAAAGCTGTTGGGCAGTAAATGGAGAATCAGGAAAAATGTCATGGAAAAACTAAAACGCAAGAAGTAGTGGAGAATCGGTGAAATCTCAAAGATTCAAATAATCAAAGAAAATAGTTTTCACGCAGCTGGTGGTTGAACCAAGTAAGTCCTTCGCACGGGGAGCTACGGAGGCCAAGAACTGAGCAAGACCTGGGAGGTGATGCAATATGTACATGCACACTAACAGCTGTCAGGGCTGGTGACAACAACTGATCTGAAGATGCGAAGGCGACTGCAAATTCATGACCGTATCCTGATCTCTAAATATTGGAGACCTTTAATATCACATCCAGGATGCGATTGCAGGGTCTGGAGATGAAGGAAATGCAAAGCTGTTTGCTGGGCGCCTTGCATCACCTGCTGAAGCTGGTCTTTGGACAGGGTGCTGCGTTCAGACAGGACACGTGGCGATCGATATTCGAACAGCACCTTTCAAATCCACCATGATTTGCCTGGTGATTGCTCTCAGCTGAGAGGAAAAGAGTATTTGCTGTGTGTCCCAAGGAGACAAAGACCTCGTGGAGATTTACACCAAACATCCCTCCTTCCAGACTGTTTAGAGTCTGACAAAACCCCATGGTTTAGTTAAGAGATGCGTGTATCTACCCAAGCACATGCATCTAGGAAGGCTGCTCGTTTTCTTGCTGCTCTAACCTGCATATGAAGAACTCATGAATCCTGCTCCCGTGCACAGGGGAGACCTATCACGGAGAAAGACAGCAAGTCACAGCCCTCTCCCGTCTCCCCAGCATGCACACCCCCACACACGTTTGAATGCAGGATTTTCTGCAGGTATTAAGTTCCTCTGGGTTTATCTGAGAGCAGGCTGCTCTAGTTAAAATAACACTGTGCAGCAGAACAGAAAATAAGATGTCACGGCAAACTAAACATCTTCACTTTCGCGACATACTAAAAAGCTCTGGGGTGAGTAGAGTTGGGCTAGCGGCACAGGGACCGCGCAGCCCTGCCTGGCCCCTCGATGGGTGGGTTTAACCGGTCATGCATTGCTATCTTGTCATCGTTCCCAGGGAAGAGCCGGGCGAGATGGGCACAGGCCAATCCTATCTTCTAAGACATCTTTAATTTTTGCGACTAAAGAATACATTTCATTTGCAGTAACATCTTATTTTCTGTTCCACTGCACAATTTTATTCTAACTAAGGTGGTTTTCTCCTGGATAAACTCTGAAGAATGCTCTAGCTTCCTTTTCAGTAAGAAGAGCTTTGGAAACTCTGCTTTTATTTATTGGTTCATTTTATTTCCTGTTCTTTTTCTGCCATGTTTAGTATGACTGAGTGACCAATTCAATAAAAAATGGAAAACTTGTGTGGATTGTGTAATAAAGCAGAGCAGGTTACTGAAGGCTCTGTATTATGCTTTCAATATTCTTTACAAAATACAGATTTGAAATAGAGATATGCTGAATAAGATGGGTCGCTGATATTTCATTTCAGTTCATATTATTGCTATGAATAGGAACAGTCACCAGTATATATCTTCTGAGACATCCACAGGGAATACACTCTTGGGAACAGCCCTGTCATTCCCTGTAAATACAAACCAGGCCCTTGGAAGTGCTCTCCTCCAACCCTGGCAGATGAGACGGCGAGATCTTTGGGGCAGGAACGGCCATTTGCAGTACGCGTGGCGAGGTGCCTGGTGTGACGGCATCGTACCTCCTGCTCTTGGGACGGAGCAAGACTGACCCTGCTCCTTCCAGCTGCAGCTCCCCTTCCCCTCTCGGATGAGGGTCACCCCCACATCACCCCACTGCTCCATTTCCACTACCGAGGAAACCTCACAATGATTAAACACAATACTTTGCCCAATAAATATTGCTTTTCTGCCTCCGTGTGTGGTGCGTGTTCACGCAATACGTGTTTTGCTGAGAAGCCCATCCCAACTCAACACGTCTCCTACGCAGCCCCCATCACTGACAACTTTCTGCACACAATATTTGCTTTATTTTCCCTTTGCTGCATTGATATCGAAGGTGTAGAGCAGCAGTTGCTTGTGTCCAAGGGGAAAGGACAGTAACGAGGAGGGTTTTTTTGCTGCGCAAGGGATATTGCAGCTGGGCGATCTGCAGACATGGGCGTCTGCAGACATGGCACCGCCTCGGTAGGGGAGCACCGGTGACGTATAAGACAGCGAGAAGCTTATTTTCGCCTTTCGTTTTGCGGCAGTCAGCTCAGACAGAGTGTGGCTACAGTGCAATCGTACTTCTGTGCACCAGAGTTGGTTTTGGGGGTCGTTTCCAGGTGTTTTCTGCCCTACTCCTGTGCTAGCACGATGGTAGCACTGCTCTGCACAGGTAAAAAGTTCAGCAGCTTATGGAGAAAATGTTATCCCCCAGCAGCTGCTCATGAATTCTTATGTGCCAGCAGCAGTGCATGAACCATTCTTTGTTGTAAGATAAAATCTGACAGAAAAGCATAGCTCCTGACAGAAAAATCTGATGCAATTAAGTTTCTGTGCACAGCTCATAAACTTTGATATGGCAAATAATGGCTAAAATTGATCTTAAATCCAACATTAAAAAAAAAAGTACCCAAACCCCCCACGTTCCACCAAATCGACTCCAGGTATCCATCTATGCTGACTTTGTGTAGGCAGGTCAGGTTTTTCTTTTAAAGAGAAATATTAGTCCAAAAAAAAAAAAAAAAAAAAAAGAAGAAAAAGGACAGTGTGGATAAATTCCGGCTGAAGGTGAATTTCTATCACTGCATGTTAACAAGACTAATTCTGGGGAAAAAACTGAACAAAAATGGCATAGACTGGCCCTGAGGAATTTCTTTTTTTGGGTCAGCCACTTAAGCGAATCGAAGACCATATGTTCGATTTTATCACTAGTTTAGATCACAGTTTTAACTGGGATGCCGCTACCAGACACCTTTGCGTCTCTGCTGTGTTTGCATCTTTGACGAAAAGCGGTGCTTTGGAGGCAAATTTAAGTTTCTCGCCAGTGCCACGTGGGTCAGGGGAGCGGGTGGGAGACAGGGACATTGCCACCAGTGGCAGCAAGGTGGTCCTTGCTGGGAGGAGATGGGTACAGAACACGAGCTGGGAACCACGCGTGGTCTTTGTTCTTTCTGGAGCACATAAAAAATGGACCATGTCAGCATCCTGAGTATGAAAAAAAAAAATAATCTGGAGAGGGAAAAGGGCATTGCGAACACTAAAAATATCAAACCATTGCACTGAGCGGAGCTTCCTTAGGTTAAACCCTGATATTTTCTGTTTCCAGCAGTGGGGAACAGGGTAGCCCAGGTCTGGTGCCTGGCACACTCCTTTGTCCCAACTTGTAACGCAATCCAAGTGATCCAAATGTCAGCATTTGTGGAATAAACTACTTAAATATGAGTAAAGGCACCCGAAGCTGACCAAAGAGCATTCAAATTAACTAAACTGCTAACAACATAAAAGAGAGACTAATAAAAGAATAACAAAATAGTATTTGGAAGCAATCTCAGCTAAAGAAGGAGCACAAGATTCCCTGGCTCCGTGCATGCAAAAATATGGGGGAATTTTATTTCGAGCGCTGCGTGCCCGGAGCCTGGCAGTCACCGTATCGCCCCATCGCTGAGAGGTGCAAACGGACACCTGAGCGAAACCTGCCTTACAAAGAGCAATTTCCTTAGGCACCGCACTTTGGAGATGCCAAATGATCCTATTACAGACTTATCAAAGCAGCGGGGATTAGTAGAGATAAAACAACTTTCAGTACTGGTCTCTGCCTTTCTTTGCTCTTTTGTTTGTCTAAATAGCTGTTTTGGTGAGTGCAGAGAAATAATAGGAGGCAATTATTGCTTCATGTAATGTTCCATGTTTGGTTTTGTAATCCTTCAGTTCCGTTTATTTTCATTTTAAGCAAAAAAGTTCCCCCTGGAATATTATAATCGCCTTTTAGCTTTCCACTGCTCTCTCCTCTCGCAGAAGAGCTCCTGGCTTTGTGTGCACCTGATGGCAACGCAAGGTTAGTGGCATCCCCAGGGCTTGGGGCATTGAATGCCCGTTGCCTGGGCTGCAGCGCCGAGATCCAGACACAAAACAGCGGGAACAAATCCACCCAGCAGCCCAGCGCAGACAGCTCCCTCGTTGGCATCCCTCTGTGGCATCCGCGGCTCGGCTCCTTTCACCTTCAGGAACCCGGAGAGGGATTTTGAATGGTATGGAAGAAGCGGAGGAAACCAGAGGGCTTTTCAAAAGCAGCTTTTCGACGCCTTTGAAAAATCTGACCTTATCTGAGCTTTTAATCAGCTTTTAGACCCTGGAAATTTCTATCCATCCTCTCCTTAGTAGGTGATCTCTTCTAAAATCTCCTTAGGAAGATCTAGTGGGGGGTTCACTTATGCTTTCCGCCATTTCCTCGCCTTGTCCCTCCAGCCTCTCCTTAGGAGGAACAAGGAGATCTCCGAGAAGCACTGCTGTCCCCCGAGCACCATTAAGGGGGGTTAATGGGGTCTGCAGCTACGGGATTTTGGGCGACGGGGAGATTTTGTCCCAGCAAATTTCTGTCACGCAGTTCTGCAGGTAGCACTGGGGCTTAAAACTGGGGGGACATCAGCTTTTTTCTGTTGACTGCCTCCCCAGAGGCTGAATCAGTCCCCTTTACTGGGAGCCCCAGCAGCCAGGTTGAAGGAGATGACGTCCCAGGAGATTTAAGAACTGGTGCTGTCATATGTATTGCGTATCTGCTGATTGAGGCACTCCAGGAGTGGGTCTACTGACTTGGTGTGACTGCCTGGGGCATGAAATCATGAAATCATCATGAAATCTCATCTTCGCTCCGGAGAAAAGTCGTAACACGCCTGCTCCCTCCTGGAAGTACATAGCCCATGTTTCAGTGGGCAGGTAGAGCTAGCCCTTTCTGAAGTACATTATGTGAAATTGCCACTTTGCACCAAAAAGGACAAAATATCACCTGTTTTCTCCCTCCACTCTTCAGTCCCTAAAGAAGGGATGCAAGACTGCAGAGCTCTGTGGTGACCAGGTACGCCTATAACCACAATCAGCAAGGTTTGAGCATATTTAGCTTTTGCTCGTATCACGCAGATGACTGACTACCATCACAAGAATATTTGCACCACCTTGGGTTGTCAGGTTGTAAATATAAGCCTGTGAGCACTTGTGCAGAAGATGGAAGGAAGGACATGTTTGAGTACTTTGCTGGCTCAGGGCCTTAAATGACGGACAGGGAGTGGATGAAGGTGCCGCGGATGGAAGATCATCCATGGTCAACTGGGAGGCAGAGGGTCGGTGCCTGGTGCACTGATGTGTCTCCAAGGTGGTGGTGTTCATTCTCCAGACCCCTCCTGCAGCTTGGTCTGGAGCATCACCAAACCAAAAAGGGGTGTGAATTTTACCAGTTGGAACTCTGTATCTCCTCTGACACCAAGGCACCCCAAACACTTGACCTATGAACCTGTTTACGCCGTGATTTGAGGAATATACCACTTGTCAAGGCAACCGGCTTGCGGACTGTTAACGTCAGCACAGGGATGCTCCCGTGGACATTAAACATAAACACGCGCTTAAGTGTTTTGCTGAGCCGCAAGGGCTCTTCCACTTAGGATTTTAAAATACGAAGAGCAGCTTGCTTGTTCTGCCTGGAGTGTGTCTTTGTTTCGTTTGCGCAAGTTAGTTTTGTCTGGCTCCGTAAATCCTGCAGCTGGTCCTGGGGAATTACACGGGCCAGCACTCGGCGTTGGCTTGGTGGGCTTTCTCTTCTCGCTCGTACGCCGACCGCGGTAAACAAACCTGGGTGGGTGGGCTAAGTGTTCATAGCGGATTAAACACCAAGCCTTAACCGATACTTATTGACAACAGCTTTCGCAGCGAAGAGAGGACAGGTGACGATATTCAAGAAATATACATAATAAAGCTTGGGAGAAGTGTGCTTGGGAGCTGGGGAGGGGAGGAAGGAGATGGGGGAAAAAAAATGCATAATTCACAAGGCAAATTAATCAGTCCTCTTTCCTCTGCCTGTTGCAATTACATGGAATGCGAATAATCACCAGGTTCCTATTTTTTATTTTTATTATTTTTATACCAGGAGGCTAAACAGTGGGGATGGTGATATTTGAGTGAGGACGAGCTGAAAGCTGCAGTCACATTTAGAGTGGTGCCTCACCAAGATTTCTATCTAGTTGTGCTTTCATTGTGGAAAGGGCTTTTTTTCTTTTTTTTGGCTTTTTTTTTTTTTTTTAATTCTTTCCTCTTTAGATTGGTGGGGAGTTGCGGAAAAAGGAGGGCGGGGGTTGGTGCGCGTTAGAGCAGAGAGATTGGGTAAAATTATTTTCCTTCATGCTTGGCTAGGCGTCAGTGTGAAAAAAGGGGACCCAGCTTAGGGCTGGTGGGAGATTGCAGATAAAAGCAGCTTCATTTCTAACTGACCTTCCATGCGTTCGGCCCGGCCGGGGGAAGGTGGGGGAAGGAACAATGAGAGCCACCTCCAGAAAAACCATCCCTGAATACCTACACCGGGCTCCAGTGGGGGAAAAAAAAAGAAAAGAAAAAGAAAAAAAAAAAAAAAAAGCAAGAGGCAGGACTTTGCCTGGAAAGGCTTTGGGTAACCCCCACGGGAGGAGAGGCATGGAGCGGGGGGATGGCATCACCGTGGCTGTGGGGATGGGGAGGTCCCCGGGACCTGTGGCAGTGTGGGATCCACACAGCCATCAGGGCCATGGTCCAGAGGCTGTCAAAGCAGTCTAAAGAAGTCAAATCTCAAAGCAGCTGGATGGTTTAAAGAAGTCAAATCCGGGTCCCAGTTCAGCAAGAGATTTCAACCAACACTCAACATCCATTAGCAGGACTAGATGCAGGCTTGAAACACATGCACGAGCACCTCACTCACCCAACCTTTGTACTTCAAGACCTTTTGGAAAACACATGCATTTTATATCTTAGGAGGAAACAAGCCTTTGCATTACACTGAATGTGATGTGAGCTGAGCAAAGGGGCTGATGAAGGATGCAGGGTGCAGCTGGTCCTGCTTGGCACAGGTGGAGGGAGTTCACCATGAGCCTGATGGGCTTAAAGAGGGTCTCAGCAGGACTTTCATTTTCTTTTGCCTGAGAGTGTTGGTGGTGCTGGATCCCTCCTGGAGGTAAGGTGTTCTCTGCTCTATGCCTTAGGTGGGAGGTGTTTGTTTATGCAGAACTGGAGTAGCCACTTCTTTTCCTATCAAGCCTCAGATTTTTCTCTTTCTTTTCCTTTGTGCAGCATAAGGCTGATGTGGGACGCTTATCTGAGGAGGCCCTGGTAGTTATCACCTTAGCAGAAGAGTGTCTTAGTGGGTCGAGTAGTCTCTGGCAAAGATTGCTTGAGATGGGCTATGCTTCTTGTCAGGATGGGCAAATCTTCTCGTGGTAAAAGTAGACCTGGGTCTTTTGAGGTGGAAACTGCTGTAATCCTGCTGTGTTCAGATGAGCCTTCTGGATCCTCTGAGGCATCAAACCTTAGTGCTGTGGGTTGCTCTGTATCCCTTTTTCATATGCCTGAGCAGCTGGGGGGTTTCAAGTGGGAAGGGAGGAAAGAGCTGTTTCATACTGAGCAGGGCTGGCCACAGGCTCTTGGATGCCGGTGCCCTGATGATGAAGGCAAGCATAAATTGTTCCTTCCTTGCTCTTTTCTCCACTCTAGTGACTGCCATGAGCAACTCAAAGTGCAACTCCTTCCTAGTACTCGTACGATGATTGCGGGTTCACTTAGTAATTTCCTTATCAAGTGCCCTTAGATTACAAAAAGGTCTTTCCTGCCCCAAATTCTAGGCTTGTCTCTCCACTTTGCATGCTGCCCTCAGCACCTGGAGGTCTTGATGGCAATTTCAAGCCCTGATTGATGGTAATGTAGCATCATGATCCTATTGCTTACAACACATCTGCAAGCCCAGTTAATTCTTCTGGAATTGCTTCAGTGCTAATACTGTTACGGAGCTCTTTTGCACCTTTCTCCTTGTGTCTGCTTACAGTTTTTCAAAGAATTGGGGGATGGGGGGGAGGGCTGGAGTTTTGGATGGGAAAGAGCGTGTGACATAGAAATTCCTTCCTTTCACCTGGCTCAAAAGCCAGATATAAGACAGCAGAGCGCCTACCCTTGTGCACAGACTGTTTCAAAAGCAGAGCTGAGACAGAGAGTGGCTGTGGAAATGCTTCCTCATTCTTTTTGCTATGTTTGTAAAATGAAAAAAAAGGTACAAATCCTTTTTTTAACACACATTTCTACTGACATAAGAGGCTCACCAGACCTTGGCACTGCTCTGTGAAGTGCCTGTACTCAGATGACTGTTTTGCTGAAATGCTGGAGATACCTTCCAGGTTTCTGGCCTCTAGCATAGTCCTGCCAGGGGATGCTCCCAGGGACACCTGCTCCAGGATAGACAGTGCTGGCCTGTGCAATTAGAATGAAAGGTCTCTAATTAGACAACAGACACCTTTTTGGATGATGCTACATTATGGGGTAGGGGGAAGTGCTTTTGCTTTGCTTGTTTATAAATGGTGCTGGTAACTAGGAGCCTGTTTCCTGAAGTTTTCTTTGAAATGCCACTGAAGTTGAGCAAGTAGCTCCCTGGGAACCCCCAGGTTGCTACTTTCATAAAACTCAAAGTATTATAACTTTAAACATAAACATCAGATACTTTTCAACTAGCTTCCTAGCTGAAGCTTTTCCAAGAAACTTTATTGTGTCTCCTTCAAAAGGTCTGCATGTGACAACAACTAACAGAGGCGTGCTCTTGGAAAAAAACTTGACATACAATGGTTTCTGTGTATAAAGTGAAAGGTGCAACGCTTCCCTCTGTTCCTACAGAGTGCTCTTCCAGCAGGAACCGGCCTCCTGCCATCAAAAGCTGGGCTGAGCTTGTAGGCATCTCTGAACCACCCAGGTGCCTGTGCAGGACTAAGCGGAAATGGGGTTTGGGGGAAGGTTTGAGCAACCTGCCCCACTGCCTGAGGCTGCAGGGAGGTCCAGAGGGGTGCAGGTGGGTCATCTCACCAGGCTGCTCTATGGGTGAGATACCCACTGGATGTTTCTTGGCTCCTGGTGGTTCTCGGACTCTTTTAGCCTCTCCTAAACTCTGCAAATTCCTATTGCTTCAGATTTTCTGTCCTCCCCTTTGACTGCCCCTGACATCAGGACAAGACAAAGACCAGCCCAGTGAGTCCTCTAGAGAAAAAAAGATATGGAGTAAAAATGCTTTCTTTCATTTAAAAGTTAAATAGAAGGAGGCTTATAATTTCTCCAGAGTGGAAATTGCACCTGCCAGTCTGTTTTCTCAGGCCTCGGCTCCGTGAAGTACTTCAGCACAATTCTAACTTGAATTGCACAAGTTCTGCTCCTGCCTGGCTTCGGTTGATTGACTCAGGGGTTTCTAAGTTGGTCACATCCTTCAGGGACCTGCTGAATTGAATGGAGCCTTTCCTTCCCTCCAGCTCAAGGATGAAGAATCGGAGCTAGTGTCAAACAGACAGCTGGTTCTTCAGCATCTCACCATCCTGCCTTCAAAACCTGCCTCCTACCCAGGCTCATGTCAAAACGTTCTGCTTTGAAAGTTGCATTACAGTTTTGTTTGACAAGTAGAAGTGCAGAGATGTGCTAGGTACTTCATAATGTTTCATGCGGGAAACTATTTAAGATTTTTTTTTAGTTTAAAAAAAGTGTTTTCTCAATGTCTTGTTAACCTCTTGCTGCCCAGCTGGAGGAAATATTCCTGCATACCTGCATTTGCCTAAACCTTTATTTCCAGATGTAGAAAGGTACTAGAGGCAGTGTTAAGGCAGCCTTGACTTTGAGTTAAGTTGGAGAGAGAATCTCCACGTGTTAAAGCTGATGGATGCCACCAGCCATAGAGCCCAATGCTGACCCTGAGTGGGGTACGGTGCCAGGAGGAGCCTGCTTTGCCTTCTGCACCATCAACACCAGAGAAATACCAACTGGACTTGCAGGACCAAGAGGAAGTTCTCACTAGACTGTAAACTCAAACCCACGTGCTCACACTGATGTGTCCCTCTGGTGCTTTAAGATTTCCAAGGGAAATTTAGCTGTTCTCAGCGTTTTACTTCAGGTCTTGAGCATCTTCCAGTGAGCTCCTTTGTCCTCTTCCTTGCAGACACTGGGTTTCTCCTCTTGTTCCTTCTGAACTTGCCTTGGTTAAGCTGTCTGCTCAAGCCTGCACATAAAACAGGTGACAACCTGCATTTCTCCTGCTGTTTCTGCCTGGGGAAATCATGTGAATACCTTCTGCTTAACCACCTTTCACCAAAGGAGGAAAGCACTGAAGCCTAGGTGTATCTTGGGAGGGGATTTTGACAGATTTGTCCTGCTTCTTTTAGGTCCTAAAGACAAAGAGGGGCAGTTGTTTTCTTCATCCCACTGTATAACCCAGGCAGAGCACGAGGGGCCCTGAGACACGGGCAACAGGGCAAACGCTGCTGTTGTCTTCCCATCCTGTTCCCTCTTCAACAACTGACTGCCCTGTTCCTTTACCCCACCAGTCCTATCTGATGTCAGGAAAGCCTTCTAGCCAACATAGTTTTCAAATTAAAAAAAATTACTTGTTATCCATCCAATTTCTATGAGAGGAAATTCTATTAAATCCCCAGAAGAAAGTGCATTATAGCTGTACTTTCAGAAGCAGACCCTTGAATAAACTTTTTTAGTTATTTCACATAACTTCCATTATGACTGTCATTATGAAGCAGATGAACATTTTCTTGAACAATTAGATGCGGGTGTGTGGAATAAAGAGTGTAGTTCGCCTGAGATCATTGAAACCTATCTGTTTGGGTGATTCATTTTCTTCCAACTAGGCTGCCCATAATAAGCTTTTCTTCTCTGGCTTTGTCTTGTTTCCCATTTCAGTCGGCCACAATGCCCGAAGAATTGAAAGAATGTCTTTCCCCATGTCCTTGTGCTGCGACTGAGCCTGGCAAACAAAAAAATAAAATATTTTTTTTTAAAAAGCAGAAAAAGAAGAAAAGGAGGAGGCAGAGCGGATTAAAAATAAAACAAGCGCTGTTCCTTGTGGTGATGGTAACTTGGGGCATGAGGGCCTCGAGAAATGTCACAGAGTAAAGGATGGGAGATGGATTCTTTCTGCTCCTAACTGAGAGTGAAAACACATCTGGTTGCATAAAGGATGGCAGAATATTTCCTGTACGGTCTTGGCAGTCGTATCAGGTGGAGCCACATGTAGGTATGGGGATGCACAGAAGACCTAATCTCCTGGTTCCACAACTTCAGTGAAGTGACCTCTGTTAGTAAGGCACTCCTGGTGACCTGTGGAAAATCAAATTCAGCTATCCAGTGTGCATGTGTGTTACAAAAGTTTAAGACCCGGTAGGCAGGGCTGAGCCCAAGGAAAGGAAACGGTATGTCAAAATCTTCATAAAATACAAGATGTCCTCTCTAAATCTTTCCCATGTCCCTATCCCATGGTCTGGGATTGCTCACAGAGGCACAACAAGCTCAGCTTAATGCTTTGCTGAGATCATTATTTCCTGACAGCTTCTCTTTGGAGCTGATCAGGATGTTGCTGTGGTTCACAACCAGGCTCTGTTCTCCTGTCTGGCAGCAAGGAGCCCCAGCAGGCTCCAGTGTCTGTCCTGGTGAAGGCATCTCCTCCTCAACACAACTCCCTCTCCCTAAGGGCATCAGATTTATCCTCTGTCTAAAAGTGCAGCTTACTCTTCCCATAGCTCACAGACTCCTTTAGCAACTCTGATTTCAAGTGGATCAGCCTGATTTTCCTTGTTTTGATGGCTGTGCCTTAAAGCATGCCATGAAAGCACGACTGCAGCTCACGCTCACAGGAGTGGGTGCCGTGAGTCTCCTACTTGGAGAGCTCATAAAGCAGTTAGGTGGGGTTTTTTTTCCTGCACAGACAATGTACGTAAATATACCTGGATAATGTGAGATGACTGATAATAAAGGCAGATTTGTTGAGGATGTTGTCACTTGACAAACAAGTAGGCTTGTAGTGGGCTAAAGCCATATTTCCATTGTTCATCCAAAATTAAACATCAGCCTGCTAGGGCGATCCCCTGCTGTTTTACCTCTTCTTGCAAGCAAGACAACAGCAGTGCAGCTAAAATTCATGTCTAGTAGCTAGGACTGTAAGTGTTCATTTCCTGGGGTGGTAATCACCCAAGTCCCTACACAGCAGCTTGATATTTAGTTGGTACTGCTGCAAATGATATGGAAATCTCCTGGCCACCTCTAAGAATGCTTTGTATATCAGTTTGTAACTCAAGAAATTGCTAGAGAGTCTAAGAAAATAAAGAGCTTTCTTTGGTTCTTTTAAAACAGCAGAAGCAGCTGACTCGGGGTCTGCCCTGGGCTTCTTGTAGATATATATTAGCAGGGATTTAATTGAATGGAAGCTACTGGAGAACGTGAGGCAAGGGAAAATGTTTTTATAAGAAAAAGAAATGGCAAAACTTGGGGGAGAAAGCGGAGAATGTGAGACCTTGAACTGAGCCTCTTTGGGGAGGGGGGAATAAAAAAGGAAAAAAGTGCCCGCTTGAATAATAGACTAACTAGCGACCTTGAACATATATGGTGTGCATAATAAGAGTGAAACAAAGGAACCTCTGAATATGAGGCATTCTTAGACTGGAGAATAATAATCACAAGTGGCAAATTTTAAAAAATGGAAGATATATAATGTAACAGAAGTAATGGGGACCTGAACCAACCTGAGATGAGAGAAATGACTGAAGGGGTTTAGCAATAGGCTGTGCTCATGAATGGTCTAGTTACGGCTTGCAGCAAAGTCAAGCTTTTCTTTCTGCTCCGGGAGGATTTTATTGATGTTTTATTATATTTGCCTATGTGTAAACTCCATTTCTTTCTCAGACCACTGGCCAAATTTGGGGGGAGTCTCTCGGCTCAGTTCCGCTACCCAGCTGTACCCATCCCTCCTTCTGCCCTCCTCGTGACACAGCCCGGCTCCAGCACAGCAACTGGCAGGGGGTGGTGGCACCCGCTGGTGCTCTGGGGTGGCATCAGCTCACGCTAGCGAGGGATGTGGACCGATGCTCACCATGGGGCTCGATGGGTGTGGCAGGGTCAGTGGGTGTATGGGTTCCCGCTGGAAAGCAGTAATGCTCCCAGTTCGTTACCAGCACTCTCCGTAGGTGGTGGGAACTAATGTGCAACACTAAAATAGCAAGGGCTCTCATACTGCTGTCCCAGTCTGTTCCAGCATCTCAGATGAGCAGTGGCAATTCCTTAAGCCAACTTGACTGCTTGTGGATCATCTGTTTCTTGCTTTGCTTGTGGCTTGTCTGTTTGTGGCTTTCTTATTCTATTGTGAGTGCAGGTTTCACACTCTGCTCCTCTGAAGGCAAAGCCCCTGCCCACACTGTAGCTTCCCAGGCTCTTTTTCACATTGGGTATGAAATACTCAATGTTGGGATATTTAACCCTGACAGCGAGATACCTTGCATTTTTCCTGACCAAATTCTGTATGCTGTAGCCCTTTTGTAACTGTTATTCACAGCTGCTTCTGATTTGACTTGAATACCTCCAGGAGAAATGTCTTAAATATCTTCTCCAGATCATCAGTGAAGATGTGAGACTCACTTCTGAAGTGGTCCTCTGCATGTAACCCTAGTTTGTTTTCTTAATAATCAGAGTTACTTTATGTTGGTGGTATTGGCCAGTTTGAGATCTACATTTCCAGACTTCCTCCTAGATCTCCCTTCAGGTTGTTGTTAGAGGTTGTGGGGGATGTTTTACTTTAGCTTCCCTCTTCATCCCTCCTGCCCTCAGAGCTTGTGAGTTTGTCCTCCAGGATGCTCCTCTAATGCTGCTCCCTCTGTTGTGGACTTACATGGTCACTACCCAGCATCCCCACGGGTGGGGTGGCTTCACCACCTCCCAGCTCTCTCACCTTCCCAAACTGGGACCATGTGAGAACAGATGTTTCTGTTGGTCAGAGATGGGATTTGTCTGGATCTCTGTGCTGTGGAGGTAGATGTCACTGCTTGTGTGCAGTGAGAAAATCTTTGCTGCATCTATGCCTAGACCTTGGCTCTGCAAACCAGCACTAGAAGATGCATACAAGAGTCTGTGGGGCCAGATATCTCTTTGTTTCCCAACCCCGGCTGAAGCCACTGATGACTGGTATGGAAACCTGATGTGGCTTTAGCCAAGCGTTGCAAAGTCAATGAGGCTGGATCTTTTTGGTGGGTTTCCATCCTATGAGGATGCCCCTTGGCTGCTGGATCCTTCTGATGGAGAACCCATTCCTTCACATAGCCCAGAGGGCCCTGCCAGGTTCCCCTCCGCCTGGCTCCTACTGCTTTGTGTGGATCCTTGTGTTGTCCTCATTCTTCACACCACAAAAGATTAAAGATAATGCTAATAATATAAAAATGCCTTTCTGAGAATGGCCTGCCGGCTGGTATTATGCCATATAAAGACTCTGTGAAATAGCTTGGGTAATTTATACTCATTAGGAGGAGAATGCAGTAGATTAAAGGTAGCAAGGGTGAATAGCTTCCCATTTTTGTCAAACTTGCCTAACCTTTTATTCACCTGCTGAAGCCATTATTTTATAATAATAAAAAAGAGGAGAAAGAGCCTTGCATGAACTTGGGAAGAGAGGGAGAGAGTACAAGCTAGAAGCTATTTTCTCAAGAGAGAAATGCAGCATTATAGATTAAAGGTGAAAAGACAGCCCTCATTTAAATCAATCCACCTCTCGGAAGCATATTTATTCACAGATTAATTAGAGTTGCAAATGAAAATGATCTGGTTGGTGGGAACATTATTGAGGCCTTTAAAGTGCGGGAGTGAAGATTAAAAGGAAGCACACTTACCCTTTCCTTATGATCTAAAGAGGAGATCAAAAGAGTCGGTGTCAAATTAACAGCCCTGATGATTTCTCTCTTCTTCTAGTCCTCCGTTTATTATCTAAGGCTCATGTTGATACATGCAGGATGAAGACCTGCTTCCCTAAGCAGCTGGTGCATGAAGTGTGTAGGGACCCTTTAGACAATTTGGATCAGTCAGGAAGGTCCAGGGCTACCTGGCCATAGGTAACATAGGGAACATGTGTACGAGGGGGGGGAACCTTGACACTCTGGCTGTCAGAAGACATGGAAGGGTGAAAACTGTAACATATTGGGCGTTGTAGGGAATTGTTCAAGCTGTAGTAACGTAGCACAGCCAGATTGCAGATTAGTTTACCTAATCTGTGGTTAAAACATGTTAAATTGAATGCTCAGCCTCTTGTGAGGGTATGGGATGGATTTGGGACTTGTTAGAGAAAGAAACATGATTTTTTGCTCAGCTCGGATAGAGGGGAGGCACATGCAATCCTTGCAAGACTCCACCAGAAGCAACACAAATGCAGCAAAGCGAGGAAACACTACTCAGCCCTTCTGGAAGACGATAGCAGAGGTGAATCAGCACTGGAAGAGACTGTATTTTGTCATGGGGTCTAAACATCTGCCTGTTGGAGATGGGGTTAAGTGAATTGCAAACTCTGGTGCAGGCTGGTTGGGAAGCAGAGAGGGATGATGCAGAGCTGCCAGGGAATGTCCCAGCAAAGTCCATCACACAAAGCCTGTTGAGTCACAGGTGCTCCCTGGGGGAAGGTGGTAAATGGCTGCATTTGAAGGCAGAGATGTGCTTTGCTGAAGACCTGACACCAGGGAGGGGATGCATTACTGAATGTGACACCAGAATGGGAAAAAGCTTGCTGGCTTGAGGGATAGACCAGGTTATGGCTCATTTAGTAGATATTTAGCAGGGCAATTCTACTGCTCTCCAAATGTAAGAAACCCATACAGTGAGTATGTAGCTGCAGGTATCCTATCTGTTCTTCATTTTTGAGTGGGTTTCCAGTCTTAGACCACACTGGCACACCTGGGTTTGCAGCAAAGCACCGAGCTCAGTTGCAGTAAGCAAATGAGAGCAAAGATGGATTAACAGCATCGTTCTCCAGGGGAAAAAAAAAATCATCTTCCTCTCCTCATCTTGCCCCATAAAGCATATTATCAACTTGACAAAACTCCCAATAGGAGGGAAAGAAAGTTCAAACCCAGCTCTCTGCAACCCTAGGCTTGAGAACAGCTCTGCTCAAAGAATCATCTCAAAAGGACCAGAAATAAATTCCCCCTGCTGAGATATTTCAGAGCATGAAAGCTGTATTTAGATGTACTAAGAGCATTTTGCAAAAATATGTTCATTTAAATATAATCTTTAAAAAAAAACAAACACCACTTTGGATTGTTCCATATTTAATTTTAAAAAATTAAAAGAAAGGCACAAAAAGGGATATATTGAGAACATTTTCCCTAAGCATGTCTCATCTATTTTCTGAATTTTGAAAGCTGGAAAAGAAACATCAACCATAATCTTGGTTTGTTGGGGTTTTTTTTACATGGTGGCCTTACCTGTGCAATGAATAAGCTGATCTTTCTCAATACAGACTAGCTCTGCTCTGGTGTTTTGGATTTGTCCCCATGTATCTAGTGAGGATAATGCAGTGTAGATGAGGTTCAAGGGGTTGTCCAACTGGATGGCTGCAAAATGAGAGAGACCTCAGTTATTCTGCAAGCACACCAAAATATTATAGATGCTGCAGATGTAACATAAATGCACTTACTGCAGTATTTCTTTTTTTTTTTCTGAGCCCTATTAGAAAGAAGAAATGAGACAGGGAGAACCAGCTGAATCCTCTGTTTGTCTATCGATGTAGGCAGCACAGAATGGCCCTGAAGCACTTAGAGGAAGGAGGAGAAGCAGCAGCCAGGTGTATGCGCTGGCTCTTTCTGAAGGCAGACAAAAAGCTTTCATTAAGGCCAGCTGTTTGGGCAGCTTCCTTGTGCCCAGTGCCTGATAAAGGGGCTGACCATCACTCCGGAGGAGGATGGAGGCAGAGGCAGCCCGGCAGACTCAGCTGAGCTGTGGCAGAGGGGTTTCTCAGAGTCTGGACCTGCTTTGGAGTGCAAATGGTTGAGTCCATCCTGAGCTAGGGATGAGGAAAGTCTTGGCTAGCGATCTGGTACTGGCTGCGAGCGTTGGCAGTCGTCTCGTCCGTAGGAGAATCCAAATAAATCCAGGTGATCTGGTGCACGGTCCTGTTTCATACCAGGAGGAATGTGCTGTCTCTGTGTTGTGGCTATAGGAAGGGGACTGCTTTCCTGAAACCCATCCCCAAAAGGCATTTAATGACAACCCAGTCCATCTCTCTCTCTGCTCCGAACTCTTCTGTCGATGTACAGAGCACGCCATGCCCTGAACTCCTGAAATTTAATATTTTTTTCTTAAGTCTGAAGGGGGAGGCATGTGAGTTGGGTTCTAATGGCATGGCATGTTGGACACTCGAGAGGCTGGCTCCTCTGGAGGAGACCCGGCCACCCCAGGGTAGGCTGAGCTGTGAGCGATGCTCCCAGCAGACACGTGCGCTAGACAGCGACTGATGTAGTATGAAGGATTGTTCCACCTATTTCTTCATTACCACACATCTCTGTTAACGTGCTGGGTTACCCCCTGGGGACTTGGCATGCCTGTGTGTACTCAGATTTTTTTTTTTCTTCCCCTTATAATTGAGTGTTTCTGCCATCAGACACCTGAATTCTCCCACTCCCCGTACTGGGGAAAGTACAGATTCATTGAGGGGGAGACAGGATTGGTCCCAACTTTTATTTAGCTTGTTGCTTTTTTTTTGTTTCTTTGTCAATCCCTATCCTCTCCACCTTGCAGAGCTCTCCACCCGCACGCAGGCGCAGCACGCTCTGCCTGCTGCTTGCCATACCAACCTACAAATGCAAACTGGGGGTGCTCAGGCATCAGGGGCTCTGCGTGTTTCGGAAACTGTGCTCTGGCCGTGCCAGAAATTGGCTTGCCAAGTCTGAGAGAGGGCTTGAGATGCCTGCTCCAGACCATGTGGGCTCAGCCAGGCTTCCTCATCTCTGCTGCAAGGTGATGAATATTTTTGCTAAGGGGGCCAGTTCCTTCTCAAAATCTATGTTCAGAAAAGCCCAGCCATGAATATTTCCATGGAAGGGGTCAGCTCTGGCTTGTGTTTAGCGACTTGGGAGTCTTTCTGCAATGTCTGAAATAGATGTTTTAAACTGAAAATACTACTTTTCCCCTTGAAGCAGAGTTTGTATTGGCTGTGGATGCAAATGAGAAACCTAATAATGTTTTTTTTACTCTAAATATTTTGTTTCTGGTTTTGAGAAAACAAAGCACCTGTGCACACAAAGCCATGGCTTGTGTTGTTTTCTGTTCTTACTTTGGGTTTTGATTTTTGACCTGTCCACATAGGACAAACATTTTGCATCGAAAAGATTTAAATGAGTCAGGAGACTTGTTCCTTTCCCAGCTCTGCTGACAGGTTCCAGGGTGTTTTCAGATGCTTTCCTGAATTGATGATTTCTAGGTCAAGGAGAGTGTTACATTTTTTTTGACCGTTTGTCTTCTGCTAATCGCTGTCAGCCCGGAGATTTATGCATTGATAGTGACAGCAGATGGGGTCACTTTTAATAGGAATTCACAGACCAAATAGTGAAAGGCATGTTGGGGTGTACAGCATGGGAGCTTTTACTGGGTAGACTACAGATACCCAGGGACTGCACCGTACTGAAAACATTTCTGTTTTTAATGGAAGTCCACAAGCTGAAATGTCATTATTTTTCTTGGAATAAATGCATTTGCATACGCTTTTTTCTTTTGATAGCTTGTATGGGAAATTGTCCCATTTGTTGTCCAACAGCTGTGGTTGCTCATGTCTTCCTATGTGCTTCAAACACGCTCAGTGTATGTAGCTGGTCCTGTACGATGAATCTGGTTCAGGGGGTCTCCAGCTACACTCTAAATATGATTGCTTCCTGCAGCACAGACCTCTAGAACCATATAGCAAAACACCTACTTGCATCCTGTTTTTTTTTCTCCTGGTGGAAGGAAAATCTGCAGTGAGAGAGCAAAGCTAGAGTCATCAAGAATGCCAGAACAAATCTCTGTGCCCAAGTGGCATCTTGTACTAGTGGGAGGTGAGGGATCCCACCTCAAATCCCCTTTGCACTAGTGTTCAGGTCTATGTAAAACCATAGTTCCCAGGACATCCAATGTCTTAATTTCTTTTGACTTTGTCATGGCAAAGAGCATATACATCAAATTATGTTTTTCTGTGTGGTGAATGTGATTCAAAGGATCGCAATAAGCTTCCTAATGTTTGTAGTCTGCTTAAATAACTACATCAGGGTTACAGAAATAAAATGACCAAGATATGGGAAAGGATGCTCTTCGTGCAGCTGCTTGTGAACTTTGAAGTAAGTTTATCTTAAAAAGCATCCCCGCTTATTGTTAATGAAGAAAACGAGCAAAGACCTCTTCTGTCTCTTGTGAACACGTAGAGATTTGATACATATGTGTGTGTCTACCTTGCACTACATCCCCATTGGCTAACAGGGATTTCAAGCTTGCCATTTTCTGACCTTTTCTGAGTTTAGGTCTATTATCTCCTAGTCACCTGTGCCTCCCTCATCTCATCTTTTACTTGACCAAACTCATTTTTGGGGCCCAGATCTCTTAATCCTCCTTGTTTCTCTTCATTTCTTTCTCTCCCATAGCAGTGTACCATCTTCTGGTACAGATGTGGGAGCATAGCAATGTATCTGCAAGTTTTCTTTAAAATGACCCAAACAAATCAACTTTAACCGAGGAAGTTGTCCTGAAACACAATTCCCATTGGCTTTTGGAGTGGGGAGTTGTGACCTTGAGTCCTGCAGCAACACAAAATGTGTGATATGGGATTATAAGTTTGCATTCCTCTATTTTCCTAATGAAAACTCCATGCTATGCATCAGTTAACCCTGCCACGTGCTAGGTTAGGGGCTTGTCTCAGAGGACGTGATACTGTGGCTTTGCTCCATGACTGGAGTGGCTTCTTTGCCACGAGTGGTGGAAAGCTGGTGCAGCTTCCACAGGTCCAAGACATAGGAAAAAGGTTCTTACGTGGTGCAAGATCAGGCTCTTTCTTTGCCTTGTGGGTCCCAGATGCTCTGGATGAGCTCTCCCATGTCCTCTTCTCTGTTTGCTGCTCTCGGTGCTCAAGGAACTGAGAGGCGGCACAAGTGCATTTTGCTGACCTCTGTTTTTGGGCGAGGGCCTCTTTGCAGGAGATGGTGTCTGTTGGGACAATGTGTGTTGAAGGGGTTAAATCGGCTCAGCCACTATGTCTTGCCAACTGGTAGATTTCTCGTCAGATCCCTGAATGTTAAATTGGGTAAAACAACAAACCAGCCTGTGGACCATGATTACGCAGCCACCAGCTGCCATTGTTGTCGATGTGACATCTGGAAAGCATCCCATCCTGGTCTGGTGGGTCGGAGGGGTGGCAGAGGATGGACAAGAGATGTTCTAGCCAGAAAGCACATCCTCAGAAGAGGAGTTAGGATCCTCTTAGCCCACTTTGTGCCATGAGAAATGAGGTGAAACAGCCAAGAACAAACATTTTGTGTAATAGATATTAAAAGAAAAGAAAAGAAAAAAATCCTCCAAGCACCCTTTGAAAACTCCTGAGCACAGGGAGTGATGCAGAGCTCTGGTTAATGGACACTCCCTAAGGTTCCCCCCCCCCATGTACCACAATTGATTGCAGTGAGATTACGATGCCATTAAAATTCACTCTGCCCATAAACTAACGCTGTGGAAAATGCTGACGTTTATAGCGGCTCCTACAAGAGACATATTTCAGTATGAAAGTGAGTCCTAATGCAAGAACTTTATTTAGGTAAAACAACATCTAGGGAGGGGGGAGAGGAGGAGGAGAGGTGGTGGCAATTGCAGAGAATTTTATTTCTTTCAACTAATGGGTATACGGATGCTAAATTTAAAAGACATTTTTAATAAATCTATTGGCCTTTGACAAAATCAATCCAAACCCCATAAACCAAGAAGTCACCCACTTGGTATTAATGAGGCTACATTTGCATTTATTTTTCCTTTACACTAGACAAACCATTAATTTCGTGTTTATGCTTCCTTTGAAGTCTGAATGCTTGTAGATAGATGGCCACATCAAGTCTCCTGCTGCTACATTAATATTTTGCTATAAATGATAAATTTGACCATTTTCTACAACACCCCTTTTTTCTTTAAGAAAGCTGAGAAAATGCGAGCAATAAGTCTTAAGCCCCTGAAAGCTTAGCTGTTTTTTTTAAATACTCTGCAGTCATTGATTATTAAAGCAGTCATAGCTTTAACTTTGGGTTGCATTTGATGGCACCCAGCATTTTGCTGCTGTAAATTGAGAGTTGTTCATTAACCAATCGGGGTCGCTCTTTTTGCACATCATCTTTCATTTGACCGATGCAAAAACTGGACGCAGCCAAGTCACCTCTGCTTCACCCCATCTCTGGCCTCTGAAGGTCTCTTCTTGACATCTTCTGGTTGCCTCCGTGCAAGTGAAGTACATCCTTGTTCCCCATCAGGACAGCAAAGGTGCCTTTTGCCAGTTTTATCGTAATTCATGCTTATTTTGTGCTTTTCTTTTTAGGATGCTCTATTGCCTACGTAGTTTCCTGGGAGTGACAGGTACCAGCAGCTCCCAAAATCACCAGCTCCTAGAAACAAAGGGAAAGACCCTTCTGAAAAACTTGCAGGAGCCTAGGATGATGGGTAGGAGGGAGATTTAACTCCGGCAAGGATATAGGAAAGGTTTGTAAGTTTTAGGGAGTCCCAGACCCAGAGAAGGGCACAGGTTTGGTGATGCTCCATGCTCAATGTGGGGCCAAGAATGGGTTTCATCGACACAGTACGGGTGTATTGGACCTCTCTGGTGTGAAGTGGGAGAGCTGATAGCCAAGAGGGTCCCTACAGCCAGTGCATGGAGTAGTGCGGTAGTAGAGAAAGCCTAGGAAACACCTAAGCTGGGGCTAGAGAAATGATGACTCTGATAGAGGCATTTTGTTGTAGCACAGAAAATGGACCTGCTCTGAGGCTAGTATTCACATCTCAGACCTGCTCAAGGTTAACTGGGATGCTGTGGAAGATGCACTCCTTTTTATACCACTTTGATGGGATTGGTAAGGGATGTCCAGCCCTCCTCTGCCCCACAGGTTAGACTTTCTCCTGAGACACTCCTAGGAATTGGCCCAGAAATGTCTCATGGACCATGCACCTTGGAGAACATGTGGCACCCCAACTGGCCAGCCCTTGTGTGAGGGCAGCAATTCTGTATGTGTGTTCTAGCAGGGATTTAGGTGCTAGCAGACACTTGGCTGCCGAAAGAGAGATTTTTGTGTTCTATGCTGCTTGATGTAGGTGCCTAAATTCTTCCTTGCTCACTCCTTAGGGGTTTTCAGATCTACCTGCTCTCTGTCACTCCTTGCTCTTCAAGGAAAGTAGAGACCCAGAATCTTTCAGGGTGACTGTAAGGCATTTTGAAAGAGGTGGTGATGTGTTTTGGTGCTTTTATCTGACAGAGTCCAGTGTTGCAGGAAGCCCTGTTGCCACGCCAGCACTGCCTTTGCCCACGGGGCATGAGAGGCAGATTCAGCGGGCTGAGCACCCCATGGGTACCAGCCGTGGCTGCAGCGAGCCCCAGTGCGAGCTACGTGTCTGCAGCACGTTGGGTTTTAGTTCCCTTCCAAAGCCCTCTGGCAGCAAGCACATCTCTGATCCGTGCTCCCTTTCAGCACTGCTGCTCTCTGCCAGTGACTTGGGGATGCAAAAAATGCATGGGATGTAGGGATGTCCGGTGGTCTGCTGTGAGACTATAGATGAAGGGCTCCTTCAGCATCTGCCTCTTCCCCTTTCCACTCAGACCTTTTGTCTGTTATCCGACAGGTCTCCCAGCAGCTTATGTGGTGGAGGGTACGAGCTGTACTTTCTCCCTCTGCCCTAATTGGAACTGTTCTGTGCACACACTTCTAAACAAGGAGTGGGGAGCTGAGCACGAATTAGCAGACTAAACATTACTTTTTGGTGTTTTTTTTATGAAGCATCTTTTATAGCTATGCTGGGGTTAGATTTCATATAACCCTTGTTTATTTTCTTTGCCAGATGGAGTTTATGGAGGAGGGAAGGGATGTTATATTAATAGGGGAGTGGCTATTGACACTTGCTGCTATGAAGTGCCTTTATGTGCTTTCAAATGGCAGGATTATGCTCGGGATGGCTTGGTGCCTGAATTGTCTCATGCTCTATCAGCAGCCTAGATATGGAGGCGTGAACTGATCTTGGGGGTCTGACATGAAAGAGGACTGAGTATTGAATGTGTAAGTTGCACCCACTCTGGCTTTTTCTTTGTGTTGTTTTTTTTTTTAATTGAAGAAACATTCCTACTTCTACAGATATTATGAAATTCAGCCTGCTGGGATTCACACCTCCCTCCCAACGTATCTGGGAAGGATTCGTGCAGCACAGCAGTCCGACGCATCCCTTGCTAGGAGTTAGGCTGCTTAATTCAGAAAGTTGGCACAAAAACCTTGAGACTTGTTTTTAACAGTTGTGTTTATAATTTCTCATCATTCTCATTCAACTATTTCTCATTCAGCTCCCAGTGTCTGGACTTTGAAAGGTGCACATGTCCAAGCTGCACGCCAAACAGGTCGAATGAGAAACATACTTAAAAAAGAAATAACGCCTCGATTCAGATTGGTAAAGGATGTGATGTTTCAGAAATAACACTGATGTCATGAGAGTCCTCTTTAAGTTTCCCATCTTGGGCAGCAGCTCTGATAAACACAATCCTAGGGCAGGTTTTGTGCCAATGAATCTCTCCCAGCATCCAAGACTTGTGCCCAGCAGAAGCTCAGTGGTTAGCCCTGCTCCAGCTGGCCCCTCTTTTTTTGCCTGCCATCCTGCTCACATTCTGACGACAGTGGATGTCTCCTGGATATATCCATGGATTTTTTTTTCCCCCCTTCCCCAACAAGTATGAACATGCTAAAGATCAAGTAAATGTGGTAGGCACTTCCTATCAATAATTAGAAATGAAACCCAGCATGAAACAAGTCTGAGATTTTTCCCTCATGAAAAAACGAAACTCAAATAGGGATTTCAGAAACCAGACTCATGCCTTTAATTTCATATTTTGGCCTCTTTAAATTTTTTTCTTTGAAAAAAGGAAAATATGTCTAGTGTCTAGGACCTGGGAACCACTCCTACCCCACGCTTCTCACTGTCATTAACGTCTCTTCTCGTGCCACGGTGATGTCCGTGTCAGAAAGGGGCTGAATCTGACGGAGAGCCTGGGCACCGGGGACCCTCCCCACCCCTTCTGCAGGAGCTGTACCCGAGCTCTGGCAGGGGAGGTTAGCCTAGGAGGAGGCGTTTCCCCATAGTCATCAAAATCTGCCTTTGAGCAGAGCTGGGTTTGTAGCCACAAACCAAAGGAAACCTCCCAAGCCGCAAAAACAAGTGCAAGCGTAAAGCCGGGACAATTTTAATGGTGGTGGTTATTAAGGGTTTTGCTGCGTGTTGCACCTGTTAACTTGTACTGCCCAGGGGCAATGCAACGTGCTCGGAATAACCAACCTTATGTGAGCAGATCACTCGTTTTCACCTCTGTCCATCCTCTCCTACTCTGTAACTCTGTGCATGTTCATAAAAGGAGGTAGCTAACGGCATCGCCAGAGCTTTAAGCCTCTGCCAAAGCTGGAACCTGGTCAGAGAAGCAGACCCAGACTGGTGGCTACTGTTGGTCATGATTCTGCTCGTTGAAGAAAATTAAGCAGAACCTCTTCCCTGTGGCGGTGATCTGCTGTATGACATAGAGGCCATCACCCATGGGATGAGGCATCAGAAGGTTACTTGCTGCTTCACAGGTATTTCCATGGAGTGGGCATCATCAATAACCTTGTCGTTGTCTGATTCACTGTCAGATCTTGGGGCCTGGATTTTAGCTGCTCCGTTGGCCAGGGTCACCAGTCTTTTACTCCTTGATAGATCAGGAGTGGTTTTTCTTATTCCCATTGCCCCCTGTAGCCAGCACCTACTCAGCTAAGGAAACTTGGAAATGGGGAAGCTTTAAGGTAATTCAGAAGGATGTGATGTCTTAGCCCTACTTCCACCGCAGTTTGCAAAGTGAGAGGAGATAACAGATCCCGTGTGCTGCAGGCTTTCTTTGCTCTTGTCTTTGGATCCCTGCCCAAGAAAAGGCTACTTGAGGATTGTGGTGCCCCAAACCCTTCCCACGAACACCAGTGACCTGGACTTCCCACTGCCCATCCCAGACACATCATGGTGATGAGGAAGCTGGTTCTGTGGAGCCCTCCAGCTATTTTTGCTGGAGGGGAGATGAACTGCTGGGTTCTGCCCATCCTTTCAAACTGGAGAGGTGGAAAGGCGGGGAAATGGGGAAGAAGGGGAGGAAGCAGAGACACAAAGGCTGATGGTTTGAGAGAAAAGGAAAATAGTACTCCCCGGTCTAATATCTGCCCTTTATTCTGCATTATAATGTTGAGACTTTCAGACTGGACATGATGTTGCCGGAATCAAGGCTGAAATTAGTTTTCAGCCATTCATTCATAACTGTTAGGTTTTAAAAAAGAAAAAAAAAGAGGGAGAGAGAAGGTGGGGGAAACAAAAGTAAATACAAAAAGAGAAATGTTAACATGTGTGGCGCAGAATGTATACAGCAGACAAAGCTCTGCTTGTTCTTTGACAATGGCTTTGAAAAGCAGGTGTCATAGCAGCTGTACAAGGTTAAAGCACAGGGACCATTATGTACAAAATGAGTGAGTCTTTATCCGGAGTCTGCTTCAGCTCTTAAGAATGTGCTTCCTATTGTGCCAGTGTTTGCTGGAAGGACTCCATCTATACAATGGAGAAATTTTTCATTCTCACCTTCCCCCAACCTCCGTTCCACCATCCAAATCTACAGTTATGGATATAATACAGACCTCTGGCATTCAAGGTCCTCATTGCCCTATACTTCTGAAACAAAAGCTATTGTGCTGCACCATGAAAGCCTGCCTGCGGCAGAATAAAGCCGTTCAGCAGTGGACCCTGAGAGAGTATTTGTGAGGCGCTCTCTAAAGTTAAAATCCTGGTGAAAACAAAACACTTCCAATTAAAAATGTTCTCTCATTTTGTTTTGTGTTTTTGGTTTCCTTTTCTCTCTCTCTCCCCCTCTTGGAGATGTTCAGAGAGATGCTCATATAAAAAGGCAAGTGACCTGTCCTTGCTTTCATTCTCAAAGGGAGAAGATGGAAAGAGAAGCAGGAATGCACAGCTTGGGAGACAAGCAGTATTATTAAAAAGAAAAAAAAGTTACAAGCCAGGCCAGGACATATTTTCTTCCCAGTAGGCAATGAGGTAGGTTGATTAGCTTTGAAATACAAGATGTGAGGCTCAGTAGCTGTTTGGTTGTGGTTTTTTTTTTTTTTTTTTTTGGGTTTTTTTTTTTTTTTTTTGGGTTTTTTTTTTTTTTTTTTGGGTTTTTTTTTTTTTTTTTTGGGTTTTTTTTTTTTTTTTTTGGGTTTTTTTTTTTTTTTTTTGGGGGGGGGGGGGGGGTAGGTGGAACTAGCAGGCACAGGGTGTAATAGGAAAACTATCCCATTCCCAGGTTTTCCATACCCCTTCCCTACAACATGTTCAGCATGCCTCAGGTCTCTCTTGAAGGGAGCATGACAGATGGTCCCTATGTTAAATAATTTGTCCCCTGGGCATGTCTTTTAGACATAACAGTATAACAGGGTGTAGGGAAGGCACAGAGCTGGTAGCTGTTCCTATTGCCCCCCCCCAACCCAACCTTGCTGAAAATGAGCCGTCAGAGCACGGGCAGCCAAATGCATGCTGAAGCCACAGAAGAGAGCAGTGAGCGCTTTGCTGTCACCACCAGTAGATGCTATTGGTACAAACCCACTCCCTTATTTCAGGAATGTCATCCCTGTTGGGCTATCGGACCCTTTGTTCTGTGGGATACGTTCCCACGCTTGCGGTATGGTCCTCCTTGGCTTGCACGCTCTTCCTGGGCACTGGAGGCATCCGTGCGTAGCTGAGGAGGTTGTGCAAGGCCTGAGTCTGCCATGTGTGCTTGAAATGAGTCAAACGCTGAAATGTTAACAAGCTGGCAGGAGGGCTGGTGTCCCCAGGATGATGCTTCACCCATCTGCACCACAAATAGGTTATGATGAGGTGCTAGAGGTGGAAAAGGCATGGTGTAAGGGGGAGGTGTGTGCAAGGGTTGCTCTAATACCTGAGATCTATAGCCTCTGTGGCTCAAAATGCCCAGGTTTATCAGTGTATCTTGCCTTTGGGATTGGAAAAGATGGTAAAATGAGGGAGGGGGGGAGGATGACACAGGATACTTTGGGCTTGACTTTTTGGTGGCTAGTTAATTTCTGTATCGAGTTTTGTATTTAGTGTACATCTGGTGGGGGCACGGAGCCAGGCAAGGGAAGCTTTGATTCAGTACCTGCTGCAGCCCAGTGCAAGCACACCTCTGCGTAGGCAATGTCTCTTTGAAATCCCTGCTTTGCTTAGTACCAACGCCAGCAGCCAGCAAGTCTTTACCTCCGTGATGCAGAGATGGCTGAAATGGAACTGAGGTTGATAAGGAGGAGGAATTAATCCCCAGGACCCCAGTCCTTGGACACCAGCAGATGACGAAGGCTGGAGTTGTTCCTCTTCCATCCTTGGGTGGTTGCTCAGATGCCATCTGGGAGTGCCCAGGCAAGCATCCTCCTCTGGGCTTCTTTTCAGTGCCCCCCCCCAACAGCCCCACCGGCCTCCTGTGCAGTAAGTGTGGGGGTTTCATCGGGACCTGCTCAGACTCTATGGACTGTTCTCCCTTCTGCTTGCAGCACTGATTGGAGCACGCGTGATCTGGTGCAGGGGTTTCGCACCGGTCAGTGTTGTGCATGTACAGTATCGGGTAGCACCTATTGGAGCATGAATTACTCTGCCGTATACTAGGCTCTGAAGTTAAAAAATAAAAGCAACAAGGGAAAGGGCAGTGAGATAGGGGAAGGAATGGTGATTCACAAGTCAGTCCAACGCTTTCTACAAGATCCCCAAAGTAATACACAGGGTGTTTCCATATCCGCCAGTGCAAGGCCCTGAGGATAAAGAGCCCTCGGGATGCCGGGGTAAAGACTTTGCCACAGCAGCCTCGAGGCGTGTAGGTGAGCAGGTACAGCACTGCACGTGAAAGGCAAACCTCAAAACTGTATGTGGGACAGGCCTCGGGTGCTTCACAGGTTACAGCACCCTGCAACATCTCCTGCCTTTTCTCACCCTCCTCTCCCTCTCACAGTGGGGAGGGACTGAAGCAGGGTATGTATCTCTGGATGTCTTACATCTGTCTCAGCAGCACAATATTGCTCTTTGGTCCACATTTGCAAAGCTATCCATCCTAGTGTTGTAACTTCTCAAAGTAGTGCCTGGCTTGAGTTTTGGGTTTATACTAAAAACACTTCGGAACTGATTTTATCACAAATCAACTTGTCTTAACCTTTTGTCATGCAAATGCATTTAAAAAATCTGGTGAAGAACCTTGTTTCCAAATTGTTAGAAGCACTTGACCCTCTAGCTGTATGCTCCTGAATGCATTTTATTGACGTTGCATTGCAATCACCTGGGTGCTTATTAAATACTGCATTTAGGAAGCAGTTGTATTCGCTGCACCTTTATGCAGCGTTCTTCCGAATGTCAGGTCTATTCCCAGTTTGATTTTTCTCTGGCACTGGTACTGGCACCCACCCTCTGTAATGCTGTGGCAGGTTGTCTGCAGGAGCTGCTCACCCTGTGATCCTTGAGGAGCTAATCCCAGCTGACACCTTGCAAATTACAGCTGGACCATTTCTTGCTTCGCCCAAGAGCACAAGCCCAAGAATGAATTAATGCCAGGCATGGGAGGAGGATGGATGTCATGGCTTGGCCATTGGACATGGAGGTCTTCTGAGTGTGAGAGCCAACGTTTTGGGCCACCAAGGCAGAGGGACAGCAACTGCATTGTTAGTTCCTTCTTCATGGCATGCTTCCCTCCCCGTCATTCCCTTTTTGAGGTGAACAAATGTCTTCCAGAATGAAACCATGGTGGTAAATGGTTCATGAACAGTTTTTCTGCCTCTCGCAAAATAACCTCTGGGCAGTATCACCTTTCCCGTAAGAGACTTAGTGGATTGGCAGTTCTTGTGTGGTTTCAGGGCAAAGGGAGAAATGGAGCTAGAAAAGCAAGCTGATGTAAAGAAATGAGCTAATGAAGTGAGATCACAAAGTGTGCAACCCCAGCCGGTTGTATCTTTCTCTCCAGTTACCTTGGTAACTGTGTAGTGATATGATGTTGCTTGGTTTTGTATCCTTCAAGTGAAAGAAGCTCAAAGTACCCACCACTGGCAAAAATATTGGTAAGATATCATATTCATCTACAAAACATAACAATTAAGTTACGGACTCGCTAGATACTGTATCAAAGGGGGAAATATATCTTCCCCAAAGCCTGGATAAAATTACTTCTATTTTTCTATGAGCCAGCAATTTAGTGCATCTTTTGATGGGATTTCTTAGGGCCAAATCAAAGGGATCACAACAGGACAACTTTTTTTCAATGACATGGCTAGCTGAATCTCTACATCCTTGCAGTCTTACATCTTTCTGTTGATGATAATGTCGGTTAGAGAGAGATATGGACTCTTGTTCAATAGAAACAGGACTTAAACTACGTTTGGATGGGGATGGACTTTCCTGACAGAGTTGAAAAAAACCCCACCAGCTCACAGTGGTGTAGAAACCTCTCTGACAGATGTTAAATGTTGATTTACATCGATCGTGAGTCTGGGCAGGTTCGGTTGCTTTTCGTGCCATTGGCAAGGGGCTGTTATGGACTTACTGGTGGGAGCTTTAGCGGTAGAGGGGGATGGCTGCCGTGAGCTCATTCTTTGCCCCAGTTGTCAAATATTGAGTCATTTCTTCTCTCTAAGTGTGACAGGGAGTGCTATTACATCCCAGTTATGTTCTCCCTCACCCCTCTAGCTCTACAGTTACTCAACACCACTGGGTAAGACAGTTTAGGGTGGTCAGCATGGGGGAAGGCACCTTTATCTGGCCACCCTCCCTGACCAACCACCAGCTCTTGCTCCTATATCCCCCCTTTCCATCCTCATTTGTGACCCCCAAGGCCTGGGGTAATGACATCATACAGGTGCAGCATCTCTGGGGCACAGTGCTGTTCCTATGCTCTGGAGAAAACCGTGGTCTGCTTCAGACTGCCTTGGTCTTCTTGGCCCAAGAGTTTCCTTGGTCTCTTTACAAAACTATTAAAATGAAAGACGCTACGTAAGTTGAGGACTTGAGCAGGAAAAGGAGATGGGAAAAATGGTTCAAAGGGGGACAATTCATCCAGGAGGAGAGGAAGCAGCGCTCCTCCACTGAGTAGGGGAAAACACCCAAATAACTTATTTAATACCAAATGTCATCTCCTTTCCTCCCAGCCTCTGCACCTGCAGGCATTGAAATAGCACCAGAAAAGTTAGGCTGGGAGTATTGTCAGCTCTGGATGCAAAATCTGAATGGCCAGAATTTTGCAGGTAAACCCAGACCCTCTCTGGGGGAAATGTGAATTACACCTTTGTGCTGGCCTCATTTCCCATACTGTTTTCCATGCGGGTCTGCAAAGCCCTGGGAGTGTGACCTGGAGACTGAGATGCTCAGAACTGGAGGGAGGTGATTGGGTTTAAGAGCAGATGTCTTGGAGAAGAGCAGGGCTGGATATAAAGCGTTGTCTCCTTGTACATCCAGGTAAAGTGGGGCTGGCCAAGGTCTTAACCAAAAAGTCCAAATCTGGCCTCAGAAAAAGCACGTGGCTTGCCTTTGCCAATACTGCGAAGAAGTTAAACTAGAAAAACAATCAAGCAAACCAACTCTCTGGATGGATATTAGTCTAGGGGCTGGTCGTGGGAGATCTGTATGCGTAGCGTTAGGCTTACAGTTGGACTCAATGATCTTAAAGGTCTTTTCCAAGCAAAATGATTCTTTGGTTCTATTCTATGATAATCTATGTCTTAGTTCACTGACAGCCAATTCAAGCTCACCAAAACATGGAAATTAAAAATAATAATTCCTAGGGCTACCAACTTTACTTCCCTGCATAAACATCTAATTATCTGCCTTTTAAAGGAGAAACCGTAGCCACATTACTACAAAGAGAGCAGGTAGAAAGATCAGGGCGGAGGCGGTGGCATGGATTTGAAGTTTGCAAAGTCACTCCACCCACTGCTCAGACCCAGCCGCTTCTGCGTGGTGAAGCACCCGGAAAGGAGGAAAGGCGAATCGGACGTCGATACAGTGCTGTGGCCGAAAGCTGGTCCCTGCCTTTGGGAGGGGAGTCAGAGGATGACAGATGGATGGACAGGCAGCGGGAGTGGGAGGATGTTTTGCTTTTCCAGTGCCCTGAGCAGGTTTGCAGGCGCCTGGCTGTGCGTTCAAGGCTGTAGAGCCAACCGGCCGCTATCGACAGCACAGCCCCACAAGTCGATAAAAAGGAGGGAAGACGAAGAAGAGCAACAACGCACCTGAAATGGGCTGGAAAGACTGAAAAGCCTAAGTATGTAAAGGCTGGCTAACCAGTGTCCTGGACAGAGGGAGCAGCGAGGAGGAGGGAGGTGGGCAAGGTGGATGAATGGCCTTTATGTATTTTTTTAAAATCTTTCTTTTTTTTTTATCGGTGTTCAGTGATTCTGCAATGTTTCAGATGAAGTAGCAGACTTCTCCCATCAATTAACCCACCAGCCCTTTGCACCGTGCCTGTGTGGGGAAAACCCGTGTGCTGCGGGGCACAGGACATGCGTGTGGGCACTGTCATCCTTTATCTTTGTACCATCTCCTTGAAATACCAAAGCAGGTCTCTGGATGGAAAACTGCAGAAAATTCCTCCAGACAATAAAATGATCCAATTTACTGCCTATAACAGAAGAAAGTCCATCATAGCAGGGCGAGAAGAAATCAGGGGAGCGCTGGATCGACGAGTTTCTGCTGCCATCCCGTGGCCACGGTCCACGTTGCTTTGCCTGAGCCTGATCTCTCTCTTTTTGAGAGATTTGTGGTTTGAAGGAGGTGGAGGCAGATGTCCTGGTGTCCTCTGGGCAGCTTGGGCTGGGGCTGCTGCTGGCATCTGCCTTCCACGTGCATGCAAACGCTCAATGCTTTTTCCCCACCAGCCTGATATTTTTGCAAAACTACGTTTTTGTGAAAGTTTCCCCCGGGTTTAGATCTGCAGGGTTCATCTGTGCACGCTTCTCCACCACAAAAAGTCAATTTTTTTCCAAGTTGGGTGGGTTCGTTCCCATCACTCCTGCAACAGCAGAATCCTGAAAACTCCAGAGATCACACAAGTCCCCAAAAGACAAAGTAATTACAAAAACCTTTGTGTATTCAGGTCACAGCCCAGAGATGTCTTTTGTTCAGATCAATAGGCTTATCAACACATTTAAAGCCAGTACAAGCCAGGAACCCTGTGCAGGGTCAGGATGCTCTCAGGGTGAGGTGAGAACAAAGCGAAATGCTCCAGTACATGCCACACGCTCAGGGGTCTGCAGGATCTCCTCCTGTAGAAATTAATTAGTCAAAAAATTTGCAAGCTGCTTGGAAAAATGCAGAGCCCTGGACATGTTCTTGATGCGGTCAGTGACAATGTTTATAGTTATTTTTTTCTTTGAAGTAATCCATGCACTTCAAACTTTGTCGTTGCTTTGGGTGTGATAAATTTTTAACAGTTTTGCTACTTGCCACATCAGGAGGCAGCTTAAGTAATGTAAATGAAAAAGAGGACAAGGGAGAAAAAAAAAAAAAAAGCTACACTTAAGACTAGGAAAACGCAGGGGGGAGTCTGGAGTTTTACCCTGGTTTGCCCAGTGAGAAGACGGGAGAAAGGTAACTTGGAAGAGAGGAGGCTGGTGCACTGCGCAAAACTTGAATTTCCCACCTGAGAGGGGAGGTTTGGCCAAAACAAATGCAATAATTTGGCACTCCCATCTCTCCTGCCTTTTTTTCTGAAAAATCAACCCAGGATATGCATTAGACACCCTATGACTCTGAAGCAGGGGTTCGTGCAGCCTTACCTTAATGGCATTGCACAGAAACGTCAGCGCTGTGCATGCTAGAATTCTGTGCCAGCTCCATTTCGGTTGCTTTTCTAACTAATTTTGCCTAAGAAAACTGAGTTGAAGAAGTTTTTAGACAGAAAAAAGAGCATATTTGCTTTCCTTGCAAGAGCAAGAGATAGCAGCAAAGGATGGACACAACAAAAGCAAGGAGAGAAAAAGTGTATTTTTCTAGAGTGAAACTGCACTTTTCCTTGTGACTTTCTTGTCCAGCTACATGTAAGGACAGTGGGTAGATCTGAATGTTTTTGAGTAAGAAAAATTAATTAATGATGAATTTAAAAGACAAATACACAATGCGAAGGATCTTCAGGCACGTCCTCTAATGGGCTGGAGATTTCTTTTCCTTCCTTGCAAGGATGCTCCATTGCAGCAGTGGGACTTCTGAGTTCCTGGGCTGTATAGAAAGCTGCCTTAGAGGGGAAACCCAAATCCTGACTCTTCACAGCTATGCAGGGGAAGGAAGGAGAGTTTATTTCTCGCCCCTTGTCCCCAGTGGACTTTGCTGGAGCCTTGAAGGGACATCCGTCCTTATTCTGCATCTTCCTTTTTTTTTATTCATCCTAAAATCAGAGGCTCATGAAATCCCCTCCTTGTTTCTTTTGCTCTACCCAGAGCACTATAAACCAGGGCTGAAAGGCACCTGGAGAGGTCTTCTGGTATGGCCCACATAGGCTTTCTTGGAAAGAAGAAGTAAACACAAGGAAAAAAATAAATCAAAAAGAAGGTAAGTTAGAAGAGCGTCCTAGGTGCTTTCTGCCCACCAATGCAGAGGAGCACTGCCAAAGTAAATTTTTTCTTTACGGGAGACAGACACAATTGTTCTCTTCAATGCCAGGCTTTAGGTCTTGAGAAAGCTGGGGCTGTATTATTTGCAAGCACAATTCCTGAATTTCCAGAGGGAATCTGTTGGTGTCAAAGCAATGAGAAGAAAACAAAGGCTTGGAGAAAAAGACTTGAAATGGTATTTGTGACAGATGCGTCTGAGCCTTTAGATTCTGGCCACAAAACCTGAAGCAGGAATTTACCATCTGCTTGGGCTTTAGATGTTAAAAATCACCCTTCTCCCTCCCCCCAAAATTAATTGCTGCTGGTGGAGTACCTTTCATATGGTTTTCCTATGTATAAGGAAGATGTGGTTGGCACGTGCACTGATGTTATTTCAGTAAGTCACCCACTTGTGCCCGGGGGACCTACCAGCTGCGGCTGCAGCATCCTGGTGGGTGGGATGGAGCTGCAGGAGGTCACGCTTGCTCCCCTGCCATGTGACGTGGGAGAGCACAAAGGCGATGCTCTTGGCTAAGAGGGAACGCTGATCCACGTTGGGGCTCTTGCAGATAGGTGAGAGGAGCTGGGGTGCGGTTGTGTTCACCCTGGTTTCCCTCCGGTTACCTTGGGTCAGCTCCCAGGTCACCTCTCCACCCCTCCAGACTTCTTGCTTTGGTGGGCATCCATGCTGCAAAGGGAGATTTGGGGATAGAGAGGGTTTGCCAAGGAGGTTTAAGATTGGAATTTGAGCCTGAGATACACAGATGGCTGGTGGGGGTGAAGCGGACTTTTTCCGGCAGTGGTGATCAAGAAGCTGAAAACCACCATGTTTTTGGCAAACCACAGAGACGCAGGGCGCCAGGATGTACTGATGAGAACTGACACCACAAAACACTCAGCCATGCCTTCTGTGAGCAGTGGAGAAAGCCATTTTGCATCATGAAACCACCGAATGAGAGCATCATCCTTGTGACGACGTTCAGCGTTAGCTCTGCTCACGCCTTGGATGTGGCAACTGGAACGTGCCCGCCCCAGTCTCCCTGCGGCCTCCATGCAGTCTGGTGCTTCACTCAGTTAAAGTGCGACATCGGCTTCCGGAGCCAGATCTTGAGAAATTATTGTTGTCTTCTCAAATATATAAAAGCGGAAAAATTCATTGCTCGGTGGCCCAAAACAGTGTTTAAAGTTGTTCCGGTTGGTCAGGTAAACAGAGTTTACCGTTGCAGAACAAATTCATACGCTTTATATATTATGTAAAATAATTCTGTCTACCTCTCGCAGAAGCAGAAAACTTTTCCATGGATTGCTTCCAGTACAGAAAGAAATGAAGGTATCAGGGTTCAGAACGCCGTATTGCCCTGAAATGTTTGAGCAGCAGCATGTCATCACCTCTGAAGTCCTTGTGCACGTCAAACACACTGACCTTTCAGGCACGCACTCCTTAATTGAAGACAGCAGGGGCTGAGTGTGTCACAACATGCATACAACATGCAGTTTTATTCTACTTTTAACCTAAGTTTCTGCTTTTCTTGGCTTCTAAGTACTTAAATTTGCAAGTGTTGTATCAGCACAAGAGGAAGGGTTTGTAGCTGTAAAAATAATAATAAAACATTGATACACTGGAGGGGGCTGAAGTTGTGCAAGAAATACAGTACGAGATTAGAGAAGATGATTCATGTAGTGAGATGAAGGGATAACTCCCGTGCCACCTAGAAGAAAGATAACAAAAGTGGTGCACGTGATATTTGTATACAAATGCATGAGCGGAAACAGCACAAAGTGATCAAGAAATTATTTAAGGTGAGAAAAGAAAGCCTATCGATCCAAACCTGGAAAAGAAAGGAAACCTAGGCTGGCTGTCAGCAAGAGCATCGATTTATGGACAAGCACGTCGTGAGAAGGCACTGTGTGCTCGTCGGGGCTTGTCCCACGGGACCACTCCCACCTGCCTCACGGAGAATACCTGTGCCGTTCGGTTCACAGTACAAGTTTCTGCTGTCACTCAAAGCCACCGCGTCGAAGCTAACTTCATCCATTATTTTGGGCAGTTCTCAGATGCTTCCTTGCAAAGCTCTGATCCAGGAGAATATCCGCTGTTCAGGACTGTATTTAATTGCACGGTTAATTACACATGTGCTTGGCTTGTGTTAGTGTCGGTGGGACAAGATCCTGTACCCGCAGGATGGTACAGGTACCTGTGTTGCTTGTTCTTCCTTCCCGCAGAAGTCTCTGCCCGGGGTCCCAGTCTGAGCTCACTGGGTCATCTCCTTCCAGAGACTTGATTTAAACAACCTGTTCCCAAACACCAATAAACCTAGAGAAGAAGCATTAGCAGAAGCCCTGCCAGCTAGGTTCATAAAGGTGTCTAGGTGTCAATGCAAGGTACTGCAGCTCCTGTAACGGGGAGGTGGGGGGCAATGTCATTCACTTGTCCTCTAGACACACTCAAAGCTCCCAGCTTCTGTCCGCTGGTCTGGTCTTTCTGCTTCCTTTGACAATAACCTTGTCTGGGAACGCTTCAGCGTGGGTTAGTTTTAAGGCTGAAAAGTCAATGGTAGAAAAAGGGAAGGCTGCAGAGATAAGTTGAGGTTGGGTGGGAACAGAGGTTTCTCTACATCTTCAGACACTACCTCTTGTGTTGCTGTCATGGTGTTTCCTTATCACAAAACAGGGAAACAACCAGCAAATTAAGGAGTTCTCCCCAACTCTTTCTGGCGGATGAAAGCCCTCCTGCCCATACATTTCCTCCTCCTCCTCCTGGGGACAGGCAGGAGTGCAGTAGTTGAGTGAAGTTCACCCTTCATGAGAAGCTCGTCTTGCTTGGGCATCTACAAAGAGCCGTCATGGTTGAGCTAATGAGCTTGTGGAGGGAAAGTGCTCCTTGTTGCTCTTTGAAGAATCTGATAACGTGAAGCCGTGGCTGCTGCTCTGTGGGGCAAAACAGAAACGCGCAGTGCAGCTCTGCTTCCTGTGCCCTCCTGGGCTACAAACCCTTTCTTATCCTGCTCCTCTGAGTCACCCCCTCCACCCAGCCCTGCCTGGCTAATTGCAGAATGTACTTTACATAAAGCTTCCTGGTGTGCTCAGCATTTCTGGGACCACACTTACACGCCTGTCAGAGGCCACCCAGTGATGGAAGGAGTGACTTCTTGGCGCAGCCTGGCTCTTTTGAGGGTAGCTGCCTTTCTTGGCCGATGACTAACACCCTCGAGTCAACCTTGGCAATAAAAGTCATGGGCGAGTAACACCATCAGAGGTCTCTAACCTCCTACAGGTAATGAAAAGCATACATAAATTTTTGGGGTATGTGGCTAAAAAAAAAATCATAGGAAAATAGATTTTGACTGGACCAACACGTTTCTTCTGAACCTCCTTTCTGCATCCTATCCTTTCCTCTTTTAAATCTCTTTATGTTCTTGTAAGTAAAGTAAGAAACAGAAACATCATTTTGAAATGAAAACTAGAAAAATTTTCCCTTTGCTGGATTTGCATATGAAGATCTCGGCTTCTCTCTCCCAGATGAGTTTTTAAAACGAGACCTGGAAGAAAACTGTCCTGAGTTCATCTGCTTCCACACTCATTCCAGTTCTGGGGTCTCCAGTGTGTTCACTCTGCAAAAATCCCTGACAAACCGAGCCCCCCTCAGCTCCCCAAACCTGTGGCAGGTACTGCAAGCGCAGTGCCTGGCAGTTTATCTCCATCACCATGTGGGAATTCAGCGAGGCCGGGAAGGAGAGATGCAAACAAAAGCGTTATTAGCACGTTATTTGGCTCGTCATGGGTAGAAAAGATGCAAGATTCTTTTGGCACAGTGGTACTTTTTTTTCCTCCTCCTCAAAAAAAAAAAAAGAAAGAAAAAAAAAAGGCAGGAAAAAGGACTTTAATTGAAGCCTGCAATGTTGTATAAATGGAAGATCTAAGTTTTAATTGAAAAATAATTATAACCACTTAATCATTTTAAATGAGGGCTGTAATTGCAGTCAGTTCATAATAGCCAAATACAGACACTTAGATTCCTGCAATAAAGCAGGGATGGTACAGCTTGATTTGCTAATAGCTCTTCCACTTCTCTCCTCTTTTGTCTCAAAGATTAATTCAGGCAAGGGCTATTAGCGCCGTTAATTGGTTCTGCAATTTAGACCTTGTGCTTGTGAATGAGTGACTGATGCAGACCTATCAGCCAATAATGTGAACACTTTGTCAATGTGTTTCTCATTGTCCGGCTGCACGTAACTCCCCCAGCAGCGCCTCTGCCACCCAACCTCATCTCCCTGGAGGGATCAAGAAGAGTGGGTCTCCTCCGGGGTGAGGGATTCACTTAGCTTTAGATAGGTCACCTAGATGCCTTTGAAATTACGGCTGGCTTATGAATAAAATAATTAGGCAGTCAAGGCATCCTCCTTGGCAGGGACAAACCCCGTATTCAGGAGAAAATTTTCTCCACCGTGCTGGAAGAAGGAGGTTCAACAGGGCTGTGAAGTTGGTGAGGAGACGTGTGAGATGGAGAGCGGACGTTGGTGGTGAGAAGGGGCTTCTGGCTCCGGGCAGGGTCCCGTGGGGGGTCCACGTCCTAGGGGCAGTAGCGATGACTGAAGCCAGTCTAAATCACCAAAGCCCCAGAGAACAAGACAAACTCTACTCTCAACAGGTATCATTTTTCACTTAAGCAGTCACGGCATCAGTGATGGGCGGTGGGAACAGCTGGTGGGCACAGCTGGTGGGACTTGGGCTAGCAGGAGCAGCTGGTGGCATCCTCCCTGATGAGGCCCTTAGAAAAACACCCCGGGAAGGTTTTGTCCTTGCCATATCTGTTTTGTGGGAGATAGCTGGCTGAGGTGAGACTATGCTACTTGGTCTTTACCAGAAATAATTGCCATTTTAGGCCCAGCACTAGTGAAACTTCAGGTCTAAGTTCATTGTTCCATCCTCCTCTGTTCTGTTTGTTTTTAATTTGGTCTTCTCCCAGAACTTTTTATTTTGAAGTTGTGTATAATTTGTTTCTTTCATTACATTAATTTATTGATATATTGCATTATACTAATGCAAAACTACAATATTTATGTAGTCCATTATTTATTCACTTTTACAGTTTATCCTTTTTCCATGGTTATTTTGAGGCCGTTTCACTGAAAAAGCCAAACCCACTGCCACCACCATTTGCTGAAAATCCCACTGCTGCGAGCAGCATTTGCAGGTTAGTTTCCTTCCGGGCTGGTTTATCACCACAAGGAAGGTTTTTCCTGGTTCAGCTGCGATCTGGAAGAAGCAGAGCCAGGCAGTAGCATGGGTGAGCATGTCCCAAGGCCCATTGAGGGGTATCATCCTGAAAAGAGGTAAGTTGGTGGTCTCTCTACACATGTCTTCATGAGACACCTTGCACCACGTAAAGGTCATTAACCTCTATAGACAGACCAGCTCCAGGACATCTGCCCGTTGCAGCGTCTTCCTCAACTTCAGCATCTCTTAGGCTGTTAGTTTGGGAAATTCAGGTGGGTTGGACATCCAGGTACGAAAACAGGGTGTCCCGGGCTGAGCGTTACCTTCCAGTCACATCACTTCTCCTGTCTGCAGGGCCCCCCCAGTCCATTTGAGGTGGAGGGCGGGGAAAAGCATCAAACTGTTGCTGAGGTTTGGCAGTGCACACCAAGCACATGAATATATATATTCACAGGCATATCTTTATGCTTTAATCTTATTTGTAGCATCAAAAATACATTTACAACTATGCTTCGGTAGAGTTCAGCTCTGGTGCAGTTCTCTTTATCCTGAGAAGAGATGCTGTGAGATCTTTGACCCTGTGGAGATATTTTCATCTCCTGCTGGTTGGTTTTGTTTTGTTTTTTTTTTTTCATACCAGAGGTGGCAGCTATTCAGAAGGGGTTGATACTGGCATTCTTTCAGTTTTTTTAGAAATTAAAAAAAAAATAATATTGGTTTTATAACAGAAATTCAGCAAACCTGGGGAGGAGATTGGTATGAACTTAATTTTTCTGCTTAAGAAATTAAGTAACAAAAAATGAAGAAAAGCCACCCATCACCTTCCTTTTTCTTTCCTTTCCTCTTTTTTTTTTCATTGTTTAAATCTATTCCCTTACAATGAACAAATTGTGCTGATTAAAAGCACCTGCATTTCCTCTACCAAACCTTATTCTGACAATGTTCCTTGGAGTGTGGACCAGTCCTCGCTCTGGGGAAAACCACAGTCTAGGAATAAGCTTTTACAGAAAACCTAAGTAGGGCAGGATGCATTTTATTTCAGTGTTGGGAACTCGAGGAGGAATTGCTCAGATGAGAGGTGCTGCGAAAGCTGGGCAGAGGAGGGGAAGCAGCAAAGGCAAGAGCCCGGGAGGGTGGTTGATCCTCCCAGATGACCTGGGTGAGAGTCGCAGATTGCACTTCAGCATGAGAAATGGTTGTTAAAGGTGCTGGTGAGTTTTGAATGAAGGAAGTAAGTGGTGCTTTCACATCAAGTTGGTAAGTTTAGGTGGTTGAAGGAGTTCAGTCCTTGATTATTTTCACTGTGAAATGCTGTCAGTAGATAAAGCTGTTGTTTTGGTTACAGCTATGAAGTTTCTGCTTGTGGATGATGCTGATGTGAATGATCACACCCCAGGACCTTACTCTTCTGACTGCCAGAACTTGGCACAGTCATTGAAATAAATGGAGCGACGACTTGAGCAAGAACTGTCCCTTTGCACGCATACAGCACTTCCCACCTGGGACCGAGGTGTTCCAAATGGAGACGCGTTTTTCAGGCCTCCCAGGTTGATCGGACACAAGGTGAATTTATCCTTTTAGTTAATTTATTGAAGGCAATCCCTGGCTGTCATGAGTCTTTGCCGTCACCAGGTGATCCAAGTTGTGACAAACACAGGGAGTGTATTTGCGCTCTAGTCCCTGGCTCTATATTTAGCTATGTGATACTGGGAAAGCTTTCCGTGATTAAGCTATGTTGACTGATACCGAAAGCAATTGCAGCCACGACATGCAGCAGGTGAGGTGTGTCACCAGGACTGGGTATCACTATGTCCAAAAAAGGGTCTGGGACAGTGAGAGAATTATGAAAGTGTATGTGAATCGCCTGTACTGTTCTTTTGGGGAAAACAAGGAAAATGGGGTATTGTTATGTTTAAACTGGAGGACTGCTGTTAACATACACGGAGTTATCTTTTCCCTGTTTGGTGTTTACTTTTGGGCACTAATTTGAAAGAATGGCGTTTAACAAACTTCAGTACTAGGCATAACATTTTGGGAATTTATTTTTGAGACTCTGGGATAAATTATTTCAAGTGAGAGCAATGTGTCCCTCATCGATCCTCTCAGACGGCAAGTCAGAGCTTTGTGAAAAGTAGAGTCGTTCTGCTTTGGGTTGGGAAAGGACTGGATGACTTTCCAAGGTCCCTTCCAGCTTGCTTGATTCTCTCAAAAAGATGCAGAAACAAAATAATCTCCAGAACCCAACCACTATGTTGACATAACAGGTCGGATCTTCTTCAGAAGCGGCTTCACAGGGAGGTTTGTCTACACATGAGACCAAGCATCTAGGAGACACCCAATAGTCCTTGAGCGAGGGTTAATGTAGCCGGATGGTAGGAGTCCACTTCTTGATGTTCCCTGATGACCTTCTGCTTCCACCGCCTAAATGTCACCCCACTGGGCTCCACTTGTTCTGAAGGTCCCTTTCTGGATCCTTCACGTGTCATGTGTGTGAGTCTGGCACTGCCGAAACAGGATTCATCATCATCTCCTCATTCCAACAGAGAGCAGCTTTCCAGCAACGTCCCCTTTTATTCTCCAACCTCAGGTTGGCACCAGTGGAAAACTGGGCTAGGAAGGAAGTGGTGAGGGATGTAGCAGAATGGGCAAAAAAAGACATTACCCAACAAAGTGATTTTCTGCGATAAGGTCAGGTCTCTTAGGTGCTCTTGTCTTACAGTAATGCGTAGCACCGTGTCTGCCATGTTCTCATTCTTTGTCCACCTAAACAAGTCCTTTTTCCTTGGTCTGCCTGCCAGACTTGGTCCTCTCACAGCAAACTGCAGGTTCGCACCATTGACTCTTCAGCAACTGCTGCCTTTCCTGTGGGCTCCCAGCTCGACCTCACCACACAGCAAGGTCCATCCGAGCATCTGCTGCAGCAGAGCACTGTCCTTTGCTATATGCTATCCTCTTTTATACACTAGCCTTTGCTTAAATGTTTTGGTTGTGAAAAAATGTATCCCCAGGTAGATGCATGGCAATAATTGCCTCTCCACCTGGCATCATCTCTGCCAGGAAAGGATTAGGGTCTCCATAATTTTTATCTGTTTCATCTGATTTAAGCATCTCTGTGCTTGGCATCCTGGAGCACGCAGTCACTTCTGCAGAAGCTCTGCCTTGCCTGTTTCAGAGGAACGTGCTGGTCCCCATTTGCCCCGCGCTGGCTGCACCTCTGCCTGGAGGGAGAAGGTAAACAGAGAGCGCGGCGTTCATGCCATGCGTAACAAACGGCTCTTGGTACCGAGAGAGGAAAATTATCTCACCGAAACAGATAAAGTGAAAAGGGTAGGTTTGTATGGCGCAGACCAGACCTCTCCTGACTCCCGTCCGTGACGTAGGCTGTGCCTCCAGCTAAAAGTCCCTTCTGCCCTGGCTGCCTGCCCCAGACCCGGCTTGTGGAGGCTTGTGCGTGCCAAGGACCTGCCTAGCGAGTGCTCGGCGCCATGTCTGTGACAATATGCCAGTCCATGGGCTTCGTGGTGTCTGCTTTAGGAATAGGAGGCATCATCGCATCCACATGCATGGACCAGTGGAGCACCCAAGACCTCTACAATAATCCGGTGACGGCGGTCTTCAACTACCAGGGCCTCTGGCGCACGTGTGTCCGGGAGAGCTCCGGCTTCACCGAATGCCGTGGCTACTTCACCATCCTGGGGCTGCCAGGTAGGGCTTGCTCGCCACGAGGGCAGAGAGGTGGGAGGGCAGAGCCATGGGCACTTTGCCTCCCACCTACATTGCCAGAAGCAGTGTGTGAATGGTGGTGATGGGTGACTTTTTTTTGGGGGGGTGGGGGCAGAGTGGGGAACCCAAGTTTTAGCCAAAAGAGACGTCAGGTGCTCGTCCCGTTTGGAGGACAGGTCCCTTGGAGGTATCTCAACCCAAACCCCCTCCCATGGCCAAGATGAGGTTCAGCAAAACTCATTACAGCTGATTATGCGTCGGGTGCCTGAGATGTTGTCCAGGCAATATGCTCAGGGCAGGGGGATTTGTCCCCTGTGCCCAGCTTGGGTATATGCTCCTACCCCAGCTGCGTGGCTGTGCATGGCTTCCCACCAGAAACCACTAATATTCTTGGCATCGGAGAAGATCCTCCTCTAAGAGGATATGTCACAGTTCAGCTCACTGTATTTCTGCACAGGCTAACAACACCAGGCTGGATTTCTCCCTAATTCTCCTTTGGTTCCAGTTTTTTCTTCCACGGGTATCATTCCTGTCCTGGTTGTGCCTGGAGTATCTAGGGGTGCAAACAATTAGGTTACAACAGGATTATCTGGATTGCCTTCTTGCCTTAATACAGTGAGAAAAAAGGCACTTAGACTATTATATCCATCTAGCCTCTATGCTTTCACGCAGCAAGAATGGAGGGAAGAAGCCAATTATATCAGCAAATCATTGCAGAACTTCTGCAGAATGGCATTTCCAAAACACACAGAAATAAGCATAGTGCACAAAAATTGCTTCTTTCACAAGTAGCCCATCTCTGCGTAAATCAAACCAGTATAACCCAGTGCAGCTGTGGCCTCGGGCACCAGTAGGAGGAAGCGTTTCATCCCCTGAGCTGTTATTTCCACGTCCTTCATCTCTGGATCCTCGTTCCCAAATGCTGTGCTGCAGCATCCCCGTGCAGGTGCCAAGGATGCCCGTGAGCATCATCTTCTTGCTGGACCCACGGTTTTGAGCGCTCCTGTTTGTTCACACAGAGTCTGAGGTGCAGACAAGCATTTTCCTCGAAGGCTGTGGGTCTGATTCTGCCCGGGGCATCCAATTGTGCAACCCCTAGCAAATGTTGTAGCGGGTACAAGTAAATGTAGGATGATATCCAAAGAGAGATGTCCGTGCGGGGCTTGTATTGGCACGCTGCTGTCGCAGTCAGCAAAGCCGAGTGGTTTCACCAAGGAAAAATGCGTGCAGTAAGGGGCAGGACAGGTTGGTAAAACTTGACTCCAGCAGGCTAATTGCTTATAGGTAAGGAAATTAAAATTGCTGTCTGAGGAGCAAATAGAGGTGTAAAAAGCAAATCCTCCCTGCGCACGCATACACCCATCACACACTGCAGAGCTTCCTCAGCTCTGAAGGCTTAAAATTACAGAAAACATAACTCTACAGAAGAAGCAATTAAACTTTTCAAGTGTTCAGCTCTGGGAACTACTTTAATCTTTGAAGAAACCAGAATACTTGAGATTTGGGATTTTGGTGTTCTTTCAAAATACCTCCATTGCTAACCTCAGCATTACAGGGAAAAAAAAAAAGAGTGTTTTTTGCAATTCCCAAGCTGATGTCTGCAGGACGGGCATTAAATTCCGAAATGGGAATATTCAGTGATGATGAGGGGATGGATTTCCTGCCTTTGGCAGATGGGCTGTGGGAAATCCGTCTGTCCCTTCTCAGCTACATCCAGCGAGCTCTGTGTTGGCTTCCCAGTTGCAGACAAATGGGCACCGTATCCGAAACGTCAGGATTTCTGATGAACTGGTCATCTTAGAGGGGAATTGCCCTGTGGGATTTGCTGGGCTTATTGCAGTTGCCTACGACAAGGGATTTTTAAAAAAAAAAACCCACCCAAACACCAAAGAATAAAGCACAAACGTTAAAAATAAAGGTGGGTGGGACCCTGAACCCCCCCGAAATCGCTGTCCTCATCCTCAGTGGTGTTGGAGAGTTGGTGACTTCCCCGCCAATGTGCAGCTATATGAATATTTATGTACTTTTGTCAGAACAAGATCCTTTTTTCTGTGACTGGTGCTATCAGTGCTGCCCTACAAAGTGAGGTGGATTTTTTTTTTTTCCTATTCTTTTTAATGAAGAGGGCTTGCTCTTCTGAAGTCACTCCCTTGCTTCCTCCACCTCACTTTTACCTCCTGTTATATATTGTCTGACACTTCCAGTCTCTGGAGAAGCTGGTGCAAAAACAAGCGCCCCACCGCTGTGCTTTATAGATTGGCTCCGTCTCCCGAATTCGTCTCCTCCTACGGGCATTTCTTCCCGCTCACCGCTGGCGAAGGGCAGCTGCATCCCAACCAGAAGGGGAGGAAAAAACCCCGATGCTAAAAATCAAATTATTAATTTGCTAAGATATTATTTAAGTGGCTCATCCCAGTGTTTATTTTAACTGTGCTGCACCTTGATCTCCATTAAACCCCCCTTGCTAACCACACCGTAGTTAATGGTTTGTCAACATTTCCATTATAAACCCCTATTTATTATTCTGACAATGGCAATTTATATTGGGAACAATAGCGCCGGAGTGAATAAAAATAATAGGACTCTAGCAAAGCAGCGAGGTGACCTGAGTACATCAATGAAGTTTTGGGTTCTGAGGTGGGTTTTTGTTTTTTTTTTTTTTTTCTTCAGTCCCTCGGTCCCATAGCAAAGATTAAACTTGTCTTGCCCATCATCTATCTTCAACTTAGTTGGGAATTTTAATTTCAAATAGATTGAGGAAAAATCAAGATAATAGATGAAAATGAGAAATAAGGCAGGTAGTTTATGTCTCTCACCCTCGCTGCTCAGCTATAAACAGTCAGTCTCTGGTGAAATATGTCACTTGAGATCTCAGCCTGTTTGTTCTGATTTTGCTTTTTCTTATTATTTTTTGCTGCTTGCTTTGGTGTGTTGGCAGACCTTACTGTGATTGTCTGGAGGACGCGATCTGAATCTGAACAGGCAAATAATAGACAAATAGCTGAGCTCTGGCAAGGCTGGTAGTTTCACCTCGTGCGGAAGTCACAAGGCATTTTCTGCAAAAAGGAGTATTTTTCAGCTGCTTGCAAGTTTGCTAAACTACAATAACATGAGCACTAATTTTCCTGTTGTCTGTCTTGGACTCTTTTCAGACCTCTTCAGGTAGACCAGTTCAGCCATTCTTGAAAGGACATTTTTGACCCTTTCAGAAAGGCTGAGGCATCTCTCTGCTTGTGGAACAAAAGGCTGGTGACTTGAAAAATAAGAATATTTTTTTCTTTTCCAACAGCAAACTTTGAAAGTCTGAGAGCACTCTGTTAAACTTCTCCAACTGGTAAATGGGTATGTGCTGCTAGAGGGGTCAGAGTAAAAATTGCCCGTGGGAATGTAATCACAACTGTCCAGACTTTTGCATAAAACAACTGCTTCCAGCTTTGTTGACGCAGGGTAGCAGAGATGGGTAGATGTTCCCCGAGGAGAATTCATGTCTGCGAGTCTTAATGTTGGTATCTTTGGATTTTTTTTTTCTTCTGTATTGATGTTCTGACAAGGTTTTCTTTTATTTTATACAACCAACACACATTTTGTGGCACAACCCTAGTAAAACCCTTGCTCTGGGGATTTTGGAGATAGGGTGGTCCCCTGGTCAAAGAAACAGCATCTCTGCTCTGTGGAACTGCTTTATGCCCAAAGTTTGTAAGGATGGGGAGTGCTGATTGCCATATCATGATCATCCACTGGTGACAGCTGTGGCAAAGTCTCTTCCAAGCTCTACTTGCTACTTAAAACCTTTTAACCCCATCAGTTCAGCTGAAAAATTTGAAATGTCTGCAGGCAACGGCTGTGATTTGCCTAAAGTCTTTTGAGACCAAGTTTTGTGCACAGAAGGGTTTAGGTGGCCCAGGTGGCCTGGAGACTTGATACAACCTACCAAGGGAGCGTGTGAGGCAGTGGTGAGTTACACTCACAGCAGGAGCTGAAGGAGGTGTGAGGATGAGGCAAGAGCCAATGCGAGACCTTCAGAGACCTCTTGGGCACCCTGATCCCTGGTGGGGAGAGATGGCAGAGAGCCCGGTGGGCGATGTTGGGAAGTTAGACGCATGCATCAGATCCTTGCTACTGTCTCATGCCTTTACACCATGAAAGCACAAGAGATGTGAAAAAATAATCTTAAAGGCTCTGGGCTGAAGGCCAGAAGAGGAGAAAGGGAAGGGAATGGCAAGAGGCTGTGGAGATGTGGGTCTGGGCTACAGCTCATAGGCATGTAGGGAAGGGCACAGATTCGTGCACCCCAGCTCTCCTGAGGGACCTCCAAAGCTCCTCTGGGCCACCTGAAGAACCAATGGGGTAAAGTGGGTTGAGCTGGGGTGGGGGTCTTCCATGACTCCCCAACGAGTTTCAGAAAGGCCAGTCAGCCCTTCCCATGCTGTGGACTGGTGGACCACACACTCCTGGAGGCTGTGGTCATCACAGCAATGGAGGGACAGAAAGAGAAGGGTGCGTTTGCTTTGTTTCAGTCTGAACAAGCTGGAATGGACTGGCAGGGTGTGAGCTGTATTTGCAAATTTTAAAGTAAACATGAGCTGTAGGTTATTTTTATGGGAGAGGTGGTGATAACATTCAAGAGTTGCAATGGGCCCGGTGAACGGTTTTGAGATAATATACAGTCAACTCCTGGGTAGATAAAGCAAGTATGAACTGAAATAAAGGTTGCAGAGGGGAGCGGTCACAAAATACCTTCCTTTTCCTAGTTTGGGTAAACCACTGTGGGTGTCCCAATACTCAGAGTGGGAGCCAGCCCTGTTCTCTGCTCCTTGGTGAGGAAGCTTGGCCTGTGGGAGAGCTGTCTCCTCATCATGTCCCTCCCTTAGATAATGCTCAGCACTACCACTTGGCATGGCAAGCCCTCTGGCCCGAGCATTCAACCACCTTGCTGGAGGCTGAGCAACAGGCGTGTGCTTGGAGAGAGGTCCCCCTGTCCTTCAGCCGCTCCTGTCTGTAGATATCTCCCAGGGGTGACTGCTGGCATCAGGTTGTGGTAAAGATGCTTAGATGTGCTCTACAGCTATCCTATCACCCAATGACTTTTCAGCTTGTGCTCTGAGCCAACAGTTCAGATAAAACTCCCAGGTGATCTTCTGTTATTGGGCTGGGTGCTGGGGAAAATGAGGTGATGAGTTTTTTTGCAAAGGGAAACATATTTTTCCCTATCATGAGTGGCTCAGAAACAACCATTAACAATAAGCTTAAAATAAGACCATTTCAGAAAGGCAGAGAAAATGGACTAGGGGAAGAGTTGGGATAGAACCAAGTTTGTGTTTGTTTTTTTTTCTCCAGAACTTTGCTTCAACCAGCCACTGAGGAAGGTATTTGTGGGAGCTTTGAGTTCCTAGTGTCTACAAGTGTGATGCTAATCAGAGCATGAGAAATGGCAAGCAGCTAATGCTGGGATGGCTGGAGAGCATCTCAGGCAATGTGCTTAGGGATGAGCAAATAGAAACCCCTCCAAAACACAATAATTCCTCAAAGACAGCAATACCTGGAGTGCCGAGCATGGATGGGTGTCTCTTAGCTAAGGACTGCAGCATGACCCTTGTTACTGAAGTTCCTTGTTCAGCTCCATTTTTGGGAGGGAGCATGCATGAAGTTTCATGAGGGAATGTGCAGCTCTGTGCTGGTTTATCTTCTTCAGAGATGTTATTCAATTTGGCCCTCAAAATCAAAGGTAGACCAGTTCATCTGGGCTTTCTTGCATGTCTGGAGACTGTCAATGATACTTTTTGATTGCTCCACTATTGCTCTGAGGTTTCGATGCCTCTGAGTAAGAGGGATGATGAGAAGCAGCATCCCCCATCAGCAGGAGAAAACCATATCCCTAAGGAAAGATGAGGCAGCACTGCCTGGATGGCAGACCCCGGCTCAGGGCACCATTAGGGACAACCCAGGGGATGGTCCTCTTTACAATAGGTGTTTTGGGGGGGAGCAATGGGGCTTGGGGGTGTGAAACGGTGGAGGGAGAGAGAGGGAGAGAAGGTCCCTATCGATTTGAAATGCTGCTCCAGCTGCACATAGCTGAAACCAGCAGAAAGGGTTAGAGGAAGGAGTGGTGGCTCCCCTCCCGGCAAAGCAAACACGCAGGCATGGTGCATGGGAGGGCCACCTCCACTGGTATTCATGCAACCACCCAGTTGTCCAATTTAGCAGGAAAAAAAAGAGTAATTTAAAAAGTGGTAGAAATTTTTTGGGGAAAAAAAAATCTGGGGAAAAAAAATGCCCTTTGTATTTCCCCCCTCTTTTTCTTTTTTTGGGGAAAAAAAAATCTTTGTTTTGTGGGTTTTTTAGTTTTTTTGGGTTTTTTTTTGTTTGTTTTGTTTGTTTGTTTGTTTTGGTTGGTTGGTTTTTGTGGTGGTGGGGTTTTTTTTTGAGCTGTGACCAGTCTGTGTGTCCATTTTTCTGGGCAGCCCCACAAGCTGTTGCACACTAATGCTGTGGGGTAACACCACCCTTGGGAACAGGGATTATGTCCCAGAGCATCATCTGTCTATGGGTCTTAAGGTGATTTAGCATGGAAAAAGAGTGATGTGGTGTCTTACCACTAGATGGCAAGAAGGAGGAAAATCCTGGGACGTGAAGAAGAGTCCTGGAGAGTGGCTGGGGAGCATCAGATCTTGGATGTCATCAGCTTTTCTAGATTGGGAAACAATTCTGGCTGTGGGGCAGTGAAGGATGAGGGGGAGAACTGGCCACATCACTTGGTTTAGCACTTAATGTCCTCTCAGCTTCTAGGTCCTCTCCAGCCCTGATTTTTCACAAAGCGTTATCCAAGATGAGGTATATTAGTCAGCATTTCCTCTCCCTCACTGAGGATGAGCAGCTCTGACCACCTACGGTTCCTGAGGGCTCGCTTTGATGCTTTTTGTTTACACTATTATTTTTGCTGGCAACTTCTGACCTTTAGATATGTTGAAGCTAGCCCTTCCCCTGATATAAACTTACCGAATTCAGTGGAAACAACTAAATTTGAATAAAACTGCTGGAAGCAAAGGCATCTTCTGCCTCACCCAGGACCGCTTTGGTGGCCATGATTTGTGGCCACTAGACATGTGAATTGTGCTCTGGCTGCTACAGCAGAGTCTGGTGAAAAGCATTTCTCTCTGCTGCCCACCGGCTTGCTGCTCAGCCACAAAAGCAAAAGGGATGTCCTGGGCGGTTATTCTCCAGAAGGCAGAAGCAATAGCCAACGTGTAATGATGCCGGTGTAGCTCATCCGCCCACAGAAATCAGCCTCTCCTCTCTTCTTGGTGGCTTTCACATGGCTTCACCACCAGGCGATGGGATCAACGGTGCCTGTGGCACAGAGCGGTATCGGGACTGGATAAAGCGGGAATTTGTTTCTAGGTCAGGGCTGACGTAAATCAGCCGGGGCGAGGCATTAGATGAGAATGGATGAGCGGGAAGGCTGGAAGGTCCTTGTAACTCACCGCGCTCCATCGGCAGAGTGCCATGGTGAATTTACATTGCTCCTCTCAGCCCAGCACTTCTCCACTGTGCAAAACGATAATTACTTTCGTAATTTTTATATCTTCTGCTCCTTTTTCCAGGACCATCCCATCAGCCAACATAGCACCCTGTAAAAAGGCACTTTCCAAACGGTCCCTGTGCCCTCCCTCTCTCCATGGGTTTCAGTGGGGCCATGTAACAGGTGATGGGGATGCGGGTGGGAGGAGAACAGGGTTGCAGGAGCTTTGCTGGACCAATTTGGCGTTCTTGGTTTGGTGCCATAGTCAGCATCCGAGGCAACCTTGGTGACACTCAAAGTGGCCGTAGGGAGTGTCCATGTCCCTGGGTCTTTGTTCCCTGGGTCGAGCTGGTGGCCCCGCATCCTCCTGCAGAGCTCGCCGCTGACATCTCTATCTACCACCATGCCTCTTGTGTGGGTGGCTGCATGGGTGGCCAGGTGTAGAGGTGTCCCTGTCTTGGTTCGATGGCAGATCTACTCTCCCTTTGCATAAGCAGAGGGCCGGGGAGATGGTGACGTGGGCTAGGTGCTGAGTTCACCTGGGAACGTGGTCCTTCCCTCTGCCCCTCTCAGCATGTTTGCACCGTGCCAAGCACGCAGGAGAAGCCTGATGGACAGCAAAAGGGTTTCGGTAGAGGGACGGCGCATGTTCCAAGTGGGTCGCCCAACACTTGACGGAGCGTGGCTGGGGAAGGACAAGCACTTCTAAAGGACAAAAGCTCATATCTCTGGCCCTGCCAGCACAAACCTACCCGGTGAGAGTGAAACTGGACTATCTTGCAAAAACACTTTGAGCAAACACACCGCTCAATGGAAAGCATCTGATAAGAGCTGCTGCATTTCTGGTGGCTCAGTCAAGAGGACTTCGGTGCTCCCATTAGGTCTGCGGCTTCATCAGAGACAACCTCCTCTCTCCGGGGGAGACACCATGTCCACGACCATCTGCCAGGTGATGGGGTTCATTGTTTCGTCGCTGGGTGTTGCGGGGTGCATCGTGGCCACTGCCATGGATATGTGGAGCACGCAGGACTTGTATGACAACCCAGTCACGGCCGTCTTCCAATATCAGGGACTATGGAGGAGCTGCGTGCGGCAGAGCTCTGGCTTTACAGAGTGCCGGCCGTATTTCACCATTCTTGGGCTGCCAGGTAGGGGCAAAAGATGCACCAGGTTTAACCCAGGAGTTCTCCTGTAGCTCTGCACAGTTTTCAACCAAAACCAGGAGCAGATATCTTAAAGCACTTTGTGAGGAATAAAATTTCCGGGCTACTCAGTGTATGAGCATAAAAATACGTGCGTATTTGTTACCAAAATAATACCTTTACTCAGTGGAGGTTACAACTTGGAGCATGTGTAGGTGATCTCTGGATGAGCATCACAGGTTCAGCCCTGTTGCTGGCATAAATCAGTACAGCTCCTCTGACGTGAGGAAAGTGAGTATGTTTAAACCCACCGATATTCCGTCCCTTTGAATTGAAACACAAGGAAAACAGCTGCATGTAAGTTTGCAGTGTTATCAGAATAAGAGTTTCTACAGAAAACAATGGATTTTTTTTTTTTTGTTTAATTTCAAAGAGAAAACTGGAATTGAAGAAATCTGCCTGCGAACAGTGTGCGAGTAGGAAGGGTGAGAAGGGGAAAGGTGCGCGCAGTCACTTCACGCTATCTGGGGAGCTGTAGTGGCTACAGAAGTGGATTACAGAGGGGTATTACTTTCTCGTTTGCTTGCTTACTTTACAAAAAAAGGAGCTGGTTTTCCCACCCCGCTGCATGTGAGGGTATTCCGGAGCTCCCCAACTAGCCGGACCCATGGGAGGGGAGCGGCCAGCCTGGCTCGCCATGCCTCCCCGTGGCCCGTCGTGCCTGTGCCCTGCCAGCTAGCCATAAATATGGCCCTGAGAGCGTTCTCCACTCTTGGTGCACAATTGCAGATTGGTGCAAGCAAGCACTGCTGCATGTAGGGCTTTCACATCCATTGATCGGTGTAGGAGAGATCCTGGCGTGGGCTTTCATCCTCAGGGATGCCAACTTTGCTTCCCTGCAAGGCAGGAGGGAGAGCTTTGCTGAAGAGCGGTGCGTTGGCTGCAGTGTTTGCTTATTGAGAAAAGCCCGTGACCGTCCCGAGGTGTGCGATGGAATAAATGTGTTTCTGTGTACCCAGCTTCAGGATTGCTAGGTGACTTCTTTTTTTCATTTGGAAGAGCAAACCTGATGTTTCGAGTCACTTTTCCTACAGGCCCGTTTGTTTTAAAGAAAAAAAAAAACCAACAACTATTAAACTATATATTCTCATGTTGAATCAATATATATATTTACATATCCTTATAATACTGCATGTAGGCGATAGTGTTTTAAAAGAGCAATGAGGCAACAGTACCCATCATTTTGATGCCAATTTATCATAATCAAGATTCTACTTTTTGTGTTGTTTTTAGGCAATATAACAATAAGGAAACGTGCAAGGCGGCCGCGTGCATTTTCTCTTGTGTCATAGAGAGGTTCTGTCAGTTTTATTCTCTTTGCGTGTCCATTTAGTTGATGAGTACGTTAAAACATAAAGAAGGAATGCTCCTGCTTGAATTTGGTTAACGTAAACCCTTCATTTTTTCCCTAACTTTTTTATATTCCATCAGTCATAACTAGTCATAAAGTTAGACCTCGACCTTTGTATTTTGTATTGGCAAGAGAAATGCAGGTGATGTTAGTTGTAAACTATTTCACTCACCTCTCACTACTGACAACAACACTGGGGGAAAAAACTCTCCAGTTTCACTTACACCTGAAAAAACCCAGTGATGTGAACTGTGGTTTCAGATCGCCGACATTTATTTCGGTGAACGTGCTTGTTACCATCGTGTGTGCACACCATCCCTTCGGATGGAGATCAGGCGTGCAAAATGAGCAACCGTATGCGTGCGGGTACGAAGAAAAGTTATCCTGCCTCATGCAAAATGCATATGCAAAAAGGCAGATAGTTTCTGTGCTTGACGTTAGCTCTAGGGCTGTTTGCTACCTAGCGCTCCTGATATTTTTTTTTTCCCCTTTGTCTCCTATTTTGTTTGCCTAAGCCCTTCCACTCCTTCCTTCTAGGGTAGGCTGTTCAACTTTGGAAAGTAGCTCTGTTCAGAGGACTTTTGCTGGATGCCAAAATTCACTTGAAACTGCAGTGCTCTTTCCAAGCAGGTCTCACTTTCAGTCCCACGAGCCCAGCGAAGAGGCCTCCATGCCACAGCAGACCTGGGAGCACTTTCTTCTCCTTTCTGTCCCTTTGTGGAGACAGCGCATAAGTCAGCCTCATGGAGAGAGGAGTCGCTGCTGATGGCTATTTTGCATCTTTTTCTGTGTGCCCTGCTGTGTTCCTCTCTCTCCCCTTTCTGAGAGCTGCAAATTGCTCCTTTTCAATGGAGATTCACCACACTTGGACTTCAGTGCTCTAGCAGAAGTGCAGTCTCTGCAAGAGCTGTTTGGCTTGGCATGCACATTGTGTCCTTCCGTAGGCACCCAAGGCACTGGGAACATCTCTCCTGGGAGCCCACAATATCCCTGTGACGTCTTAACTTAGGATCACCTCTTCTTGAAGGGTTCAGAACACCACAGTGATGGCACCTAGGAACCATAAGGTCCCTAGGAAGCATCCCAGGGATGAAGGACTGTCCTGGGGACAAGGACCTTCCATCACGATCCATAGTGTCTTTTGTTGCCCTGGAGTACCAGCCTCTCCCGCCTGCCCTGAAACAAAAGCAGTTGCAAAGAAACTTAAGTGACTGCAGAGACAAATGAGTATTGTGATTTTCTCCTCTTTGCAGCTTTCTGCTTTGCATCAGGTACTGCTCGAGCAACCTTTGAGGGCTGATAAGGCGTATCCGCCAGCTTCTTGTTCTGTGATGAATAATAACTAATGAGCTCACACCTGGGGGCTGATGAATGGGAGATTGAAAATCCCAGGCTCGTTAGCACTTGTTATCAGCTGATAAGGGCAAATTGAGTCATAAGAGCAGCAGCCCCGGTGGGACTGCCAGATGGGAGAAGGTGGTGTATTCCCAGCCTCTGGGATGGCAGATGGCTGGCTTCCTTGTGTGTTATGGTGCCAGCGCGGTTCTGCTCAGGTTTGTGGTAGCCCACAAGCAAGGAGACCCACATGGGTAGCCCAACACCCACCCTTGTGCTCCTTGGGAGGGTTTATAAACCCTTCTCCCAACCTGGGCAAGGCCGGCAGGGTCTGCTCCCTGCTCTCCTGCACCAGTGCCTCCTGCTCCAGTCAGGTCACGTGGGACCCTTGGGTACCATGGCCATCCCGGCCAGCCCAGCAAAAGGGGTGACAGGCAAGCTGAGTGAAGTCCCTGGGGCTGTAGGATATGTTGTCTGCCCCTCTCAGTCGGTCACGAGCCCACGTCCTCTTCCCTGAAGATGGACAGCCATGTTTGGGGAGCATCAAAGCCAAACTCAGGGCTGCAAGAGCTCATGGGAGAGCAAGAAGAGGCTGAAATTCATCCTAGCCAAATCACAACAGCCCTTGAAATACTTTCCATCCATGTTCTGCCAGCCCTGCCGCCTTCCTGTCTCTGCCAGGGACACGTGCACAGGCGGGGAGGAGAAGTGCCTGGGGCCAGCACTGAATTGCAGGCGAGATGGGATATGCACCACCTTGTTAGAAAATCACCTTGGTATTCAAATGCATGGCCCTTTCCCTTCACTTCNCTGTGGCCAAGAAGAGTCTGGAGGATTTTTGCTACCTTTATCTGACCCGTCAGCATCACAACCTGCCTCCCAACCAAGCATTCGCACCTTGGCAGCAGGCTGCTAAATAAATTCAGGGCTAGAATATGTGCGTGTTGTATTAATGAATGTGGACAGATGTATACAGGGCTGATATTACAAATAACCATGGGAAGGAGATGCTGGGGAAGGTCATTGCCGAAGCTTTGTTGCTCTCCCTTGGTGCATGCGCGATGTTTGTCAAGGTGATTTTCCTTTTCTCCTGCGCCATGCGTTTTACTGTAAAGCAAGAAGATACAGCCCTTCGCTTTGAGTCACATAGTAGTTGGAAATACCAATTGGGTGGAGCTGTCTCTCGTCATTGCTGCTTGGGGAGGAAAAAAAAGCTTTCTCAATCATTTCAGTTATGAAACAACTCATGCTTATCCCGGCTGTACACCGGCTCGGTTTCAGCTGAATAAATTGTTACCGTTGCCAATGAACATATGCAAAAATTATGTGGCAACCGTCAAACTCTTTCAGAAGTTGACAAAAACCAGACATGTTTCCAGAGGTGCTCCAAAAAAACCCCATCGAGAGTAGATCTGGTGCCCATTTTCCAAAGCATAGTCTTTGCTTTCAGCAAGTGAATTGCAAAACATGTTCAGCGTTTTCTTCTTTAATATTTTCATTTTTAGACAGAAGCAATCTTTAAAAACCTCCCAGGCTCTGACGAATGTAATTTCAGTCATTCAGCGTGACTCTTGTCAATTTGTTTTGCAGCGATGTTCCAGGCTGTCAGGGCCCTCATGATCGTGGGTATTGTCCTGGGCATCCTTGGCCTCCTTGTGTGCATTTTTGCTCTGAAATGCATCCGTATCGGCAACATGGAGGATTCTGCAAAAGCCAACATGACTCTGACCTCCGGCATCATGTTTATTGTTGCTGGTAAGTGGGTGGTCACTGTGACACTGAAGTACCACGATAGCGATGGCTATATGGGGACCTGGGGCAGAAGCACCACTGATGGCTGAGTCCCTCCTCAGTGCTGTGAGTGTTTGGGTTTCAGGAAAGACTCCAAGGTCTTGGTGGGTGTAGTGAGGATAAATAAGGCTTGGTCTGCCCAGAAAAGCTGGAGTTCGTAATTGCTATGTGGATCTCACTCTGCCCTTCTGTCTGATCTCAGGTCTGTGTGCCATCACTGGAGTGTCTGTGTTTGCCAACATGCTAGTCACAAACTTCTGGATGTCCACTGCCAACATGTACCAGGGCATGCAGAATGTCCAGAACAGGTAGGTGATCGTCTGGCTTGGGGTGCTCCACAGCACAGATCTCCCTCAGGGCCAGGGTGTGCTGCAGCTCAAGGAATGGCAAACTCTGGGTGCATATTAGTCTGGTCCCAGTACTCAGAAGATTTATTGAGTCTCTCTTATCTGCGCTGGAGGTAATATGTCCAAGCAAATTGTCTGACCTATCTCCGTTCATGCAGCTCAAGAAGGAGGTAGAGAGCCCCTTGAGGATGAGCCTGCAGGTGGGATGGTGCTCACGGCGACTTCTGCAGGGCCAGAGAGAGAATGACAATGTTCCGTGTGTTTCAGACTGGACCACTGTCACAGCACTAACCAGCCGCATCTCTGTGTTTTGTAGGTACACCTTTGGCTCAGCCCTCTTCGTTGGCTGGGTGGCAGGTGGCCTGGCCCTCGTAGGAGGCATCATGATGTGCCTTGCTTGCAGAGGGCTGATTCCAGAAGAATCCCGGTAAGCCTATCTGTGGTAGAGATGGGAGGGTGTTGCATGAAGCCTTGGGTGTCGGGATAGCATACAGCCACCTCACCACAGGAAATGTCTATGCGTAATACCTCTGTTGCAAAAGATATCGTGATGATACATCTGTTTGCCCTGTATCAAGGGCCAAAAGTGACCATTTCCCTTCCCTGACCACATGACTTGCAAACAGAGAGAGGAGGAGATATCAACCTTAAAATCTAAAATTTACAACATGCTCGCTAAGTCAGGTCTATGAATTGCAGCTTTGATTGCAAATTGCATAGCAGATCATTAGCAGGTGTAGATCGCATCAGTTGAGGTATGATTTACATCAGGTAGGGCTTCGTACACTTACGTAGCTTCACTCAACCAAGGATTTACTCATGGGAAAGAAAGTACAAGTGTATGAAAAACCATGAAAAAGACTTGTAGCCTGTCCATGCAGGGTTGGCTCTGAGCTCACTGTGTGGCTCCAAGTGATGACACAGTACGAAGTTGCCTAAAATCCAACAGCAAAGAGGAGCACCAGGTGCAGTGTTGGGTAGTCACAGAGCCTCCAGTGGCTGATGCCGTCTTTTGTGTCTCTTTCAGTTACAAAGCGGTGTCCTACAACGCGTCGGGGCGGAATATCTCCTACAGAACGGGGCCGTATAAGGTTGGTTCAGGGTATGAACCAGAAACCAAGACTAGGAAGGGTGCAGGGTATGAAGAAGCTGCTCGAAGTGAGGATGGAAGACGTTCGTACCCTTCAAAATACGACTATGTCTAGTAGATTTTCCGGGCTTGAGATGCTCTATCTTTTACAAAATATTTTTCACTTCAGAAGCAAAAAGCGTACGCAAACAAAGCAGTCTGTAAATAGGATTGTGTTCTCTACCATGTTTCCCCCGCTCTGAGGTTGTATCCTAGCTTGTTATGAACATCAGTTTTATTCGACTGCCTGTTAGTGTACCTACCATAAGGAGGTCTGGAACAAAAGTAATGCTTTTTTATGCTCTCAGAGTAGAACAGTTTGCTCATATTTTACATGTAAACTCTGATATCCAGGAGCAGGACTGTGCCTTGTGCCCTTTTGTAATTCTTCTAATAGGTTAAAATTCCCATTATAATAGTAGCCCAGATGTAACAGCAATGCTGCCCCATTACCTTTTTCCCTTTGAGCAGGCTTTCATGCAAGTAGGTGGTGTCATCCTCTACTTTCTCAGAGTTTGGAGAGATGAACAGCATCCCGTGACCTCGGTGTCCTCTGTTCATCAGAAAAAACAGTGCTTTGCTGAAATGATAGGGTATTTTTGCTCTGGTTTTGCCACCTTCTTTTTTCTTCTTCTTCTTCTTCTTTTTTTTTTTTTTTTTTTTTTTGGTTTTTCCCCCTTTTTTTTTTTTTTTTTTTTTTTTTTTTTTTTTTTTTTTTTTTTTTTTTTTTTTTTTTTTTTTTAGCAGGTTGAAAAGCAAACATTATACTCTAGCAGTCTCCTATATTATTTTGCCATGTATTTTAAGTAAATTTGGTTGTGTCCCTTTGGCTGTGGCCAATGCATACAGACTCCGTAGTCATGGCCTTTTCCTCTCTGGTGACTGTTTCTAGTCAGACACACCTTTGCTTAGCTGGTTGTACTACGATGCTGATCTGCTGTGATATTTAATCTGATTTATGTTACTTAGACGTTTGCTACAACGCGTGATACCAAAGTGTATTTATTTCTTCTGATCTCTCCAGGGAATATGTATAATCCATTGTTATTCCTATGCTAGATATTTGCTGTAATAGCTGAAAACCTCTGTGTGCGACCGGTGTTCCTGCAGATGTCATCTTTAATGAAGCCAGATGAATTTCTCATTTAGAATTAATTAGAGTTACATTTGGAGCAGAAATCCCAGGGAGTGTTAGATGTGTAACTCCATACCGACATTGGGACTTTCTTGTGTTAATTCTTCCCCCAACGATGTGAAGATTAACCCCTTAGTGGGACATTGGCTCTTCTAGCCAATCTACCAGAGAGGAAGTTTATTCGAAGGGTCAGAGGAAGAGACACGAGAGCTTGCGTGGGAGGGGAGAGCTGTGTGCCATTACCAGGCCCTCCCATCGGGCTCCAGGGCACATCCTGCCAAAGCTCTGCAAAGTACCAATGAGCAGAGCAAAGGGTACTGAGGGAGAAGTTAGAAAAAAGAAGGTCCAAACCTCCAAAGTAGCCATTGTGATAGATATCTGCAACTGGCTTTAGCTCCACTTGTAACGATTATAAGTTCTCTGCAGGAGCTCACTGGCAAAATTCTTTGGGTGACATGTTGATATTCCCTTGAGTGGTTTTATGTTCTGGAGGGATCAGAGGTAGAGCTGAACGTTTCTCCAGAGTTAGACCTTGGGTAGGTCAAGCCACAAGCCTCACTGGCATCTCTGGTAGCTTGTATGCCTAGTGGGAGCAGGCTGTCTCACTGAACGTCAGTCCTCCCAGTGAGCACAAACCGTCCTCACCGGCTCTCCATAACCATCACCTCGCCATAACTATCAGCTCTCCGTAACCACCAGCTCTCCACCACCTCCATGGAGGCACATATCCAGCACAGGTCCAGGAGATACGGAGAGGTTGCACCTCGGGTAGGTCAATGGGAGGAGGAGGAGGGAACGCCTGCAAGGGGAGGCACCGGGGACTGATGGTCAGAGGAGACTACCGCCATGCAGAGAGGTGGGAAGAGCTTCCATCCAACACAAGCTCTTGGTTCCATCCATCTCAGCTGGACGTCAGCCCCTGCTGCCACCTGGGGTAAATCTCTACTTCTGCTGCGTGTCAGTGCTGACTCTCCCTTTCGCACTAGCGAAGGACTCGTTTTAAGGATCTGTTTTTAAAGGAGAACAGTTCAGTTTTGCAGAGGTAAATCCCATCCTATTTTAAAAATATTGGTAGTCTTTACAGCGGATTTTACCACATCTCTCAGAATAGACTTGGCCTTTCCACCTCTTTTTTGCATGCTGGTTTTATTTTTTTTGTTTGTTTGTTCTGTTGGGGTTTTTTTTGTTTTTGTTTTTTACTTGAATATTAAAAAACAAAAAGTCTTTAAGACCAAAATCACTGTTTTCACTTGTTCTCTCCTTGTCATGCACAACTACCAACTCTCCCACTCACCTAAAATTCCCCCAGGCTTTGGGTTCTGCAATATGGACAAGTACGTGTGGTTGGGGGGCTTTTTCTTTTCCTCTGTAAGATATAGTTAGTTATACGCTGAGACAAAATATTAGAAAATCAGATGAATAAGCATCTGGGACCCCCAGCTCAGTGATGGGATGAAATTAGAGGTCTTTGCTGGGACCCTGAAGAATACAGTTCAGCAAACGCATGGGTCTTTGGGGGTTTGAGGCCACTTTGGTCAGTCCAGCATCTGCCCCACCTTCAAGGTAGCAATTAACCACTTGTAAATACCTCATTGTTCTTAGGAGGGCAGAAAAATTGCTGGCATGCTCTCACTCCTGCCAGCCTCCCCTGGAAAGGGGCTGAAAAGCACAGGAATGTTTAATTTAGATAGGAAACGCGTAAGCGGTGGTTAGGTAAAGGTACTCAGGGTAATGAAAAATACAGAAAAACACCCAGAAGAAACTGATATACAAATTTCCGACTGCATTAGGAAAAAAAAAAAAAAAAAAAAGGACCCCCAAAAAACCAGGGGCACACATAAAATCACAAGGAAGCACCTTTGAAAGTTGCATTTTATTTTTATGCGACACAAATAGGCTGACAAACCCACGGAGCCGGCTATCTCTCAGTTTTACTTTGATGTGTGCAAGCGTGTAGATGACAAGATTGCGGGCAGGAGCATTCTGGAGAGCGGCAGAGAGCTGAGACAGAGCTGTACCCGGGAATTCCTGCCCTCGGTAGATTTCTAATCTTCCACCATCAGTTTTCATTTCCTTACCTCGGCCGACAACTTGCAGTATGAAAAAATTTCACATAGTGAGCTTCACCGAAAAAAAAAATATCAAATTCCGAAACAGAGAATAATTTATTTATGAGCTTGTTTGAGGTGTAACAACACCTGATATTATGGCTGCTCCCTGCTTTTTTCTGGCCATGATGGACCTTTTCTCGTGGTGAGCATCGTCTGTCGGGGGAATTACAGTGTGGGGAGAACCGGGATCCGCAGCCATGGAGCAGCAGTTCCTGCTGCAGAAAGCACTTGGTGTTTCCTTGTCTTGGAATATCGACCCAAATATCCCCTTTTCAGCTGAACTGATCTGTCTCCTAAAAACCCCGCAGCTGAATCCACCTGCTTAGGGAAAGGTCTTGGGGAGAACAAAGCTCCCATTTCCAGGTTTTCCTCTGCAGGCTAAAGAAAATGAGGATGCCCCAATTATTTCTTGGACTTTAAGAAAAAAGCAAGATCCAAAAGCCTCCCCCAGGATGACCCAAGGTTGCCTTGATGGCAGCTCGTTGTGTCCCAGCACCGTTGTGTCCCAGCACCCGCGTGCAAAGGACACAGAACCCCGTGCCGCATCCACAGCCCATGGTGCTCAGCACCAGCTGCATGGGGAGGGGGGACACCCGGTCCATATGCTGCCCGGGGAGGACCACCCCACCCCCCGAAACACAGCCTCTGTACCCCACACTGGTCCTGGATCCCCAGCACTGCAGGGAGGCACTTTTCCCCTAAAGGGTGTGAATTCAGGCTCTGAAGCCAGCACTACGTGCAAAACCGAGATGCTCAAAGGAGCAACACGCCGCGCTCAGCCGGTCACCCCACGGGCAGAAACTCATGGGGGGGGCACGGTGCCGTACCCAGACATGCACAGCCAAGCCCTCGCCATCCTGCCTGGCTGCAGTTTGGAAGGAGCAATTAAATATTTGCTGGGCTGAACTGGGCTTGCTGGTTTGACCCATTGCCCAGCGATAAGGGGCTTTGTGCCTCCAGAAGTCTTTGGCTGAGTAAAGCCTGGAAATAACCGGAGCCCAGACAGTGCAGATCTCTTGGCTCCATGAATAAATCGGGTGTTTCCTCCTACGGTTGTTACTGGTGAGGGATGGAAGACCCCTTACCAGTTATTTTGCCTTTATTGCCAATAAACTGCAGGGCACAGGATGCGCTTGGGAGCACTTGCAGGGCCAGGGGAGATGAGTCAGGGAGATCGTGATTGGCGACGTGCGCGCACTCAGAAATGGGTTTGTTTCCATAAATTTGATTGTCCTCTGAAAAAAAAATGCATATCCTGTTTCAGAGGAGCTAATTAAATATAGGCTCGTCTAATAAAGCAAACCCTGCAAAGGCTGTGCGTATTATCTGCCAGCAGAGCTCTATATAAGTTCTTTCTGAGCTTCTGCAACATTTGTAAGTATGTGAGAGCACAGCAGATTTGCATGGACTTTGACCAAGGGAAGCAAAGACCCGTATCTGAAGCTACAAATTGAACTATGAGATAAGAACTCTCCTGAAATCTATATGCAATTAAAAGCCCAATCTTCCTTCCTATAGTGACAAGGTTATTGCTTTTATATAGCTGAACAGAGATGAATGAGTCTACGGATTAATAGCACTAAGATTTATGACACTGTGCTTGCCCCAAATATTATGGGAGAATAGCTCTCTGGGTGAGATATTCCAGCTGAATAAATTTGATGGGCTTTTTCTTTTCCTTTATTTTTTTTTTCAGCTTGGTATTGTATGGGAGAGTTGCGTTGCATTTAAAGATTGTTAATGCTGTGGTCTGATTATCTACTAATTGTCACACACGCACTCATGCTTTACAAAAAGTATTACCAATAAATGGAGTCCCACGAAGACAACCGTCATTGAGAAAAAACAAAATACAAAACGTATTCTTTTAAAGAGTATGAGACTCCAAGGGCATTAAATTCCTGGCAAAGGTCCGCCCAACAGTTTCGGTGTCGCTGTGCTGCTTTGCGCCCATCGGAAGGGCATCATGCCTGTGCCCCATGGATGTCCTAAATGGGGCGGCTCTTACAGTACCTGCAAGCTGGTTGAGCAGCATCAACCTCCGGTTTCTCTTCACCCCTTCAGTTTGCCACGGCAGTGCAAAGGGCCCTTTTTCAGAGGGAAACCCTGATTTGCACCGTTTCGCCTTCATTAAATCGGCTAGGTCTTTACGGTGCTGTTGCTGAACTTCTTTTGCCATTCCCAGAGACTCCAGAGAGGATGAAGACAAAGGAGACACTTCTGGTAGGAGAAAGGAGGTTTCAGCAATTGGTGAAGACCATGGAAAACCCTCCATGCTGTGCGAAACCGAAGAGAAGGGTGAAAAATTGAGAGGGAGGAAAGTAAAAACCCGCAGGGATGTAAGGGGAGCAGTTTGGGTATGGGAGGGATGGGGTGGGGACGTAGGTCAGGGCACAGGGGGTGACAATTGGGCTGTTTGCACTGGAGGACGGGTACAACCATGGCAAGAGTCATGGCCAGGAAAAAGCATGGGTACCGGACAGGACCAGCTCCTCCAAATCACACCCTAGGGTTGCACCATCCATCATTTGACGGGGCTGCGGGATTCTTTAGCCTGTCAGGAAAAGCCTCTGGGTGTCAGGCAGCACGGACGGACATGTGTGCTCTGCTCCAGCCCCACCACCAAGCAGCGGGCTGCCGGTGCACCCCCACAGCGTGCCGGTGGGCAGGATTTGACCCGAGGCGCAGGTGTGAAGGTTAGAGAGGGAGGGGATGGGATGTCAGGCTCCGAGAGGTGCTGGCAGCCACCGCTGCCTGCAGCAGCCTCCCCGTTGCTTTGCCACTAACCAAGTCACGTTGTCTCATGGCGTGGCAGCAACGCATCTTTGTGGGGTGAGAGAAACAAATTTTGGAGGCGGCTCTTGTTCCATTGTTGTTCTCCTGCGGGAGAAGCCGAATTTGTTTCCTTAATGCAGTCACAAAGAAATCTTTGTGCAAAGGAAATACCAGGACACCTGTCTGCCTATTTAACCTCGGCTGCGAGCGAGCGTCCCCGCTTGTACTTCTGACTTTTTTTTTTTTTTTTCTTCCCGGCTGCGTGCTTTTTGCTGGCTTTGTTTTGTTTTGTTTCGCTTTGTTTTGCCTTCCTCTGGCTGCGACAATCCACCCGCTCGGGGAGCATCCCTGCTGCTCTCCGCTGGTTCAGCATCGTGCAGCACAGCGCGAGCACGCGGGCTCGCCAACTGGCAGAGGAAAAAAAAAAATAAATGAGTAAAATTTCTTTTCTGGACAAGACACGCTGATGGAGCTGGTATCGTTGGAGTCGCTTCTGCTCCTTCTTTCCTCTCCTCTCCAGAGAGAGCCCCTCACCTGTGGTAACCCAAGGTGACTCCTCATGGCTCATCCATGCCCACCGCACATCCTCTGCCATGTGGCTTGCCGCAGCTTGCAGAGAACAACTTCCCACGGAATATGCTGCCTCAAAATATCCAGTCTGAAATAAAACTGCTTTGTCTGTATCTATATTTATGTATTTGTCGGAGATAAGGGTCCCCTTTCTCTTAGCGCAAGGCTGTCAGCTGGGTTTGGCGTTTCCCAAACTTAGAGAAAGTTTTCCCACCTCTTTTCTGGCACCATCTGGATTTGGTGTTGAGTCCACGAAGCTCACTGCAACGGCTTGAAAGCACCTCAGGCACGAAAACTGCCGGCAAAACGAATGTAAGAGCGATTCTTGCGTTTGTCGGCAGGTGAATACGTGCAGGAGCAGCGAGAGCAGCCAGGGGCTGGCAGGGTTTGGGCAGCAGAATGGATGCGATTGAGATTTTAGCGCTGGGCAGGGTGCCTGCCTTGGCACCCAGCTTGCCACGTACTCAAGGCGAAACAGCTTCTGCTTGCTGTCCTTTTTCCAACCTGTTTGCTCTTTTGGGTAGAAATTGATTTCCCCATTGGGTTTTGGGCCGTGCCAGCACCGGAGCCCAGCCCAGGGCTGCTGCCCAGCAGGCAGCGAGGGCAGCGGTGCCTGAGGGTTCCTATCACCCCTCGCCCAGGAGCAAAATGCTCGCTGCTACCTCCACCTGTAATTTTTTACAGGTAAAAAAAAAAAAAAGCTCATTTCTTCTTCTCAGTTACCAATACCAGTGCTCTGAAAGGGCTGAAAACATCCCTCCTTTATTTAATTTATCAAAAGCAGTGTTTGTTATGATTGGCCCCCACCAAAAAGAACAATAGCTGTTAAATTAAGCGTGAAATGACACATAGCACTGTAAGCAAGGTACAACACAAGGCAGGCATAGTCCTTAAACTTGAATGATTAAAAAAAAAAAAAAAAATCCTTTTCAAGGTAAGCAGCAACAGAGCCACACCGTACGGGGGGGGAGAAGCACAGAAGTGAATGTGCACGTACCTGGGGATTTGCAAAATATG
>VXBL01002506.1:1211070-1263899 GCA_013400195.1 Aramus guarauna | reverse complement strand
GGGGTCCTGCATATTTGTGACCAGTTATCTGGACGGCACTTTTACTGTTCAGTGAAATTAAATTAATTCACCCTGTCCTGCTCAGCCCTGCTTGGGCTTTCTGCTCCCTAGTGTTAAAACCCAGGTGTACATGTTAGAAATAGGGACCGGTAGAAGTCTGAAACAAAGGTTGTGGGAAAAGAGAAGAGAAATTGAGAAATGCCAGGTTTTCCTGTTGCACTTTCCAAAATTTCATACTTTTAAGGGATCAAGATCCTAAATGCACCGCTACAAATATACGAAATACAGAGAGACTTCCAAAAATGAACTTAATTTACACGGATGAGCCTTGTCGGCGGAGTCAGGCTCATGTGATCATGTTTATGGTGAAAAAAAAATACCTCATCCTTTGGGTTGGAGCTTCCACCGGTTCAAGAAGGAAAGGAGACAGAAGCTGTGGCTTCTTACTTGTCCAAGTGCATTCAGGCCAGGTTCCTCCTAGAGCAGAAAAGAAGATGGTTTTCCATCACCCTCACCAGCAAAGAGAGACTCAAGGAGAAGGAAAGCTGCTTTCCCCCCCTCCCCGACTCTGGTTTTTTGGACTGCTTAAAGAATAAAAAAGCCACACGGAAGTGCCGGGCTGTGTCCGGCGTGGAGATGCAAAGTCCTGGGAGAGCTGCTGGGGCTCCCAGAGCTCCTGGCGCCGCCGGATGCTGCGTTTTTGCTCGCGCGCCCGATGAAGGCAGAGCAGCGATGGCTCCTTTTCAGCCCACGCAGCATTTCTCCTCCTTGGTGCGATCCGCAGGGAATGCCCAGGGAGGATCCAACGTGCTATCCAGGAGACCCCCCCCAATATTGGGGTTTTCCCGAAAAGAGGGAGCCCTGGGGAGGCTGCAGAGCAGCTGCTGCCCGTTTCTGGTCTTGTGGCACCATCCAGTGGCTGCTGGCAGAGGACTCCCCTGTCACCACCGCGTACCTGTCCCCGTACAGCCCGGTTCCGGGGACCCCGGTCACCCCCTGAGCATCAGCAGCCGCCGGGGATGACTCGGTCTCCAGGTCACCGCTGTCACCCGCGGACTGGAGAGGAGCAGGGAGAGGGTGAAGGGGAGCAGCAGGGCCAGACCCACACCCCATGTTTGCACCCTGTGCTCCCCCGCTACAAACCCACAGGGGGGGTTCTTCTCCATCAGGCTGATGCAAAAATTAGAGCAGCAGGATGTCACACAGGAGAGTCTTTCTCTATTCCCAGGGCTTGCAAATTGACCCATAAATCTCATCCTTCACTTTTTTTTTTTTTTTTTTTTAAAAAAAACAACTTTTGGCAGATGAAGGCCCAGAATTTCATCATAGTTGCAACAAGAAAAAAAATAAAAATCCCAGTATTTGTGCCAGGCCTTCCTTGGGTACAAGCCTTTTCTAATTTTTTTTCTAAAAAAAGCAATTTGATTCCGACACTGCCACCACTTTAATTACATCAGCTCTCCCCCATAAATTGAGGTTATGTTTAAGTCCTGTTTTAGTAATTTAATAATTTCACCATTGCATCACTCCAATTACCTCTGGATTTGTTCCAGAGACCTTTTCTCAATCTGATGCTCTGGCATTTAGTGTTTTGCTCCCAATTGCATGAATACTGATTTATCTTTTTTTTTTTTTCCCACCCGAAGAGGGTGAATGGACGACCATTAGGGGAAGGACAGACGACTAACCGGGTGGAGGGGCCAAGGGCAAGTTTCTGCTGCTCTAAGTTTGAGCCCCCCGCACACAGACCATGCCCCACAGCACCGCTGATGGGAAGGAGCTGAAAAAGGGGTTTTTAATAGAAATTATGTCAGAGAACATCCCCGTGGCCACGTTTTCACGAGATACCCGGAGTTTCTTGGCGGGCTGGTTGGTTTTGGGTAATGCAGAGCTCAGAGCTGGGAAGGGTTTCACCCCGCCGGGTGGTCTCTGTGCCACCGCATCCAGGCATCGCCCCGAGAGCATCACCGCCGTGGATGGGGCTGTCCCCGCGCAGGGGAGCCCCAAGACACGGCCACAGCAGGGAACGGTGGGAAGGGAGGGGGCTGCCGGCCGCCCCGGGGCAAATTGGTTTCTAAATAGCTTAAACTCACCAGCACTGTCCGGATCCATCCCAACGGAGCTGTTTCAGGAAGCAAATATTTTGTGCATAGGCTAAAGCACGGGGGTTTCCCTCCCTGAGCAAGCACTGGGTGGGTAACGCTCCTGGGCGTGCAAGGGTGCTGGAGGAAACCTCCATCTGCACACGCAGCCTGGGCTAGTGGTGTGCGACAGAGCACCGACAGCTCGGTTTGGCCTGGGATACACCACAGCCACGTGCAAGGAGTACCGGCTGCAGTCGGTGCATAAGCAAGAGGTGCCTCCCGCTGACCCCCCCCTCACCTCCCCAAGGGGCACAGGAGCAGTCCCCCACCTCGCTCCCTGATACATGGGTCACATCAGGTTTTATCACATCGAGCTTTGGGCCTTGGGAGGGTTCCCTGCACCCTCTAAACAGTCTGGTTTCCCTCTGTGCAAAGAAACAGCCGCAGGATTTATTGAGCCCCGGGAAAATACCCTGGCAGGGTCAGGCACGCGCCTGGCAGACGGATGAAGCCACCAGCACCCTCTTCCCTGGCTCGGTATGGGGGATGGCGGGGTAAGACTCGTCCCACATCAGCCCCAGGAGGAAGGTGACACGGCAGCGCGGACGGTGCTAACCAGGACTGTCCCCACCGCCTCGCTGACCCACAGCGGTGGCTGCCAGAAGCAGAGGCGGTACCCGAACCAGCGAGTCCAGGTCCCACCCGTCGCAGTCGGTCTCATCCCCCAGCACCGCCGCGGAGAGCGCTGGCTCTTGCCGAGAGCTGAGCCTCACCGGGGATGGGGCAGGTTTCTTCCCTCCCAGTGTGGCTTCTGAACTGGTGCACAGAGGTGGGTCGGGCGTGGGGTTGCTCTGGCGTTCCCCTTCCCCAGACGCGGGGAAGCCCTGCGATGCTCCGGGCTGCGAGCCCACCCTGAGCGGGGCAGCCCCTCCGCGTTTGCCATGGACATGGACAGGTCCATCACGCCCACTGACTGCAAACTCTTTCCTGCTGGCATCTCCAACGACTACTCACACCCATACCTTGCCGTGCATTTTGGCATTGCTCTGCTCGAGTTTAAAACCTAGATCTGGCTTTTTCTTGCTCCTGGAGCAAACAAGTAACTCCTTTTCCTCTCTTGCTCACAGATGAGCTCTTCTTCCTCTCTGCTGCCATCTCACACCCTCTCTCTGTTATTTCTTCTCTGCAGGGTCCGCACAGTTTCTCCAAGCTTTTGTTTTACATCTTTACTACTTTTGCTCCAAACCCCCGAGAGAAATCCTTCATCTCCTTGCAGAGGTCTTGGGAGAGGAAGAAGAAGCCGAACATGGGTGGGAAATGCCCCATGTTTGTCTCCAGCCCCACAAGGTGGGTACGAGCCCTCAGGTCTGACTTTGTTGAGCTGAATCAGCCTGTACGGGCAGGGACACCCCCGGAAACTCCTTTCCCAAACCAACCCCTCCGGGGTGCCACATCACCCGCCACTCGGCAGTTTCCAAAGGTGCTGGTGTTTGGGCAGCACCCAGCATACTTGGGGCCAGGTTGTGGCTGAGGGTCCCGGGCACTGCCCACCTGCCTGGAGACCGAAAGGAAACGATGGGACTCACCTCTGCCGTGGGACAAGTCCTCGGGGGGGACTGCTGGCTTTGGAGGTCCTCAGGGTGCCCCCGGGAGCTCTCGGGGGGCTGTGGGTGGAGTGGGCTCTGCTCCGAGGAACAGGCTGGGGGATTACCGAGGCTTCGGGCTCTGCTGCAGCTGGCATCACCGTGGGCTGTGACCCACGAAGGGACCTGGGGGTCTTCGGGCTTCGAGCTGGAAGGCAATATTGAGAGCAAGGAGAGTCGGCACCCACCTCCTGGTAGTCCTGTGGGCTGCCCTTGGGGGAGCCATGCCACCCACCCAACACGGGGTTGTGTAGAAAAAAGGGGGTGAAAGGGATTTGCAAGCACTGCCAAACCTGCATTTCACTCTGCTGGGGCTTTTGGGGACAGCTGATTTTTTTTTTTTTTTTTTCCTGAATATGTGAGGCCAACCCAGGTGAGGTCAATACGCAGAGAGCAATTGCAGACACTTGCATCACCCCAAATGTCCTTTCCTGCCCTTTCCCCGTCCACTTGTCTCACTGGGTAAGGGAATGGCATGCCGTGGCCACAGGTCCCCGCGGCTGGTATGTAGAGAGGACAGGAGATCACTTCACCTGGGATGATGGAGAGCTGTCGAGTCAGAGTAGTGTTGGGCTTCTTGCGTTGCCTGACTTTCCCCATCACCGCTCGGACCAACTCATCCCTCAGGTGGAGGAGACCGGGAAATTTCTCAGCCTTCTGTTGCTGCTGAAGCCTGACCAGAGCCTGGAGGCTTCTGTAGGTGCGAGTGGAGATCCCCTTCGCAACCTAAAGCGGAGGATGGCTGAGGAGCCCGACGTTGTCCTCCCACGTGTCGGGTGGTGAAACAAGCTCCCGGCAGCACTGCCCGTATATCTCAAGAGCATCCCGCAAGCTCCAAGCCCTGTCCAAACCCCAAGGAAGCTCTCACCAGCCCTGAGACCCATCGTTTCCCCAGCACCATGCGTCCCATGCAAACAGCCCACAACGAGGTCAGCCGTCATTTGCAAAGCCCTCATCTGCCTTGGTAAACGACCACTGAAGCGTACATGTCAGCAATTTTGGGCAATTTCTAGGCTGTGGGGTAAGCACAGCATTTTCTTTTAGGAGGTATTTGCAACTCGAGCACGTTCAGCGACCACGAACGTCCGTCCTGGGCTTGTGGAGATGCGAAGTGATAAGAAGCGAAGAGGGTTGCACGCCCGTGGGCCTGGCTTTGGGCACCTCTGCTGCTTTTAACACCACCCCAGTGTTCCCAAATAACACGCCAGGGAAAGGGGGGACACACCAGCGCTCCAGCCTAGGTGAAATGAACCCAGGAGTGCTCTTTACAAGCACCTCCAGGAAATAATCACTTGAGAAGTCACTGTTTTCTCTTCGGGACCCAAAACAGAATTAACGCTGCCTTGCTCAGAAATAACGCTGCCTTGCTCAGAAACGCAGGTGGATGGAGCAAGGTGGGTCCCCAGCAGCCATGCCTGCTGCCTGCCTGCTCGCTGCCCTTGCACCAGCTCTGCAAGGGGCTAGGTGGTGGTGTTGCATTGCCGGGAGCTCGGGAAAAGGCGTAGGAGGTACTATTTAATATGCTCGGCATGAAAAGGAATTGGACAGTGAAAGTCCCCTTGAAATCCCCGTGACAGGGGCTGCTGTGCCCTCAAACACCCTCCTTCCCTAGAAGAGAGGGAGCACTGGGTAATTTAGCATATGAAAGGCTGCTCGTGAGGAAGATTTGCTGGAGAGATACTAATAACCAGCCTCCGAGGTGGGAGCACGGCGGTTTATTCCCTCTGCTACTGTGTGATTCTGCCTCCACCTTCCCATTTGCCTCTCAGGGTGTGATTGATTGCTCCAGATAGGGATTTTTGGTTTTTACTGCCTGTTAGTGTCTCAGTTGTTCTCTCCCCCCACTAAAAAAAAAAAAATAAAAAATAATCTTTATGTCCCTGCATTGGNAAAAAAAAATAAATCTTTATGTCCCCGCATTGGCTCAGGGCTGGCATTGCAAACGCTGGCACTGAAGGGGCAGACTTACCCTCTTGACCCCCATGCTCTCCAGCTTTTCCTCCAGCACTTCCTCCAAGATGGGGCGAAACTGCTTGAGGAGGTTTGGGTTTCTCTGCAGGGCTTCCATCAACCTCTGCTTCCCACCCAGGGCAGCATCCTCCCTGTCTGGAGTAAAGACGGGAGCTGGCACCAGCACAGCCACACGTGGTCTGCACCCCGGGGAGGGGGCTGGTGGGTTCCTCCTCCTCGTTGAGGACACAGGTCCCACCAGTCCCAAAACAAGCAACTGGTTGCCCTCAGCAGACTACAAAGTGGTAACTTACTCCTCGAATTTGATTAACTCCCAGCCACAATTTTTCACAAATCCCACCCACAACCCAGTGGCTGTCTGGGACAGCTCTCCCGGGTGAAGCGCTGGCAGCAGGGCTGGTCATGGTGCTGTCGTACTCTGCAGACCCAAGAGGGGACCAGCGAGCTCAACCCCTCTGCCACCAGCCCACCACCTCGTCACCTCCAGCTTTGTCCAGGACCCCTCGTCCTCACTGCACAACGCCCCAAACCAAATGTTGGCTTCATCCTGGTGCTCTCAGGACAGATGGTCCCAACTCTGATACCCACCTGATGACTCTTCGACAGCCACCCTTTTGGTCACCTCCTGGGTCACTGCAGGGAAGAAAGGAGCTTGTGAGGGTCAAAGAGGAGCCGAGGCCCCAGCGCAGAAGCAAGTGCTGATCACCGCCTGATTTTCCTATACGGAAAGTACGGACACAACTGTCCCCTTGGGGATCCAAGGCTGGCCCAGATCTGCCACCAGCCCTTGGAGAACATCCCCGAGGGAAACTCCAGGGCACTTGCCCAGCAAGGCCACCGGCTGGAGGATGTCAGCGGGCCAACAGCCCTCTGCCACCCTCAGGGCTTGGGTCAACGACATACCCCTTGGATATCTGCTGATATCCACCCCTGGTTTATGGCCTTTTTTGTTTTCTGAGCAGAAGCCCCTGGCCGGGTCTGTGGCTGCCACAGGCACTGGGGAGCTGAGAAGTCCCCGTTTCCTTTCCCTGGCTCTCGATTATAGAGAACCCAGACTGTAAAGAAGAAACCATAGCGTGCCTCACCTCCTCATTTTTATGCAAATAACCACTGGCATCATTTTGGATGATGCAAGGTCACCCGTTTGCTGCGAGCGCTTGATTGAAATCTCATTCCTTTGGGGTATGGCTGCAGTGCAAAACCCACCCGAGAGAGAAGCGAGGTTTGTGCCAGCGACCAGAGCTGCGGTCTATGCTGTTGAGGCAGACGGCCAAGGGACTGGAAGGTGTCCACCACTCCACGGCTTCGTGTGAGAGGACATACAGCCAGCTCCCTGGAGAGGCCTCCGTGGCACACTCACGTGGAGGGAGGCAGAGAAGACATTGTGGCCAGAAGGGCTGTTAGCGATGGAAAGTTTATCTAGATCCAAATTGATTCACTTTAAAAATGCAATCATTACCTTCAGGCTTGCTTGCAGATAGCAGCTTGATCTGTAAAGAAATAGACTGGGCATCATTCAAAGATCATTTCTTGGTCTAAAATTTTGGGTACCTCTTCCTCTCCCTGCAGAGTATTATTATTAAATGCATTCAAAAAAAGAGCAGAAAATAGCAAGACCTTGAAGTGGGCATAGACACTCCCCAAGTTCCCTTAAGCAGACCATACCTGCCATGGGTTAGCTATGGGGCTTTCCTTTCCATCATATGATCACTAGCACATCGGTTGTCATCCTGTTATACCCACGCGCCATTCACAGATCTGGGAGAGAGTAAAAGATGCTCCAAATCGTAATGCAAAGCGTTGCTCTGGTGATCTGTGCCCCAGTGGGCATGGTTCGTGCCGGAATATGTGCATGTAATGCTTCGTGTTTAATGAGAGCAAAAAAAGAGCCAAATGTAGCAAAGCATTAGAGAATGGGCTTGAAATTAGGCTTAGTCTGAACTCAGCAAATACTTTAAGGCTGCTTAGAGTTAAACACCTGCTTAAACCCTCTTGATGAACCGAGGTCTCCTTTTTTTTTTTTTTTTATTTCACTTAACCTTCTTCTCCTGGGACTTGGTGACCTTGGGCTGCCCCCTGAGCCTGGTGCTGAGAGCATCCCTCTGCTGATGGACACGGTCCGTAACCACCTGCTGGTCCTGGGATGGGGCAGCATGGAGTGTCTTCTTCCCTTTCTTCAACTGAGAGGGGCAAAAAAAAAGGAACAAGAAGACTTGAACATGGTAAAAATGAGTTTGGAGCCACCTCTTCCCTTCACCAGCAAGAGCAGGTCTTGGGATTTTCACTCATTATTGGGATGCCGAGGGGCAGATCTGGCCTTGCAGAAGACAGACGGCCAGCTTCAAGGTCTGCTGGTGGCAAGCTTGTGCCTTCTCATTGGTTGTGATAGGACACAGCTTTGGTCACTGCGTGTCATTTATTCTTTCCCCTTGATAACCTGATAACTATACTCTGTTGTGCTGGGCTTTGAAGTCCAGCCAAGGCTCATTTTAAGTGCAGAGCCCCACTCTTTCTGGTCACCACTTGCTGGGCTGATCTGCAGAGGGAGTGTTCCTGGTTTTTCTGAGGAGACCTGACATCTCCAGGGCTTTAAGCTAAGACGGACAAAAAACCATAAGGGAAACATCCAGGGGTTTTCTGAGCAAGGTGCCTGGGAGCTGCCAAGGACATCTGGCACCCGCTTGGACCTCCTGTGCCTGGTTCTCCCTCAGTGCTCTGCTCTGCCACGTTAAGCACACAGGCATTTCCCTCCTCGGGTTGTGGGCTGGAGGCTTCTTGTGGGCATGGGCACCCGATCATGTTCATACTCAGAGAAATTCAGCTTCCCTTTGGGTCCCGAAGGACAGTTGGCACCGTAACAGCAGTGCCATTCCCACCCCGCTCCATGTTCAGAGGCACCATGCATGGTAAAGCTTTCTTCAGATGTTTTTAGATGTTGAGAAGGCAGCTGATTCATGGGTAAATACATTTCTTTTGTTTATTTGGTATTTCAAGTGCTTTTCCATGCGGTGAGCTTCTGCAGTGCTCCACCAAAGAGGGGTTTCCCCTGCCGCAAGCAGGGCTGACCTGGGACCATGACATGCCCTCTGCACCCTCCAGGTCCCATTTCTGGACTCGGACTGTCAGCGCTCCACACCAGGAGGAGCCCGTTGCTACGTGAACTCGAGCTGAGACCAGACATCCACGAAGCAGATGCACACATTGGTGTGTGGATGGGGGGGACCACCTCCATCCAAAGGCACCTCCTGGAAGGACGTGGGGACCATGCTGCTCACCTGCACTGCCATCCTCTCCCGCTCGCCCCGCAGCTCTACCCAGCTTGGTGTCTGGCCCCGTGTCTCCTCGGTATCATCATTCTGCAGGGTCCCCAGGTTGGACACCGCCGCCTCTCTGACCCAAAGCTCCTGCAGTTTCTGGAATGGGGAGAGGAAGGAGCTGTGTGCCCCGCAGGAGGATCCACTTTCCTCCTGGGGAACACGACCTTGGCCAGCCTCTCCTTCCAACCTCAAAATGCTTCTGTGCCCCGGGAGCAAAGAAATGAGGCCGCTTTGGGCTGTGAACCTGTGATACCACCTGGATCAGGGGAGGCGGCAGGCTTGGACATCCCCTCGGCTGCCCTGAGGAGCCCGCGGGGTGCTGGCTCACCCCCTCCACGGCACTGCTCCTGCCGGCCGCGTCCTTGAAGGCTGCGAGGAAGAGCCGCCGCAGGCCATCTATCTCTTCCCGCAGCTTTGTCCTCTCCTCCTCTTTCCACCTTGCCAAATCTCTCCTGCCCTCCTCTTCTTGCCGGCGAGCTCTCTCCATTTCCTAAAAGGAACGGAAAAAAGGAGGCAGGAGACGTCTTGGTTGCAGAGCAGGAGCACCAAGGGCTGGGGCTTCTGCCCTGGCGCCAGCGGGATGAGCACTAACGCTCTCATTGCACCCATCGCTGCTCAGAGCCTGCCTGCACACCCTGGGGATGGCAAGCCAGCAGAGCCCCCCGGGCGGGCAGGCTTACACAGTCCTTATTTCCACCTGACATTGCCCACAGGAATTTTTTGGGGCAAATTTTCCAAAGAAATAAGCACGAGCCCCACCATAAAATATTTTTCAGCAACTTTTTCACTCGCGCTTTCAAAAATGCCCCGTGTTTCATCCGTGCTTCTCCCCACGTTTTCCCAAACCGGCAGCGGTGCCCTCACCCCGTACCTGCTCCATGCGCAGCTTCTCCGCTTCCCTCTCCGCTTCCAGCTGCTGCTGCATCTCCCGCAGTTTTGCCTTCAGCTCCTCCACCGCATCCTCCATTTGCTCCACCTGCTTCATCTTCTGCCTCTCTGCAAAGCCCAGGGAAACAGGGGTGCCGTGAGCAAGGGTGCAAGCTGCCCGCTCCTACCGGGATTTTGCTTTGAGTGGGGTGGAGAATCCTGCTAAAGCACCGAGCAAAACTGCTGTAGGGGTTCAGGGCGGAGGAGCAGGTAGCTGAGCTGCAGGAAAAAAACCACGGCAAACGCGGCCATGTGGCCTCTGATTTTTTTTTTTCCTTTTTTTTTTTTTCTTCTCTCTGTAAACTTGGAGAGCTCAGCAGCTCGCAGAGCAGCGTGGCTTTGCACTGGGCTTGCTCTCCCAAGCAGCCAAAGTGCCCTGCGCCGATGTTTCAGGCTGCAGCCGGGAAGGTGCCTCTGGAGCAAAGCTCAACCCGTTGCATTGCATCAGCCCTGGGCTGGGGTTTCGACCCGCCAGCAAGCACCCAAAGCGGCTTTTTTATGTGCCAAGTTCAAGTGCTGGGTGCGGGTGAAGCCGTTAATGAGGCCCCGTGGCTCTCACACGGTGCGCTACACCTCCAGTTTTCAAAGCGTTTTGCAAAGGAGCATCAATTTCTTCCCCAAAAAAAAGGGGCACGGGGAAGATGAACCCCTCTCCCGCTCTTGCAAAACACCGTCCCAAACTTCCCAACGCAGCTCCGTCCCCACCGTCCCACGGACTCTTTGGGTGGAGAAGATCCTTAGGGAAACTGAGGCACAGAGATGCGTTGTGAAGACACACGCAGCCTGGTATTTGACTGCGCGTCCTCCCTGTGCTTGAGGGAAGGGCAGCAAGCAGAAAGCACTCGGTCAATATTCGCAGAAATGCAGAAGCGAGAAGTTGTAAGAAGCTGCCTTTAACCTCCTGCGGTCACTCTGGTTTCCAGCATCCACATTCAACGGGGAGGGGGGGGGGGAAAACCTGCCTGGGAAAGCGAAGGGAGAAACCGTCCCAGTGCTCACCCGCCTCGGTGGCCTCTGCGTGCCGGCGTCGCGCGTGGGCTCGCAGGAAGGAGTCGCTCACGAAGGCTTTATCGCAGAGGTGGCACTGGAGAGGGGGGAAAAGTCAGCGGAGGGACTGGGATCTGCAGAAAGGGGCACTGCCCGCGGCCCCGGCGAGGCAGACAAAGCTTCGCTGCTTTAAAGCGAAAGGGGAGACCTCAAGAGACGTGGCTGTTGCGTTGGAGGCACGTAGATGGAGGGAGGTAGGGGTTTCTTCTGTCTGAAAGCAAGGGGGAAGGCAGGAGCCAAGGTGGTGCAGGGATGCTGCTCGGGGAAAACGATGCTGCTTCCCCCAGCAGAGCAGCGCAGTAAGGGGACCAGAGCATCGGTGAGGTCCTGGTTATAACGGGATCCTGAGCTTGCAGGGTTGACTTGGGCTGTATGACCCTAAAACATCTGGTTTGGGGGGCTTTTACTCTCCAGGAGTAAGTGAGCGGGTTGATTTGGTGACGGGGCAGAAGCAGACAAAAAAGGCACCACCAGGCTTCCTGCTGGAAGGGTGGGAAAAGCTCGGTGCAGGGGGGAGGGGAAGGGAAATCACCACCAAATCCAGGAGCATCCACAAATCTTTCACCGGTCTGAAGGATTCTTAAAGTCTCCCTGGCATGAGGCATCCCCAGGACACAAGGATCTCCTGAGATCCCCCCCGCCAGCCCTCCACAGACCCCCTCTCCCACGCTCTGCAGCTCCGACTACCTGTAATCAGCAGGAAAAAAGGGAGCTTCCCTAGCAAGCGCTTTGCAGTCTCCGTGAAGGTGATGAACCAGCTCCGGGGACGGCAGCAGGGCTGACCAGCACCTTTCCTGGGGCCAAGACATAACTGCAACGGGGCTCCAAAGGCAGGATGCAGCAAGGAGCATCCTGCACGGGGACGCACTTTACACCCCTTTACGCCTTTCCACCACGCACCTTGCGGTAGGTGTCGGGGCCAGCCCGCGGGAGAAGCTGCTGCGTGGCAATCAGCTTCTTCCACCTCCTGCTCTCCTCCTTTGCCCCCCGGAGCTGCGCTGCCTGCTCCGCTGCCTGCTCCTGGGTGCAAGCCAGCTCGGCGCGGGCAGTTTGCAGGCGCTGTGCGTGCGCGGCCAGGCTGGTGCCCAGGCGCTCCTGGCAATGCAGCAGGTACTCGATGCTCAGCTGGGCCATCCTGAGAACCTTCAGCAGGACGGGGTCCGCCGGCTGCCCGCAGCGGGGGCACCGCTCCCCATCCAGGTTGCAGAAGGTCACGTCGGCGATGTGGTCCTGGAGCGCGGCCACGTCCACCTCCCGGGCCACCCGCTCCACGTCGACGGCACTGAAGCGACGCCAGTCCACGCCGACCCGACGGGGCTGGAAGCGGAAGGGGGGGATGTCCACAGGGATGGTGAGTCCTGGGGATGCTCCTGGCATCCCCGCAGGCATGGGCTGGTGCGGCGGGTGGTGAAAGTCTCCAGAAAAGGGCTGGAAGGCAAGAGGGATGTGTTTGTGTTACGGCTCAGCCCGCAGCCGTCCTCCGGCTCCACTGCAGCCCCCGCCAGCCCGCACACGCTGCGGGCATCGGGTCAGAGCTTATCTTACACGGCAGCAAACAAAACCCCTTCCCTTTCCCTCCCCATCCAGAACTGCTATCCGACTGCTTTGCCAAATTCGGGGGAAAAAAATAATAAAAAAAAAAATTAAAAAATTCTGCTGGTTTGTTCACTATCTGCTTTTGGTAAGGGAGACTTCTACAAGCATCTGTTGGAACTCTTTACAATAACCCATTCGGCATGAGCTTGTAAATCCCTCCTGAGCGTACGTACCCGGGTTTAGGGAAACAGAGCTAGCCCGTTCCGAAAACAATACGCGGTAAGCTTTAACATCACAACAGCCTGCTTTGCCCTAAACCTAGATCACTTCCAGAAGTGGGTTTTGCTCATTTTCCTAGCTGCGTCCTAAGCAACAGTTAAACAAACATAGTTAAAATACAGATTTTTAAATCTGTGAAACAGCCCTAAGTTGTTCTCAGTCTCTAGCTAGGGATTTGCTGCTGCTGCGTTGGCGTGTTGCTGGGTGCGCCGCGTACAGCGGTAACGCCAGTCCCAGCCGGCCCATCGCCCCGCACGCGCCTCTGCCTCCCGCACGCTTCTGCGCTCCCGAGACCAGGACAACCCCGGAGAAGCTGAATGACCACGTGCGCGGTGCAAGGAAAGCCAAGCTTTCCTAGGCTCTCCTCTGCTAGCTCAGAGGAAGAGGGGGCAGTGGTTATCGCTGTCTCTCTCTGCAGCGCAAAGGGTGCCCAAATCAGCTTTTTTTTTGCCCTAACTTCAATCCTCCAAATGTTGGTTCCCACTTGTGTTTCTCCAAGGCTCGGCCCCTGCCAGGCACGCGGGGTGATGGTGGCATGGGCAGGGCAAGGGGCTGCAGGGTTTTCCAACCGAGAGCCCAGCAGAGACATTTTTTCACGGTGCCTGTACCTGTCCTGGGATAAAATGATCCTGTTTCCATCTTTCTTTGATGCTGGAGCAATCACAGAGTTTCCCAGCAGTTATCCGGGGTTGCACAGGGTAGAGCCGCTTAATGCTGATACTGCAGCCAGCGATGTCTGCAAGCCCACAGGCATTTTCCATCCCGTGGGACTGTTTTTCCACCCCTACCCCAGGCTCTCCGCTACCCTCCCTTCCAGGATTGCTTTACCTGCACGATGCTTCACATCTCTCTGCCTCTGCTTCTCTCTGACCTGCTCAGTCAGGTACCTAAACACCTCTGTGCCTGTAGCCCCATCTCCCACCGGGGCTTCTCCCTGGTGCCTGTAAAAACCAGGGGTCAACGGCTGCTCTGAACCAGCCTGGATCGACCTGGGTGCCTCTTTTAAGCACTTTTTAGCTCTACATCAGTTTTAGCTGACCCTCTCTTCTTTCTCAGCCTTCTCTCTCGTATTCCACTGCCTTACCACGGCAGGAGAAGGCAAGCCTTGATAGGAGGAGGTCACACACTGCTGCAGACGAGGCATGAAGCCTCCGGCATCAGCGTGACCTTCTCGTTAACCAGTTGCCCTCTAGGGCTTGCTCATTTCTTTATCTTTTTTGGTGCCCACTTAAAAATATCAGATCAGCAAGCCCCTTCCCTTCCAGGCTTGCACGGCCAGCAAAGACCATTATTGGTGCTCCTGCTGGGATATATGTGCTGTTAGCAGCACTGCAATGTCAAACGACCCAATTCATTGCATCGAGTGAAGTGTACACGTACGTGCATGCGTACATATATATACACATGGGTAAACATAGCCCTGACCCATAGCTGTATGCCATGTGGACCTCTTGGGTGATGGTGCACGGTCCCTGCAGGCGAGGCTTTGTTGCACGAGTTAACCACTCCTAAAGAGGAGGGGTATGCAGAGACCACTAATTAAAAACCCCTAACGACCTACTGCATACCCCAGGGGGTAGGCTGTTTTGCATAACCTCCTTGTTAATATTAACGAGGTCTTCACGCACCAAAGCCGGCTGTGTTTCACCTGGCCGTCAACCCTGACCTGCTGCTTTAGCAGCACGGCTGCGATCGCCCCATCGCCCGCTTCAGGCGTGCCTGGGGGTGCTGGAGCCTGCTGGGTTTTCCCCCTCCATTTCTTACAAAATGCCGTATATAAGGTCTCAGACGGTGCAACCGTGGCTTCACCAGGACGTTGGTACGGTAAAACCACCGCATTCGGCAACCTGCTCTGCAGATTTATTTCTTCTCTTCAGCTCTTACTTGCATTTTGACGTCTATGCTGTAATGTATTGCGATGTCAGCTGGTGCGATGGAGCTGCTGGCAAAAGCTGTCTTCATCACCCACATGGGAAGCGTTGGAATTCCTTTCACCAGGACTGAGATTTGGGTGATGCAGACATCAGCCTCGAGGGGTGCAGGTCCATTGTTGAGGTAGCACCTAGTACCACCCAGCAGAGCTTAGAGCTGAAGGGGGGCACCCGCACCATTTCCACTCCACTGTGTTAAAACCAGCTCCACCGAAGTGCCGGTAGAACTGGGTCTCAGAAAGCGTGATGGGCTTTCACGTTCCAGGCTGGCAACAGTGTTTGCTGTCCCAGCTCATAGCAGGTCCTCTTCTCTGCAACCCTCAGCCTTTGGCAGGGAAATTTCTCCTTGTTTCTTTCTCTTCCACCCTTCCCCACCACCCTGAACTCTGCTTTGCTCCCTGCAAAGCGTAAGGCTGCCCCAGGTGCCAGCATCCCTCTGCTCCCCTGCTGATCCGGGAGCCTGCAAACTTTGGGAGACACCTCACCACGAAGCAGAGACATGTCAGGAGACACAGAGTCTGCTCACAAACTGCTTGAGCAGCTTCTCCACCTCCTCCGGACCCTTCCCAAAAGCAGCCATCACCTCCCTCCCTTTCTCAGCTTCTCCTCTCACCGAAACATAAGTTCCCGGGACTCACACCGGGTGGGCGCAGGAGAAAACCCCCACATGAAACCTTCGGTGAGGTTGGCTGCGCTTGCTGCCATCAGCCCCGTTTTGCTAAAAGTCCTGACGGCGCACGCAGGCAGGAGAGAGGAGCGAGATGGGGCCGGACCTCCTCCGCAGAGGAGCCGCTACGTAACCCAGCAGAAACTCGGAAATGTTTCTCGCCTGAGCTCATCTGCAAAAGGGATGAGAAGTCTCTGCCTGTCCCCCAGCCCCATCCCTCCCTTCCACGGACACGGCCATTGCCCGCAGACGGGAGCCTGGGAGTCGAGCCACGGGGCAGAAGGAAGGGAGATACTCACGGATTGCTAGAGACAGACCTGGAGAGGGGGGACGAGGCCGGGAGCGGAGCGATGCAAGGCAGCTGGGAGCAGCTGGGACTGCGCGAAGCCGTGCAGGAAACGGGGAGGACTTTCTGGGCTGTACCCCCTACGCTCCTCCCCTGCATCCCCTCAGCCCAGGAAAGTCAAAGGCACGGAGGAAAAGCAGGTCCCGATGCCGCAGGCAAGCAAAACCTGCTGTAAGAGAGCGGGGAGTAAAACTGAGCCAGCGTGGATGGCGCCGGGGAGTGAAACTCTTAGCCCCGGGCAGAGCCACGAGAGCTTCACCCTGGGAAAGGGAACGGCAAAAATATTCCGCCCCACGCCACGCGTCCGCTCTGACAATCCGCAGCGCGCTGTGCCGCACCGCCTGCCCTTATACCGGTGCCGCTCGCCTGACGTTAGCGGTTACTGTCGAGGGGGGGACAAACGCTGGACTGGAAGGTGTCCGAACACGGCACGAAGCGCGTATAAACCCCTTTCCTCTCCCGATTAATCCTGCTGCAATTCCTAGCTGCAGAAACCAGGCTGCCGATTGCAGCGTGCTCATTAGCTGCTGTGTTTACAGAAGATAGCATTGTGCAAATGGCAAACATTCGATGACGGGCGACTGATTTGCCCCCACCTTTCTGCTCCCAAGCTAAAAGCAGCTGTTTACACAAGACTCAGAAGAGAGTGGCAAGCTGGGCTTCTTTTCAGGGGTTTGGGTGGATTGGCATCACCCTGGCAGGAAAAAAAAAGAAAAAAAAGTAAATGCAAGGGGATAAATTGATCTCCTGCAGCAAAAAAAAAGTCACTGGGTGCTCTGCTGGGGTTAAACGGGGATTTTTGCACAACCTCATGACTACCTCATTTCCAGGGTCGTTGAACTCCCTTTATTTCAAAGGGATGTGGGAGCCCTGGAGAGCCATCCCTATACCCTTTCCTGGTGCCTCAGCATCTCTTTCTCCAGGGAGATGTGACTCTTTGCAGCCAGAACTGACCTCAGAGGATGGAGCAAGTGCAGCCCCTTCGTGGAAGGAGCCAAGGTAGAAGTGCAGAAGCACAAACATTCGAAGAATGGGACTCATTTTCCAGGGGCGTGCAGGGGAAAGCAAGCTCAGAGGAATGGTGGTTTATTAACCATTTTATTTTCACTTGCACTGGTAAGGTCCCTCTCAAAAACGTAGGGTGTAAAGTTCATGTGAAAAAAAAACACAGATTAATGAAAAGAGAGTAGTTTGGGCTTCTCTTCATTAGCAATTACCGTCATCCATCCTCTGCTATATGTTTGCATTACACTTGCCTCAGAGGCCTCAGCCCAGTCCAAAACCTGTAGGATTTGCACCTTTTCTGGCATGGGTAGCTGCCAATAGCTCCAAGAGGTGCAGGAGGTGCAGATGCATGTTCCTCCCAGGAGGCCATGCATCTCTTTAGGAACTTTTCCCTTGGAAAAAGCTCACTAGCAAGGCCTGTAAGTCCCTTCGATCCAAGAAGGTTTGGTTCACGAGCACCTACGAGGAAACAGAACCAAGGCAAAGGTGTCCTCAGTGTCACTGGAGGCTACGTCTGATGGATACCCACCACCGTTCTGGACATGCTCCTTAGTGTCCCAAGGGAGTAGGGATGGTGGTTATGGAAAGGTCTTTCTCCTACAAAGCCAGCTACTGACACCAACGGTGACCGTGTTTTGGCCCCAGGATGGAGAGGGCTGGAAGGATCATCCCCCTCCTGCTTACAACATGTCACACAACATGCTCATCCGTGAAAACTCTCAGCTCAGCGTTTTGGATCAGGTCCTTGTACGTGGTGGGGCAGTAGGCTTTGTACAGTTTTTCAGCCAGCGTGTTGCTGCCCGCAACCACGGCTTTCCGGTTGTGGTTCATGAAGTTCCACAAGTGCAGAGCGTAGGAGTGGTTGAAATTGGGGCTTTTGTCCCACACCTCGTAGTACCGGCCCCAGGCTGGGTACGGTATGGGGTAGAAACGCTGGGGATTGAGGAAGGAGATGTTCTGGCAGCTGTGGTCCTCGGTGCCTTTGAAATCCGTGAGATTGCAGAGGGTTTTGAGCATCCTTGTCATTAAAAAGGGCCCCTGGTTCCCCCAGATGTTCCCATTGTACTTGAGAACAAAGTTCTCCATGCAGTCCCAAACAAATTTGTGGCGGGCAGGGAAGCCAAAGATCCCGTTGCTGGAGAACCGCGACTTCTGCGCTGCTAGGAAGCTTTCCTCGGGGATGGGCCTGATCGAGATGACGTCTGTGTCCATGTAGATACCCCCATACTTCCAAATGAGCGCCAGTCGGCTGGCATCGGAGCTGACGTGGACCCAGTTCTTCTCCTGCTCCGGGACTACCTGCAGAGTTGGGAAGGCGAAACAGTGATGCCACCGGCAGAGAACAGACCACATCCATCCATCGGATGCAAACGGCACCGTAAAACTGCACTTGCACGCCTGCAAATGTCACTGACCGCCTTTTCTTCCTCCAGCTATTGAATTTTATTGGAATAAGATAAGGAGGCAGTGCAGAGCAATGCTTTGTTGATACGAACGAGCGCAGGAACATTTCATGGGTGTTTTTTGATGGAACCTACAACCTTAAAACCAATGATACCATGAATCATTGCCTGCTATTTCAGTGGGACACGGCCCACTTCACACACTCCCTGATCGCTCCCAGCTCTCTGAAATGGGCCGGAGGGTTTTCATTGGCACCGTTGGTATTTGAAGTCATTTTTTCTCAGGAGAAGGAAGAGTTTGAAGGAAAAGCTTGCCTGCCCTGCACAGAGATGGAGCCAAACAAGTTTGACAAAGCTACTTGCAAGCAGTTTGTCAGGAACCTATTTACAGGGTGGAGCTCACAGGATCCCACCTTGGTTTTGCATGTTGCTATTACGAAAACTGAAATCTCTCCCGCATCTTATCTACTGCGGGCTCTACTGGTGCACGGCAGCATTAACGAACGCTCAGATGACTCAGGCAGCACATTTTGTTCAACCAGCTTCTGTTGAGAAAGATTATTAAGCGATGTTTTATCAAAACACGTCTGCAATCTATTTTTACCAATGTTTCATTTGCCAAAAAAAAAGTCTGACTCGCTAGATGGGGGGGAAATGCTGGTAATGTGTTCAATAAACAGATAGACAAGTACACTGCAAAACATGGCAAAAATTAATCTATTCTGAACCAAAAAAATAAAAATTACTAGTTTCACATAGCCAATCTTGCATTCCTCCATTCATTTTAAGCCTACTTCAGAACTTCCCTCCCCCCATTTATAACTATTTCCATGTTTTATTATAACGCTCACCTGGTTGTACCACTGGAGCAGAGGGGTCTCCTGGAAGACAGTTTCCATCTGGAGAGGAAAAATGAAGACATTCTTCATAGAAGACAAAAGCGAGAAGGCTGCATAGCTGGAGTTCAAGTCCAACGCCGTGTCATTTGTAAGTCCCTTCATGAAGAGGATGATGGGCCGGTCCTGGTAAATCCTGGCGGCAGACTCCACGGAGCAGGACACCAGCGGAGGCGGCTCCAAGCGCTCCGTTGTCTCCAGAAAGATGATGCTTTTGCCGAGGTTCAAGACCTGCTCAGGTGTCAGGAAGTGCTTGGACACAGGCATATAGGAGAAGCAGCAGCCAGACAGCAGGGAGATCTCGTACAAAATGCCCGAGACAAAGAAGAAGCAGAGGCATATCTGGATTTTCTTCAACATTCTTGCTTTTCCTGGGCCTTTGGAGTCATGCCTTGGACATGGGTGCTAAGGAGAGACAAGGAACAGCAAAAATATATGCCAGGGTTATTACTTAGCAGGATTGGGAAGCAGTAGGACGTGGCTTTGGACAGCGTAGCGTGAAGGCAGCTTGGTGAAGCTCATGCCTTTCCCCCAGAACAAGCCTAGCAAGACGTCTCACAGCACAGAGGGCTTTGCCCTGGGGGGCGAAGTGCTGGGGTCCCACCTCCTCATCCCCAGCCAGGCGTGGGGGACCAGGAAAGGTCTTGGAGAAGGGACATGCGACTACGTCTCTCAGCACAGCTACGGCAGTCATTGGGTTGGCAGAGAGGGAAGGACCAAGGGAGAGAGCAGGAACAGCAAAGTGAGAAGGATCACTTGACCCTGTGCAAGGACCCCCAAGCCCATCCCTGGAGAAGGCTGGTGTAGCAAAGTGTTCCCAAGCACTACAGCATCATGCCAACAAGTCCTTGTCCACAAGCAGGAGATGTCCAGGAGATCTGAGGCGTAAACCCTAATGGAATTAGGTGACCAAGGGAGCTGTGAGTCCCAGCGAGGGGAAGGTCATGATTACAGTTTGGGACATGTCAGCCAAAGCTAAAACATTAGCATGTAGGCACCAAAGGTGTTTTTTTTTCCCCCCAATTCACCCCTTCTGCTCACTTTTCAGCCTGAAAGGCTGTGTGGGACTCTGGTCCTGCAGGGATGGGGCTGCAGAAGGACCAGAGACAGACAGATGTAAGGACAGAAAATGGATGGGTTTCTACAAGTGAAGAACTAGGACCTACCTGGATTATAGTTCTGACAAATCCACATTTCCAGCTTGTTGGTTTGCCATCACGGTGGCGGTCAGGCTTCCTTAAAGCCCAGCTCCCTGGTGAAGACACCCAAACCCTCTGGAACATGCAAAGGGATTTCTGAAGGCAGGACACTGATGCACAGAGGAAAAATGGCTCCGCTGTGGGCTGAATATCAGTCCCAGAAAAGGTTTGGAGCCAATGGGACCCACCTAAAAGGACAAAGAAAAGACAGGTTTTAGGTGAGACCCATCCCACGCCTACATCAGCCTGGCCCAGATCCTCATTCCTGGTCTCGCCACGACACAAGCCTATACAGCCACGGAGAGTTCCTTCTGGTGAGAGGCAGGATTGGATCTTATCTACATCGCACTGTTTGACAGGCTCGTGACGCAAGGAAATTCCCTCCCGAAATGCCACCTGGTTACATCTGAGCAGCCCACATTTGCTCTGCAGAGACCACCAGCCAGGGTCCGATGGTGGGGAGACACTTTGAATGACAACCCAAAGTCCAAGAAACCCCTGGAAGTGTTGAAAGCTTGATTAATTAAAGGGAATGGGAAGGAAATACCGCTCTGTGTGCTCGGTTAATTAATGAAACTCATTACCATGTCACCCAACCAGAATATAGATAAGTCCGCAGCTTAGCAAACCCCGTGGAAATTCCCCTGCAAGTGCTGAGAGCTCGCTTGAAGCTGTGGCAGCTCCTGATCCTTTTCTCAGAGCTAGGTCTCATCAAATTAAATATTAAAGCAATGACCGTTCCCATCAGTACAGCTTTCCACGCCGCACAGCAAGTTTTGTTGTTTTTCATTGCCGCTGCGCAGAGTTTCTCATTACGCTCCGCGTTCCTGCAGCAGCAGGGGGGAAGATGCCGGGGTGAGGTGGGTGACGGTGCTACAGCCACCAGGCACCGATGTGGCTGTGGGTACGATCTGCTGGACAAAACCAGCTGGTTTGCAACCTGCAGAGGAGGGAACGCTGCTATTATTGCTATTATTATTGTTATTCCCTTTCATTGCCCCAGCACCCTGCAGAAGAGGCCCTGCTCTGAGAGGCAGCATCCCGCGCCCCAGGGCCTCTCTGCAGATATGGAATTTGGACGGAAGACAGGGGACGGAGAGCAAACACAAGCGGTTTGGAAAGGACTTGTTCCCAAGCCTGCAGATAAAGCAGCCTGTGCTGCAGAGCGTCGCAGCCCCAGCCGCGTCCAGGCCCAGCACGAGAGGGCTCGGGAAACAGCAGCAGAAGGGAGATTAAAATAAACCACCTTACTTGAAAGGCAAAAATTCCCTTCCACGTTCCCCTCCTGCCTCTCTCGCAGATGCGTGCTTCTGACTGACTCCAGCCATTTGAAAACAAAACAGAAAGAAAAAGTTGCCTCCTAGCAGCTCGCTCACCAATCTCAGCTTGGCCTTCATTGGGGGTTTATTTCCCCCCACCACCACCCCATTCCCAGCCCTGACCTAAACCGTGCCTGCCGCTGGTTCCGTGGGCTCCAGTACAGTCCGAGGACCGGAGCTCCCTCCCTCCGTTCCTCATAATTTTGCAATCTTGATGCTACTCTCTTGGCAACGTTTGCTTGAAGCAGAAAACTCAGGTTTTACTTTGATTAGAAATGGGACCATCAGAACATTCCCATTACTGGATTAATATTTCTTCTTTGATGGCCTCAAGATCCGATGTCGGAGGTCTTTACGAGCAGCCTAGCGAAGCCACGCTCGCAACAGTCGTTCAAATTTAAAATAGTCCGGGAGGCATTTTATTTGCAAATTGGGGGAGGGGAGAATAAGTAGCCCCTCCAACAGACACCGGCTCCGTGTACAACATTGCGAAGAAAAACGCGAATCTTCATCGTCTCATTCTGGGGAAATTGTTTTGCTTGGTTGGTTTTCCAAAACCCCTATGTGGCCAGTTATGAATTCTCATCACATTTGACCCGGAGGCTGCTGTTATCAAAATGTTCACCTTCCCTGCTCGAGTTAAAGGGACTGCAGAACCGACCATTAACAATAAATCCCAGCCCTTGAACCGATCCCCTGCCGAGCGCGTTGCTTTTCTGGCTGCAGCGGACGGCGTGCTGGCTCGGTGGCCCACCGCCTTGCCAAGATAGCTCTTTTCTCGGGGCGATTTCAGTATTTCGAGTGCAGGATGAAAACGGGTGGGAGACTACAGGAGAGATCGCCACGAACGTGCGATAATTCCTCCGAGGTGTCCGCGACACGCGTGCGGCGGGAAGTTAGACTGGGATCCCCCCCCTTCCCCCCCAGTAAAAGCCACCAAAATGAGTAAAAGGGGCCCGGCAGCTGTGCGGACCCCCCGCACATCCCAGCCGGCCCCCCACGGCAGACTTTGGGGTGCTCCCCGGGGCTCCGCTCTGCACCAGCCCGGCAGGATGCTCAGCGGGGTCCCCCCGGCCCGAGGGACCACCCCCCACCGTACCCACGGGCGCGACCGGCCCTGCAGGCACAGCCCCACAGCTCGGCTCGGGACGTGGGCTGGGCTCGGCTCGCACAGGGACTAAACCTCGCTTTGCCGAAAGGATTGGTTTTAGTAAGAAGATGTCGGCACCGGCAGCTTTCCCTTTGCACAGCCCCGTAGTTCAGGTGGGGTTTGAGGTTTAGGCCACGTTCCGAGTCCGAGCTGCTGCACCACATCCACAGCCCTCTGGCAACGCCGAACTCCGCCGTCAACTCCATCCTCACCCCCGCGGCTCCCGGGCATCCCTCGGGATTCAAAAGAAAGACTCCCATCCTCCTGGCTATCCCCAAAGGCTGCGGCTTTCCTCAGTGGGGTTTGGCTCCGCACCCTTCCAACTGGGGGGGACGGTCCTTATTTCTCCTGGCAGGGAATAACCCCGCGGCAGTCCCCGTTCGCGGGGTACGCAGCACCTCGCCGACCCCCGCCGCTTTACCCCCACGCCTCTACAGAATCTGCTCAACTCAACTCCGGCCGCCATCAACCCAACACACGTGCACGTACTTCAAAGCCAACATCCTCCCCGATTCCACACCAAGGCACATTCGGAAACCTCTTTCAAATGGGAAACCTGCAGGAGAATATATCGTATTCCTCGCAGGCTGGAATTAAGGCAGCCTTTCCATCCTCCAGCAACGCCTGCCAGCCAAGGGGCTTCGCACCGCTCCGCTTCTCCCCTCTTTTCTCATTCCACAGCCCGACCCGTTTAAAGAGATAAAGCGAAACTCACCTCTTGGCTGCAAAAAGCAGGCAAAGCCCGCAGTCTGTGGGGAAGCAAAGCCGAGCTGAACCACCCTGGAAGGTGTCCACAGCCCGCGGAGAGCCCTTTGCCTCTGCCAGAGGAGCTGCGCTGCCTCTCCGCTATCTTCTGCCCTGCCGGGGCTTGGAGCAGCCTCATGGCTTGCTCCCCACCAGCTCTGCTGTTTGCATTCTCGGTGAGCTGCGATAAGGCTGAGGAAGGAGCTGGGGCCGTGTTTTCAAAGGTGCGTGCACACGGGAGCCAGCAGCGCGGGGCGGCCAAACCCCTGCGAGGGGCAGGGGGTGGGACTGAGCGGGGGCCAAAAGGCAGGCCGTTTGCACCCTTCTGGGGGTGCTTTACAGCTCGTTAAGCCTTTTTGTATCCAGAACAGCAGGTGGGGAGGCTGCTTTGCACCGTAGCTTCAATCTCTTTGCCCTAGGGGAAAGAAGAACTTTGCTGGAGTGGCATTGGTGGTTCCAAGGAAGGCAACAAAAGGGCCTCCTGCACAAACACACCCCAAACACCACCACACATCCTGAGCTGGCCGCCTGACAAGGGGTACGAACTTCGGTGGCCGTCCTGTGCTGGGACTGCTCAGCCCATGTGAGGAGACCAGAGCATCCCGCTGGGATGCATCCCGCTGGGATGCAGACCCCCTGTTCCTGGGCTCCCACAGCAATCAGGCTCTTTGCAGTTCCTCTCCTGCTCCTTTTCACCCCCCTTTCTCCTCTTGATTTTTGGCAAGGCTGTATATCCAGCGCACATTTACCAGCAGGGCTGGAAGCTTTGGCCAGGCAAAGAATGCCAGCAGCCCCACGCGTTGCACACACACAAGCATGGCAAACACAGTCATTTGCCTCTCAGAAAACCACCTTCCTCCACCAGCAGCAGCCACTTCGTGCTTATAAGCCACCCCAAAAGTGCTCAGCTCATCCCCTCCACGCAGAAAAAAAAAAATCCAATTTGCCTGCTCTTAAAAAAAAAATAAAAAATTAGCTACCAAATACATCAGGGCGTGCCCGTGGGCTCCTGGCCAGCTCGGGGGTACCCCACGTCGCGGTGCAAAGGGCCTGTCCCCGGGTTTGTTTGCCCTCTCACATACGTGTTTCCTGCCACGGAAAGCTGGCGGAGGATGCAAGAGCAGGTGATGTTGCCGCAGCCGGGCAGAGCAAACAGTGCCCACGGAAAACTAGCGAGATAGGCCGGGCTTAATCAGCAGATAGCGCCCTGGGTGAAAACGCCGGGAGGAGGGCTCCAGGTCCAAACAAGTCCCTTGGGCAATGACGTAGGTGAGGAGCCCCCGTGTCCCGGCACACCTCTCTGCGAGAAACCCTCTCCTTTGGCAAACACTCGCTCGGGTCCATCGTTCGCAGCCTGACCTGCAAGGAAATAGGATGGCCAGTGTCCAGTTCCAAAGCTGGGAGCTCCTCTGGGGATGAGCGCATCCGTCCATCCGTCCCTCCCCAGCACACATACGTAGTGTCTGCTGAGTCTAGAAGATGCATTAATACAGGGACACACGTGGGAGCGGGCAGCAGGTGTTATTAAAAGTTTCAGCATAGCTTTTATCTTGCACAACGTCTTAACATCCCCCTCCTGCACCAGCTCCCCCCGGTGCCCTGAGGTGCTACTGAGACCCTCGCCCTGGACTTAGGAGGGGAATTTTCTATGCAACCCCCCTCGTGCAGAAGGGGTGGTGTAAAATTATAACCTGGAGCTGCCCGTCTCACCAGCGTGTAGGGGAGACGATGAAACTATGAGCCAAAACGCACAGGCTCAACGTGCGGCACAAGGTCAGAGGGCTGTGCAGGAACACGGGCTGCCCGCAGCCCTGGCTGCTTGGGGGGAGCATTTGGGAAAGCACTTTAAGGCAGAAATGGGGTTATTTATCTTGGGGGGGTTGGAACTAGGTGATCTTGAAGGTCCCTTCCAACACAAATCATTCTATGATTCCGTCTACCCCCGCACCTCTACAGGCAGACCCCCAAGATTTGGCTGGGCTCTGATCTCCTCTACGAGCACCTTTGCCCCAGAAACGTTCTTTTGAGACTCATCCTGTCTCAATGTGTCAGATGAACCGAGAGAAGCCTCTTTGTACCCTTTCTCAGCCCCCTGAGCTGCCAGCATCTCACCAGGACTCTGCTCCGCGGTGTGATGGGCCAGATGCCACAGCCGTGGCTTCGCCTGTGTCCTGCCAACCCGACACTTGAGTTTGGGTCCCCAAAAGCCTGCTGGAAAGGCAACCGGGGGGGCAAGGGGGAACAAGCAGGCTCTCACACACCAGTGAGCCCAGTCTGCATGGAACTGGGTGCTGCGGTGGTGGATGGGGCGCTGCCAAGTTACTCGGATTGAGACCGCCGTGTGCTTCACACCCCCCCCCACATAAAAAACTGTGGAGAGGGAGTACCCAAAATCCTGGCGCTGCTCCGTATTGCCCTCTGGAGGAGCCTGCGTTTTGCCTCGCTGCGTGAGGAACCCAGAAAAATGGGAGTCCGCAGGCAGAGCCTGTGCCAGGTCCTCCAGGGTGGCACGGCCAAGGGAGGCAAAAATCACCCCTCTGTGCCATGTAAGCAGCCTGCAGCACGAGGGCCCAGCTCCCAGCAAGGTGACTAGTGACAAAGTCACGCTTTCCCTTCACCTCTCCACGCTGCTGCGCTTCCAGCAAGGGCCGAGCAACGCTTCAGGCTCGGACACCATGGGAGATGCACGATGGTTGTAGGGAAAGTGTCGCACCAGCTTTGTCCCACCGTGTGCCTGCTCAGGTTTGGTTCACATGCAATACTGGTCACTTGTAAGCGGCACGTCCAGTGTTTTGGGCTGCAGATGTTCAACCATATCGCCTGACGTTCTGCAGCAGGGACGGTACTCGCTGGGACAGCCTGGTTTTCTGCCCTAGAGCCCACCCAAACCTTCATCTTCTCCATAGCGGACACCCTGTGGAGATTTCTCTATATTCTGAATAACCTTAGAGACAGGAATCCTACAAAATCACCCTTACTCCGCTCAGAGATGAGGTTCATTTTAATCCTGAGCTTCGGAATCTGCTTTGATTTTGCTCCATGAAAGGACGAAGGTATTTACTCTGGAGATCTCCTCCAAAAATAGAGGCGCATTGATGTGACCACTCAAAGATGCTCCAGGAGTGGCTGAGCATTGGTCTGCATGAGCCCAGCCAGCTGCTGGTCTGGATTTGGCCCCAGTAATGTTCGAAAGGACAATTTCTCACCTGTGCAGTAGAGAAGCCAGGGCCTGGAAACAAGCATCCCGCGTGGGCAATGGCGTTCCCCTAGAAGCATAACATGTTATATTATTTCCGTATGCACTCTCCGCATCGCCCAAAACTCGTTACTAAATAATACTAAACAACAGGTCCTTTCCTAAACCTTGCCCAAGGCCTGCTCAGGTCTGTGCCTGCGACCGCTGCCAAGCGCGGGGTTAGGTAAGAGCCCGTGTCTCCCTTCTTAAACACAGACACTTGTCCCAGATGAGCCAGCCGATGCCGTTGTTTGCCAAGGTGGCTCCACAAACCTCTTTCTAGAAAATTTCAGCCCATCTGACAGCAATCTCAGGAATTTACAGCCGTTAAACTCAGGTGCCTGTCATTCAGGGGCTGTGCTCAGGGCACAGCCCAGCTTTTCACCATCACCTTTCACTGTTTTGCTGTGCACTTCTGAGAAAAGTCTGGCTCAGCCTTCTCCATAAACTCTCTTGAATGGGGAGATACAGCAATGCCTTCATGTCCTGTCTTATGGGTTGAGCAAAGACAGTTCCCTCGACCTCTCCTTGCGCATCCTCCTTCACCATCCTGGTAGCCCTCCGTGTCCATCCTGGTGGTCCTTCACTATGCCGTCTCCGGTTTTCCAATGCCTTTCTTATACCGGTGGCCCAAAGCTGGAGGCAGTAGCCAGCTGTGGCCTCCTAAATGCCAAGACAAGGGGAGTAAACCCTTCCTCGCCCCACAGTGCTCAGTTTTGAGTAAGACCTCTGGCAGACCAGCCTGAACGTTCACAAATATGGGGAAAAACGTGCCAGGATTTGCTCCTTTGTACACTAATCCTTTTAGGCATCCTACTTGCTGTTGTTAACTGCCAGCATGTATATCTTTTAGTATTTACCGAAAGCTCGTGTCTTTTTTTAGAATTATGTTGATCTGGTAGAAAACTCATTTGTTCTTTTTGAGCTTTCTTAGTTATTTGACTAAAAATCAATAGCTGTCGCTTGGGAAACAGTAAGGTGCTTATACCGTACATGCAAATGGACAGAAAAAGAAGCAAAGCTCATCTCACTGTTATAAACAGAAGGACCCCGAGTTACACCTCTGAAACGTGAGCTCCTCGGTCGATTCAGAGGAAGGCAGGACCCTAGGCACTAATGCACGGAGGAAAAAATAGCAGAGGAAGGAATGCAAGGAGTTGAATTGTGCCAAATTACAAGCAATTGGAAAGCAATCTATCTGTGCTTAGAGGTTTCCATATTTATACTTCTAGCACTTGCAATGTCCATACTGCTTTAGATAAAGCGAGTGTAACTACTAAAAAGGCAGCCACCATATCTACGGTATGAGAAGAGTTTACTTTTAAATGCCCATTTTACCTTTCTTAATCTTTTTGCAACTTCCCAGCATGTGACAGCATCACGCTCTGCAAACACATGTGCATTATTAGAAGCCTTCCTCCGCTTTAATTTCATCACCCTTTGCAATATTAATTTATGCATATCAGGACTTGGGGGAACTAACTGATTTTAAGTGTCTTCTGCATTGGACAGCCTTATTTATTTTTAATGAGGGGCTGTTAACCAAAGACATGATGTTGTCGGTTCAGTATAGAGGGGAACGGTTCGGTTGGGGGTGCTCCCAAACCTGCCTTTCCATCACGAAGGCTTTTCGTGCCAGTATGTCAGAGTGCAAACACCATTAGACCTTGGGGGCCTCACTTGGCAAAAACCACTTGCTAAAAATCTCCTCCCATTAGAAACAGCTCTGTTACCTCTGACCAGAGCCAGTGTAAACCACCGGTTTACACACCACAGATTATTTCAGCCACCAAGATTCAGACTGTGTCAATCCCGTGATCCCTGCAAATCAAACCCCCCCCCCCCCCCAACACCCCCCCCCCCCCCCCCCCCCGCCAAGCAGAGCCCAGCAGGTATCTGCAGGCTCTTTGCACATGAGCGGGGTGGTCCAGAGCAAATCCACCCAGGTCCTACACAACCTTTCATCAACTCTGTGGTAGCACAGTGCCCTGGGCAGGTTGATCCACCCCGTGTTGGTACCTGCGTTGGTACCACGTTGGAGCGGCTGATGCCATCCCCAGAACAACAGCCGGAGGAGAACGCTTGCCTGCACCGCAGCGATCCCACCGCTGTCGTCGTGAGAAGGCGGATCCAAACGCACAGCAGAGCCAGGAGCTGGGTGCTGAGCAGTGATGGATGCAGGTCTGGAGGAAGTGCATTAGAAATCTACAGAAAAAGTCCATCAGACTTGATTTTATTACCATTTTGTGGACAGCGAGCAACAAGGGCTTTCTATATTCATGAATTCATCAGATTCGTATTTCAAAAATAATAAATGTTGTTATTATTATAATTGGAATGAATTCCTCTATTATGTACTGAGTGATTGTAACTACTTACTGCCTCCAGCACAGGAACCACCTAAAGAATAATACAAGCAAATAATATTTCTGTAGTGGTTGCTACGGGGTTGTGTTAGGCTTTTTTTAAGCGAGAAAAGTATTAAGCAGAACAACAGCAACAATCATAACAGAAATAAAGTCATTATAAGGTTGTGTATAACACTACCAGGTTTTTTTTTCAGGTAAATTTAGTTTGGGGCATACAACTTGTGCTTCTCTGAGCTTTTTCTTGATTTCTTGGAGCTCTGCCTCTAATAACAGCTTCACACTTTCTGCCTGCTTTATCCTACGTACAGAGGAAGGAAAGCAAACCAAATCTCAGCAGAATGACTTCCCCATCCAAAGGCCGCAAAGGAGGACGACGAGGTTGTTTGCTTCAACCCCCCCTCATCGACACCTCTCAGTCCGCTTGTTCCCATGGCCCGTGTGTGCCTCCTTGGCTCGCGTACCCTTGGAGGTAGGGCTTTCCCCGCTCATGGGCACCTTCACAACTGTAACTTATTTTCATGATCTCGTCCATAAAATGCTGTGCGTTGACAAAGAGCAGAGCAGATGAACCAACTGACCATAAATTATGCACTTGCAAGCTCAACCTAGATAACTAGTGGGCAGAGCGGATCAGCTGGGATAGATGGCTTTCCTCCAGCTAGCTGGCAGCATGGGGAGTGGAAAAAAGGCAGAAGGGGCTGCAGAGCTGCCTGGGAGGCACTCCAACTATGGACCGGTCTCCCCTGCCATCGCAGAAGGGTTTATGGTAGAAGTAATGAGTCCCTCTTCACCCTAGTCCTTTCCTCCCGGTGGTGATCGGCAGGTCCCCTCACTGCCTCCATCCTCACATGATCAACTGGGTGCCTCTACCCACAGAGCTGCCGTGGCATTGTAATATAGAAAACTAGCAAAACACGAGACTTTCCAAGAGGCCCGATCTAGTTGTCAGCGTAGTTTGACAGGAGTCCAATAGGATGGATTCAAAAAAGATGGGATGCCACCATGCCAAAATGCAACATTTGGGTGAGCATCTGCCAAAACAAAACTAGCAGACTGCTGGAAAGGCTGCATTTTCTGGGTTTTTTTGAGTCTTTTGTGACCTTTTTTTTTTTTTAAGGCACACACAATGGCAAAGAGGATCACTGTGAGCATCTTCAGGTACCCAGCCTACATGAGCAAGTACCCATTGATAGCTGGAGGGGACATTTATTACAAATGCTAGGCAAAATTTAAACTTGTGGCCTCAGTGTGATGGCAAGTTGCTCCACCACCACACTATAATAATCTCAGTTTCTATCCCTATCCAAAATTCACAATTTTTCCCTGCAATAATGTGGAATAATTGTGCAAGTTGCAGACCCTTGGTCTGTTGCAGAGTGGAGGAACCGGTCACTTCCATGTTACCTTCATTCCAGTCGTGCCACGTCATTATCTGCTGAGAAAAATTATAATTACATTCCTGTGGCTAAAATTCATAGGGAACTTGCCCTCGTTAACTCTGCAGACCACTTGCGCATCCATGACATCAGAGATTGTGTGAGACCTTCCTATAAGCAACGCTCTGCACCAGCACATTTAGAGGAGGACATCTTCTCTCCCAAGGGTAAGAATAATTTTGGCTATCACTTGCGAGTTGCAGAGGTGCCTGAGCCATGAAGATCTATCCCGCATGGACAACTTGCAGCCATCCCTTCTTGCCTTCTGCTCCCACTTTTTGGAAATTTGTGCTCATATGAGGGACAGAGATAAGCTCCAGATCTTAAAGGGGACTTACAAGAAAGATGGGGACAGACTTTTTAAACAGGGCCTGTAGCGATAAGACAAGGGGGAACGGTTTTAAACTGAAAGAGGATAGGTTCAGACTAGACATAAGGAAGAAATTTTTCGATGAGGGTGGTGAAGCACTGGAACAGGTTGCTCAGAGAGGTGGCAGATGCCCCCCCCGTCCCTGGAAACATTCAAGGTCAGGTTGGCGGGGCTCTGAGTGACCTGCTCTGGTTGAAGATGTCCTTGCTCACGGCAGGAGGGTTGGACTAGATGAGCTGTAAGGTCCCTTCCAACCCAAACCCTTCTGTAATTTTATGATGTCCAGAGCAGGGAGAGTGGATGGAGAGATGAGATGGACAGACAACAATGTCAGGACAGCAGAAAGGTACATCTTCAAAAGGGAGGGGAAGGCTAGAGCCAGACCAAGCATGACCACGAACACGTAAGGGAAAAAAAAAATCATTGAAAGTTTCCTTAGTGAAATACATAAATGCAGGCAGGGAGGGGGACAGCCAGCCAAAGCAGGACCAGGTACAGGCTAATCAAATTAAACAGGTAACTGGTTTGTGATGGTAAAGGTGATGTAGATTGGGGAGTGAAGGTAGACAGTTACCTGGAATAGGAGTTGAGGAATGAAAGCAGCCACGTCTGCATTGGAAGCAGGATCCTGGAGAGGACCCTGATGAAGCCTGAAGGGTTGGGGAAATGTCCATCCCATTCAGGGAGAAACAGGACACGGTGTGCAGAGGGGAGAGCAGAGATTTCTAATGAGTTTTGTGGGTCAAATGGCACTGATTGAACCCCACAAGCACATGGGTTATAAGGAAAGTAAAGGAAGATAAGGAAAATGAAACACATGAACTAGCCAGCTACAGACGTGTTAACCCATTTATAGTTATACACAAGATTGTAGGACAAATTCTGAAGGAAACATTAATTAAAGGCACTGAGAAAAATGAGATAAAGTGCAACACAGGTTTACCAAAGGCAGTTTGTGCCAGACTGTGCTGACATCTTCCTTTGATAAGATAATTGGTTTTCCAGACAAGGAAAATTTGGTAGATCTAATCTATCTAGAGTTCAATAAAGCATTTGATATGGTGCCGCATGGGAAATTATTAGTGAAGCTTGAGAAAATGAGAATTAACAGAAGAACTCTGAAGTGGAGAGTGGCACAGAGAGAGCAGCAGGATTGTCATGGGGGAAACTGGACCAGTGAGAAGTTTCTGATGGGTGCCCAAAAACCCTCTCTTGAGGCCAGTCCTGGTAAAGGTCCTCCATCCCTACGGCTGGGAGCAGACTGGTGAAGTTTGCTTAGATACCTGGATTTTTTGCAGCACGAGTCACGTGCGCTCAGAGCTCTCGACCTTGAATGCTGTGGATGGGAACATCCCTGCAGACTTTGTAAGGATGCACCTGCACCATGAGATGGCAATGTTGTTCCACCAAAGAGCATCCCTCTCTTCCCATCTTCCAGCTCTAGTCTTCACTGGCTGGACACATTTCAGTACATATTCCAAGAAATATCAGTAACTGCAACTGTGAAGCGACGATGATGGTGGAAGCTAAATCAGTCCCTGCGCGGCTCAAGCAACGTGGCTCCGGACAATCAGCCTTCGTGTCTTGAGAGTGAAAACGTGCGGGTGACACGGGAAGGGAACCCGTTTAAATACAACGGATGAAAAACAAGGCATCGCTATCTTCACTGCAGATCCAGTCCAAAAAACCTTTCCCAGTTTACAAAAAGAAAGCCAACAGCCCCAAACCAGGCAATGTTGCTCAGGGTAAGTGCAAACATGTACGCATGTGTGCGTGGCAGAGGAAAAGGGAGAGGAGACAATTTTATATAGAAATAAAATCTGCTTATTCCTCCCCTGTATTTTTAGCTTAAATTACACCCAAATGCCACCTGATCAATTCAGCTGAAATGAGCCCTTAATCCTAATAAGTCTTGATCACCTTTTTAAACCTTGGGAAACAGCAGGGAATGTGTTTGCGTTAAGTATTAACACCTTGATTCAAATTTCTTTGGCATGTGTCTGACTTACATAAGCATAAAACACTCCCATTAATATTAAACAAGAAATTGGAGAGGGCCAAAGAAATGCTTTGGGCTGCTTTTTCCTCCCCGTGCGTCATGCCTGATCACTCCAGCTCCCTTCTCAAATTAGGGGGTATGGAAGATACACTAAATCTTTACGAATTCACCAGCTGAATACACCCCGTTTGGACCCTTTCTGCGTACTACAGATGTTTTAATCTAAAGTAAAGCAGAGAAGATCAGGCAAACAAGAGGTTTCTGAAGGCACCTAATAGGAAAATAGCTGATGCTGAGTTTCACCTGTGCCACAACAGATTTAGGCAAGGATAGGACTCATGGTTTTCTTTAATTCTTTGGGGGGGGAATAAATAAAATAAAATAAAAACCAAAAAACAACAGCAAAAAAAAAAAAACCAACCACCCAAACTTGGAGGAGCTCATTACTCCTCAAACCTAGAACAATTTTGTCACTTTTAATAAGTCTTCAGGGGGACTTTTAAATCCTGAATTTGCCAAAGGATGCTATTTCAGAGAAACGTGGGTGTTAGCAGTCTACTGTAACCCTACTCTAATCATTAAACATTATCATGCCTCCTGAATGTTGAAATTCATGCATTATTATTGTTACTTTCCAGATTTCTTACCTTTTTTCAGTGCCGGTGCAATCACTTCTTTGCCAGTGGTAGCCTACACAATAAAATTGTTTCTTTCTCCCTCTCATTTTACAGCTACCCAGGAATTTCTTTAGGTCATCTATCACTTACTAAATTATGGGTTAGAGTTGTAAGAGAGGAACAGCTAGCAGGCAGAATCTCTTTTTATAGTAGTCTTGCACAAGCCTGGCCCCAGCTGCTCCAAATTACTGTGGACTCAGTGGTGTAAATCAAGATGTATTCATTTGAATGTAGCCGTGATTATTTTTCCCAGCTGAGTGTTTGATGGGAGGGGGCTTTTTTCTGGTAACCTGCTCATCGCCTTCTGGGTTCGTCAGTAGACTTGGTGTTGAGAGTGCTTGTGGCGTATAAGCTTCCCTGGCCCCGATGGGAGAGGAAAGGTGTGGGGGGAATCCTGAAGGTGGTAGTGTTTCCATTGCTAACAAAGAGCAAATTTACTGTAAAAAAACCCAGGATGGTGTAGGAGGTGCCCCCATGGAGATGGGGTCAGCTGTACCAGGGAAGGTGACGGGGGGCACCCATAGTGGGTGTGAGGATGGGGATGAAATGAGCAGCGCAAAGCTGCCTGTGCTGGGAAATAAAGCAGTGAGAAGAGGCTAGAAGTTATCTTAGCAGCCTGCTCTGCAGCTCGGTGCTCTCAGGTCAGCTGGGTGGGAAACCACGCTCAGGCTCTCCAGCTCAGCTCTCTTCTGGGAAGACCAAATATAACCCGCAGGGAGAGTGCGTCACCTGCTCCCTTCACCTCCACAGCAGGGTGGAGGTAAAACTTTTGCAGGATCTTAATTTCAAAGGGATACACAGAAATGGGGCTCCATGCCAATCTCATGCCCTTGAGCAATGTGAATCTGAGTATTTGGTCTCCACCTTCTACACGTTCTCCTGTAGGACCAAACACTGGTTTTGTAAGTCCTTTGGAGCTCTATCCTACAGCACGTCCTTACACCCAGGACACCATGTAGATCCCGAACCACAGTTGGGTGGATATCCCTCCTCTTGTCAGCACTTTCCTTTCTGGAGCCCTGCAACAACAAATGGTGTTAGAGCTCCCCTCCCGTTTAGCTATAAATAAAAGGATCAAGGTCTTGACCTCTGGAAACTCACTGTGACCCCATCGTTGTGCAACCTTGCCCAAAACACTGTATTACACTGGCAGAGATCATAAATCTAAGAGGAACTAATGAAGATCCCTAGGGCCACCAATCTCCATAGCTGTCTTGTTAACGTGGTCTAGGAAAGACAGGGGGCCCTTAAAAAAACAAAACAAAACAAAAAGCAGATATAATAAGTGTCTTCTCAAAGTCAGGAAGAGACAGAATCTTGTCAAGGAGGTGTTACGGTACTGGATGAAGCATTGCAGAGCATTGCACTCACAACCGAGCACCGCTGCCAAGGGAACTGGAGGGGGCGGTTATCCCTCCAAAACTTCGGTGACCTTCATGGCCCATCCAAAATCAGCATCATCGTTAGGGGCCATGAAAGGTCCCATCCTGTGACCCATCCCTCTTCTCACTGTCAACAGCACAGTAGAAGTGAAAGCCCTTTTGTTTTTGTCTTCATGCCAGCAGGGACTGCACAGCTTGCGAACGGTGTGACATTAGGGTCTCTCGCTCATTTAAAAGGCCCGGGATCAATATTTTACGAGAGGCAAGGGAAATTTCAAAGGGGCCCAAGGTGGCTGGAGCAGAGGGCTGAGGCGTGAAAAGCTGCCTCAGGGATCTGTACACCCAGTGCTGGTTGAAGGGGTTGGGAATCTGGGATCGAATACAACAGGCAGCGTGAACATCACCGCTAGCGCTGCCGTCCCAAATACTCAGGGGTTGGTACCCGCAGGGGGGTCAGAATGTCCATGGGGTGTTCCATTGGTAAAATTAGCCTCTGCCAAGTCCATGCGGATCCTGAAATCCAAGGTGGGACCCCAAGTCTTTGGGTGATGAAGGTGGCAATGACAATGGTTTTGGGTTCGACCGTCACCCCCGCGATGGCTGATAGGGTGGCCGATGATCTGCTCAGGAAGCCTTGGTGGCCAGGGCCATCTGCCCGTGGATGACAGCAAGCCAGAATTAGATGCAGCAGTGAGCCTCAGGTCCCCAAACTTGCACGTCCTTGCTCTCGACCTTTAAAAATGACTGGCAGATGGGTGGAAAAATTGCATGGGACAACAGAGAGCCAGGTAATGATTTTAAAACTGTTTCCAAGCCTGCTGCTTCGTCACAGTTCTCAGAAGCTACAGGACAGAATTACACTGGCTTTCCAGGTAATGCAGGCGCTGATTTCCCCTAAAATCGTGTTTTGGCCGCTCACAATGCCGTTGCTGTCCCAGCTGCCACTGGGGATCCCAATGGCACCAGGAATCAGGTGGGTTCCCATTGTGTTCATCTGTCAGCGAGGACAACATGCCAAGAACGGATTAAACCTCGACACCAGCGACCTCGGGAGCCCTGGTAGCAGCCTGTGTCCCTCGCTAATCCTATTCTCTATTAATTTGTTATCCTATTAACACCTTGCACATTTCTTCCTCTCGCCACTGTGCTATCCTGAGAGACTTCTGGGGACCTTGTAATATGGTATTTTGTTGTTAAGAGTGTAAGCCAGCAAACTCTTCTCATCTGAGCCTAGAAATCCCTTGATAGAAAGAAAGAAAGGAAGAAAACGGCTGCTTTGTTTCTTTCAATCAATACTATCCATTAAGATCTGTGTCTAACAGCTCCGAGTCCAAGTGAATAACCGAATGAGCTACCTCCTGCTCTCTTGAACCTTTGGAAATGGTAAATGGTCTTCTAAAAAGAACAATTTGATATCCCAGCCCTGTCTGGACCAGGCAGGGGGGCAGCTTTCCTCTCTGATGTATGAAAACAAAATTGCTCATGAATTTCAGAGAGAGCAATGGAGGGCAGAGGGAAACGTGACCTTGTTTCTCCAGAGAGCCCCAGGCGCTGGGTGGGACGTCAGCTGGGGTAGACCTCCCCTCCCCAACACTCGTGCACCAGCGTGTCAGAGCGCGCAGCGGGTGTAAGGTGTAAAATCTCCAGCGTCAAGCCATGGGTGGTGGAAATCGTGCGGTTTCACGTACTTTGGGGGTTGGCTGTGAGCTGAGCCTGGCCTTGCTGCAGCGGCTGGGAGGTGTGGGCTGCGGCGCGGGAGGGATTACAGGGGACGCGGTCCCTCTGTACGTCCTGAGCTCAGCCGACTTCAGGCTATAGTGGTCCCAGAGCATGGGCAGGATCCGGCAGCACTGTACCCACACCGAAAGTAGGAGGTTTGTCTCCCCAGAAGGGCTCAGCTAAAGCCTCAGGACCCTCACGGTTAGAAACCTTCTTCTCATTCCTATCTTCAACCTGCCTGAGTCCAGCTGTCCTCGTGCCTGTTAATAGAGGTGCACTCAATACCATTGCAATCAAAAGCAGTACTGATACTGGTGCCCCTCTTTTCTTAGGAACCCCGAAACAAACTTTTTGCTTTAAGCAGGGAACCTGACAGCAAAAGACCAGGTTTTCAACCCTTCGGGTGATCCTGCCATGAAACCATACGTGCAGCCCTCAAATGCGTCAGCTGAGGGATTCCTGGTAGAGGCAGGCAACTACTCGTAATTGCACAGGCAACTGCACCAGAGAATGTCTCCCTGTCAACATTTCAGAGAGAAACAGCCAGAAACAGGCTTAGCAAAGGCCAAGAGGGTGATGACAGAAACGGAGAGCCTGTCTGAGAAGAGAAACATATTCCCTAAGCAGTGCCTGCCGCAGTGCTTTGCAAAACACGTGGAGCTATGAAATGGTTTTCCCTTCCCAGCCGCCACCCCACGGAGCGTGCCACCGAGTGAGCAGTAACTGAATGTGCTACGGGAATGTGATCTGTGTTCATTATTGATCTGAAGGTTCATCGGTTAGCATCAACGTGATCAATACTTTATTATTCCACCGATCGATCCCTGCTTTGTTTGTGAACTTTACCCAATTGATATACATTAAAAAGTTTAGCAGCATTGATAAGGTTTAAATCAGGAGCTCTAGATGGAGAAGAAGAAGAAGCCGTTTATAACACAGAGCTCCTGGCACTGCACTATCTCAGGTGCAGTGAGACCTCGCAGGCAGATACTGCTCGGTTAACCTGGGGTGCTCTTCTCTCCAGGCTGAGAGGCTAACGACCTCTTGGTCACGTAAAGCCTAATTAGTGCGAGACCCTGCATTGGGATAAGGTGAACAGCCAAGAGGTTGTTGCTCCCTGACCAAATCACTTGGGAGCCCTTCCTGGCTATAGGATGCTGGTTGTGGGGTGGTGGGAGTGGGCATCACTCTCCTAAAGCAGCTGGGCTTGGGCTACCAGAGATCCCATTGGGTTGGGAGAGTGGTGGTGGTGCCCCTCGAGGAACTGTCGGCCAGTCCAGACTCGTTTCATGACATCCTGACATAGTTCTTCTATTTGAGTCCTAAGCATCCTCAGCTAAGGGCGGTCCTGGCTGATGCAGTCTGACACAAGGAGTGAGAAGTCTCCTGATGAGCCAGGACTGAAACTCTCTGCAGTCCAAACCTGAACCTGTGCGGTGGCCTTGGAAAGAGATCAAGTTTTCGGCTCCGTTGCCTCCATGAACAGAACCACACTCCTCTGCCCGACGTTCCCTTGGCCATCTGGTGGCAGAAGAAAACTCTGGGAAAAGATGTAGATCTGCCTCGTGGCCAGATGCAAGTGGAAAAAGGGCCCTACACAATGAATTTTGCCAGGGACATGAAACCAGAGTGGTGTTCGGGTTGTACACGGTGCATCTTCTCACCGTCCCCTCTGCACACCCAGTGCAGTGTGTTTCACGGGATTTCACGCTGACTCCCCCTTCCTTTATCTCAGGCTCAGCGTTGCTCTGGCTGCGCCTCCCCCACTGCTTGTTTGCAACATCCCCTCATCTGGAAATACAGGACGAGGCGGGGTGAGCGTGGGAATTTGGGTGCTGAAGGCTGGCCACGGTGGTGTGGGGCATAGGGCCGCTGCTAAATACCCATCTACCATGCAAACAAACCGGGGAACACCCCGATTTAGCTGGTGCCCTGCCAGCCCCAAGGGCCATGAAAACTATTTCCTACAGGTGCTGTTTCAAAATGATGCTCCCCCCAGGCGCTGGTTGTCTTTCGACTCCAACGAAGAGCCACACGCCCCATCTGTACGGCCCGTTTCTGGCTTCGAAGGCACCGCAGATGTGCAGAACATCTGCCCTGGCGCTTCTTAAATCCTGCGCCATTCTCTGGCGTAGTCCCGGTAACGACAACATCCTTTGGACCTCGCCCTTCCCTTTTTCTCCGACGGTTATCAAGGCAAGAGTAAAAAATATCAAGCAGCTTTAGGAAAAATAAAACACACACACATGTATATATATTACCAAAAGCATCCTGATTAAAACTGATTTTATAGCAGGATGTGAGCTGCAGCTGGAGTCAGCATCCGATTTGCTGGCCCCCGCTCTCACCAAACTACTTGTATATTATTCACAGTTGTAAATTGCTTTGAGATTTCTGGAAGACATTAGAGTGGATAAAACCCTATTTCTCTGCAGTCCTTCTAAACGTCCCCATGTAAAATCTATTAACATTCAGAGGGATGCATGGGGATGAAAGGCAGGGGAAAAAAAAAAACAAAACCAAAGCAAAAAACCATCGCTAAGAGTATGCAGTGCCCCAAGCTTCATGCAATTTTACCTGAAAATGAAGCTTTTGTCAGTGTCTTTTCTCCATGGGGCTTTTCCATTCCCTGATGTAATCTGAACATTTTACTATTTGTGTCATTACTGAACAAAAGGGTGAAAATGTGATTTTTTTTTTATTTTTTTTTTTTAAATTAAAGGGCTTTTTCCCCCCTATAGAAATGGTAAAAGAATATCAAATTATGGCCTGACAAGGTACACTTCTGAAAGAGAATCACCGGAGTACAGCAGATCTATATCTTATCTCTCTATGAAATTGCATGTCTATGCGGTAGCATTGTAACAGATTTCAGCTGGGCATAAATTCGTAGCATTGCAGGGTCTAAATAGGGAGCTTATTGGAGCCTAAATTGCAAGTGAACTATGGACGAACCAATTTCAATACTAATGAGCTGGTAGCCACACAGCCGCAGAATATTAGCGAGAGGCTGCGGGTGAGATTGCAGGGAGCTATTCTTCCCTCCGGGCAAGACCCAAAATCGTGTTAGCCTTCGCCTGGAGCCGGGGTGGGGATGAAGGGAGATGAGGTTCTTCTTCTCACCGTAGCTGGAGACCTTCTCAGCCACTGTGTGGTGTGTCGCTGGTGGCAAAGGGTAGCCCAGGGTGGACGGGCTGCTGCTTCTGCGTCCTCTTCGCCCCGTGAAGAAGCAACAGATCACGCTTTTTCACGGGCTCTTTTGGTTTGTTGGGTTTTTTTTTTTAATAAGAAATACTAATTTTCAACAGTTCTGGTTGAAACGTCATCAAAACTACTTTTGATGGAGTTTTTTTTCTTTTGTCCAGACTTTATGGAGGATCCTCAAAGACCCACCTGAGGAGTGTGATTAGCTAAGGGCGCTGCTTTTATCAAATGTGAAATAAATGCTTCCTCCTCCTAACTCTGTCTCCTTGAGCACGAAGTCCTCGCGTGTTTTTAATTGGTGGGGTTTGTTTTTCTTTCGCTTTCATGATCTGTCTTTTGAGTAATTCATTCAGCTAGGAAATATTTTTAACAAATATTTTTTCAAATGATGGTTGGATTACTTGTTCTCGTGTTCACAAATAGCTTCTCTCGATAATAAGGTTGCATATATGGCTTAACGGAGAGAGCTGTCGATTTATGGCGACATTAAACATGTACGTGAACTTACATTTGAGACTGATAAATACGAGTCTTTAATATGCGCATGCATCATTTTAATGTTTCTTTTACAAAGAGGCTTTGAGTTGTGTGCGGATTATAAAATTACACCGAAAAGAATGCCTCCAGTCTGCATGGGAGCTCGGGCTGTTGAGTGGTAATGAAATATGCATTTTCTGGCATGCTGTGTGCAGGTTTGCTATGGGAGCCGTATAAAATTTATGATATCCTGAGCTATTCGCTTTCATGGCTTTTCAGAACTTGGGCCTTGTAAATGCTGTTACCGATAACTGTTGAAGCAGTTGTTCGTTTGCAGCTTTAACTGCTTTTTTAATGACCGAGTTTTATTGTTATTGTAATTAGTAAATTAGCCGTTTTCTGATTTTATGCTATTTTTCCTCCACATTTTCAGCCTGCTTTCTTAAGTAAGTGAGGTTGGCACGCTGGCTGGCAAGCTCTCCCGTAACCCTTTCTAAACTCTGGATGATTTCAACCAACATTTGGTTGTGCAGATGATGTCTCAAAGATAATGAAGTTCCCGCAAGCCTTGTGAAAATTGCTAACTGAGGAGTGGGGGAGATCTCTGCCACTGCCGCCGCTGACGGGAAGGGCGGCAGGATCTGGCCGTTGGGTTTGGCAGCAACCCGCTGCCCACGCCAGCCTGGAGGAACCTGCCAGCCAAACTCACCCTGCAGCTGGATTTCTACATGAAGGGGTTTAGGTGATGAAGTCATAGAATCATAGAACGGTTTGGGTTGGAAGGGACCTCAAAGCCCATCTAGTTCCAACACCCTGCCATGGCCAGGGGCACCCTCCACTAGCCCAGGTTGCCCAAAGCCCCATCCAACCTGGCCTTGAACACTGCCAGGGAGCCAGGGGCAGCCACAGCTTCTCGGGGGACCCTGTGCCAGGGCCTCACCAAATCTTCTCCCTTCAGCTCATAGCAGAGTTTTAAGTAACGTCAACTGGGAGAAGTGTGGTTTGGTAGATGGGAAGGCGGCTGTTCAAGGCGATCAGATGTGTTAAGTGCAGTCGCTCTCTGCTCACCCATCCCACTTTAGAGTCGGCACTTCCAGGCGGTCGATGAAGATGGTTCGCATCCCAGCGTCATCGGTTCAGACTCTCTGCAAACTCAGAGGCAGTACCTTGCCACAAATACCTGCTGCCAACAGCTGGGCATGGACCCATGGGCTATGGGTGGACAAGCCAAATGACAGTTTGCTTTCAAAGCTTGCCCATGCCATCACTGTATGACCTCTTCTGGGTACAGCTCATGGGACAAACACCCAGCTAAATGCTTTCTTTTTTTCTTTCTTTCTTTTTTTTCTCTTTTTTTTCCTCTTTTTTTTAAATGACATGTTAAAATAACAAGTCGGTGGGGTCCCTGAATTATGAATGCAAGAGGAGAAGGCTCAGCAAAGTGAACCTCTTCCAGCCCTGAAGCCCTTACTCAAAAAAGAGCAAATGGGTTGGTTTCCCTTCCACACCTTGAGTCAGGACCCAGACAGACACAAGAGCTCAAGACCAGGAGCTGAGCCTCCCTAAGGAGATGTTAAGGAGCCTGTCAACATGGTCTGGTACTTCAAACCATCAACTTCATAAGCCCTCAGCATTTTCATGGGGAAAGGAGAGGATAATGAGCTGCATAAGCACCAAGAGGAGCAGCAGCAGGAGAGAGAGGAGGTTTCTCCAGGTGCAGGGAGGTGGGAAGATCCATGACACTGTGATTTCCATTAACGTTTTCAGTGGACGCAGAAAGATACTTTCTCACTCAAGCAAAAAGCCCTGCTAGCAATCATCAGGGAAGAGCTGGGATGGGCGAGGCAGGGTGAGGAGCCAGAAGCACTGGGATTTTGTAGGCTTTTCTTCTGCTGCCATTCTTAAAAACTAACAAAACTCTAAAAAAAAAAAAAAAAAGCTACATGGGTTTTTTTGTTTTGTTTTGTTTTCTATGCTGTGTTGTCCTTAATGTCATGAACCACTCTTGTTGTCCTTAATGTCATGAACCACTCTTGTGTTTTCTGACTATCAAACCTACAATGCGTGGGCCACACTATCGCTGACCTCCTGGCTCATCGCTTTGGGATGTCATGTCAAAAGGGTCTGTCAGGGACCATTTGAGGCTTGGTAATGGGACAAAAACGCCCAATGTAGTCATCTTTGTTATGGATTTGGAAAAAAGCTCAAAGTAGGATGACCATTTTTTAACAGTTTCAGGTATGAATTTGCATAAGCTGTCTGCGTGCTTACTTACCTCAAGACAAATTTCCTCAAGCATCATCAAATATGGTGGTTTAATCTCATTATTAGTAATTCAAAACATACTTTTGTACAGTTAGGCTCGTGAAAATAATGTGTGTTATTAGCTTAAGGGGACATTAGACAACTTTTCCAGTTAGCTTCTACGCCAGCTTCACATCCACTGTGGGTGCTATGCATTCATGTAGCTTAAGCTCTCTATAGTCAGCTGGCTGGAGGTATCATTGGGGATGATGTTGATGGTTTTGTGTGAGAAAAACACCCCTAAAGGATGATTCATCCCATTGTAAAACAAGGAGCCCTCAGACAGGTGAGAAATCACCCGTTACAACTCTTAAACCTCCAAGGTGCCTAGGCCTCCAACCAAACCAAAGTATTCCTATCAACATCAAGGGTTTATGAACGCACCTCCCCAAGCGCCCCACTTGCAGAGACCCATGGGGAAGCCCACAGCAGTTCCCAGAGGCAGGTCTTCGACAAGGCAAAACGGAAAATAAATCAGCGCCTGTGCTCTGGTGCTGGCTCGGATGATGAAAAAGCTTTTCCTGTCCGTCCTGGATGAAGGATGCCTGGGACGGGTGCCCATTGCGCTCTCCCACACTCCGGTGATGCCTGCGTTTCTTGCCAGGAGCACAGTTGTCTGGTCGTCTTTAGTCTAATCCTCCCTTTCATTTTTTAAATTATTCCCAAGTGGTGTAATTGGGGAATATCCTCTGCTCAAGGGGTATCAGCTGTACATGTTGGCCTTGACTTGTTTTTGGTATGCTGCTCCAGGCAACATGGAAGAACCTGTGAAATGCAACTGGTAAGTGCATTTTTCAGATCTTTTTCAGAAGAGTATTATTCCAAAAAGAATTTTTTTTAATTTTTTTTTTTTTAAAACCAAGCACTGGGTTCCAGCTCCCAAAATATACCACGGCTTGTCGTTTGAAGAGGGCTTTGGAAATGAATGGAGCACTGATCACAATTAGTACAAAGTAATTTAAAATTATTTGAAGGGCTTTCATAACATGAAGTGTTCCAATAATTTGTAATTACTTAATGTTTCACCTGCTCTGAATCCCATTTACTTCCCAAATCAAGCCCTTGAAGGGCTTTGAAGTGGCACATATCAAAATGAACAGGGCAACCTGGAGTAGCTGCTAATTCTAGAAGCACTTCTGGTGCTCCTGCATAACAACGAGGCTTTTTTTGGATGCAATACCCAAACGGTCACTTAAAGATTATCTCCCAAGGCGGGTAGGAAAGGCTTAGGTAAGGCATGGGATGTCTGAATGCAAAGAGGATGGGCATCCCATCACACGGCAGCTGTGGGGGCAGCAGCATGAGAAACATGCTCTGCAGACTGCCGCCGAAGGAGGTGATGCGAGAGGAACCTGTGAAAAATGATGGAAAGCCACCAAAAAAGGAACAGAAAAGTCCAGGTGGTGACTTGTCAGAGCAACGTGAACACGACTGCAGCAGGTAAGGGTTATTACTGGCACATCCACCACCACCAGGAGCAGCATCTGCAGGACAGACGGGCAAACGTCTGGTCGTCTCTTTGGCCACAGCAACTCCAGGAGGTCACGGCTGAAAACAGACTCCATGGACTGGCCTCAGAAACTTGTCTTGCACGTCTGGAGAATCTCTTTGCTGATTCCTTCTCCCATTCCTGCCTGTCCCCGGGGTGCAGGAGAGCGGGACTCTTACGGAGAGATTATCTGGAGGAGTTTTCACTAATTTTGAGCATCATCAACGGGTGAAGCCCACTTAAGGCTGTCAATTGTTACACAGTGATGCTTTATAGACTAAGATCATCCTCATGTAGCACAGCACGGGTCCTCCCTGCTGCACACGAGCAGACCCCCGGGAGCACCCAATTTTAACCTTTCACTTCAGAGCTGGCCTGAAGCCAGCAGAAAAACCTGGCTGGAGACAGTAGCAAACCTTAACTCTCAGGACACGGAGGACAACCAACCGATTATCAACCAAGGGGAAGAGTAATCGTATACTCACGGTACTGGGCAGCTCTGAAACAGCTCCGTGAAATACCTTCTCTGGGGAATGGAAGATATTGTATCAGGTTGAGGGAAGCCTTCGTGGAAGATGCTGTTTCCGAAGGGTCTCTGCAGAGGTGTCTTGGCAACATGCCTAACAAAAGAAAACTGTTTTTCCTCCAGAATCAGTTCCAGTAAGAACAAAAGTTTAAGGTGCCACCTGTGCACAACCGGCCATCAGGCTGCGAGGGGAACGCACGGACAGGAAACACCTGCAAGGGCTCTATCCAAAGGGCCACAGCTGATGTCCATGAAGGAAAGCTGTTCTGCATTACCTCCCCCTGGTAATCAACGCAAAAGTAGTTTTACTGGATGTCTGCACTCCTGAAACGGCTTCCTTTTGTCTTGGAGGCAAATGATACCTTGAACAAGGAGGAAAGAGCAGGCAAACATGTCCTGCAGGGGCTTGGGATGAAGGATCTGGATGTCAGGCACTAGCAGCCCTGAGGGGGTTGATGATGGGGCTTGTTAGCACCCCAAGTGTGCCTGGGCTGCTATAAAAATGTACAGCCCGGAGAGGGGCAGCTCTGGGAGGTGTGAGCAGGGCTGGGAAGGAGGCAGAGGACTCTAGGACTAACTTCAGCTCATGGGAAAAGCCTTCCCCTAATCTGGGGGAGTCTCCAGGACTCCTTTCTTCGGGAGGGGAAACAGATCTGTAAGCAGGAGGCTCACCTCCCTGCGGCATGGTGCAAGCGGCGGACAGAGAGACAGCTCCGTCATGAGAAATGAATCACTCCTGTACAACCACCAAGAGCAACCCTTTCCCCAGGAGAGTTAGCACTGATGGCAAATAACACACCGATAAATAGGAGGGAGCAGAGGTCCTAAAATCTTTTGAAAAGAGACAGAGCATAAGGGGAAGAGGGATGGCGGGTCTCTGGTGGTGTGATTGAGTGGGAGAGGGGGGGTCTTCTGCTCCTTTCTGAGGAAGGAAAGCGGCTGCCGGGGTTGGTGGGGCTGCGTGTACGGATACCAGCGATGTGGAGCTGGACGGGGGGCTGCGGAAGAGCTCTGGAGAAAGTCAAAAACAGCGAGCGTGCTACGTGAGGTGCGTGCCGATAAAGTCAGGCGGTGTCTCCCGATGGTGCTGGGGAGAGGGAGGGCATCCCCCCGGCACCGTGTGCCTGTGTGCTGGCAGATGTGCTGCGGGGAGGAGGGCAGGAGGTACCAGTTTAGCTTCCAGCCATAAAAAGCCCGCAGGGTAACAGCAAACCCTCCTAAAAAAACTTTTCTCTCTTCTTTCAGCACTTCTGCGCCTTCCCTTCCCGCTTTTTTAACGGCGCTGTTATCGCCGAGTGCATCATCTGAAAGGTCACGAGCTGTGGTTCTCCTGTGGGAAACGCTGCTGGGGCCGAGGAGTGCAGGACCCTGATTTGTCCCAGTGGGGCAGAGGCACCCACCGACAGTCAGCGAACGGGGGGGGGCCGGGGGGCTGCCGAACAGCAGCTTCTGTCAGAAAATGGTTTTGCAGACGGGCAGGAGAAGAGAGCCGTAAAGGGGCTAAATGCATACGCGCTGAAAGCGTTATATGGGATATAGGAATGTTGCAGGTTGTTACCGTGCTTTGGTTTTGCTGGAGTTTAAAGAAGCTGTTCAGCTTCCAAGTGTCTTCTCGGTAGAACTTCTTGCATTGCAAATTATTCTCAGCGAAACATTACATCAAAGAAAGGAATCTATGCTAGTACCTTGGATGGGAGGGGGGGAAATGCCTCTAAAATATTTTCCAGCTAAATTTCAGCCCTAGAGAGAGGATTAACATCTTGCAATGAGGTCCACAGTCATACCTTCCTTGAGCTCTTCTGGACTTAGGGTTCAAACAGCAGCTCAGAGGTATCAGAAAATATCTTATAACCTGTATTCCCTCAGAATTTTGCTGGGGAGAATGGATTTGTTCCCTCTTCGAATTGTGACTGGCTCTTTAAAAGATCTGGGTTGAGAAACGACACTTTTGGGAACCTTCTGCTACGGACCACTTCTACTTATTAGAGCATGTTAGTGGCTCAGGAGAGAAAATTTGCTCTGAATACACTTGAGTGTGAGAATCAAGCTGCTGCTGCTGCTGCTTGGGATGGAAGGTGTCTGGGCTTTCCACGGCTTCGTGCAAAGATCTGGCCGCAGAGCCGGGCTGCCCAAGGGACGTGGGTCTCTTCTCCTCTTCACGGTGGGGCTCCAGCGGTTGCGTTGCAACAGTCCCTTGCGCTGGTCCTGCTGAAGCTGAGCCCTCGTTAGTTTTCGGAGAAGGAGGATGTGATGTTGTACTTACTCCCGCCGCTCCTGGCAATGATTTCGGTGTTCCTCGGCGAAGAAAGAGGGATGTGAAGTGGAGGAGGAAAAGCGTAAAGCATTTAGAGCAAAGGACTTCTCGTTCTCCTCCCCCCCAACAAGAATAACGTGAGACCCATCCAGCAGAGGAATCTGAAGTGCTTTATACCGGCATGAATTTCATTTGCAGCGCTCTGCCTTCGGGTGGTATTTGGGCTTGCTTTCCAGCTTTCTGTGCGTAAGAGACAGAAAAGGCTTCAGGTGTGTTTCATTAAACCTGGGTTTTGACACCATTCCCTTCTGGAGAGCCTTCAAGAGGTTCCCGAGTCTCTCACGAAATGCGGTTTGGTTGGAAAACCAAGGAACTCGCGTCCCTGCCGTGCCCATGCGCGCTCCCGGCCCACGCCCGCGTCGGTATGAGGAAAGGTGGATTTCTCGCCAAACCCAATCGATGGAATAAACAAGGAACTGGGTCCCTGAGCTTTTGGGGCTGCCAACCCATGACGGTGCAGAGCAGCTCAGCAAACACGGCGTGAACCGAGGGCTGGGCCGGCTCCTCCTGCACGGGCAAACACGCGCAGCGGCGTGCGCGCCGTAAGCAAACCACCTCCTCTCATTTCCCGATCGAATGCAAAGGGTTGAATGACTCTGACGAGAGCGGGCAAATATTTACACTGATGAGCTCAAGTAGGCAAATAAACCAGGCTTTTAACAAATGAGGCAAATATTATGCACAGGCTGTAATTCAGAGGAAAGTTTGTATTTTGGGTCTGGGTCTCCAAAGTTGCTCTGTTCTTTCGACAAACTTCCTTGTCAAAGAGCATCAGAGGCAAGGCCATTCAATTAAGTCCGTGCAAACACGCACGGTATTAGCAATCCTAAATTGGGATGGAGAAAGAAATGGGTTCTCATTAGATTTGCAGTCACATTAGATTAACTTTTGCCTCTTTGGCGAGCTGAGACCAACTTTCCTGTTCTCGTGCTGCCGAAGTCGCACATTTCAGCAGCGGCCCTGTGCCCTCCAGCACACAGTAACCACCTCTCCGATCAGCCTTTTGTGACAAATAACTACTGTTGAAACACTAAAAGTCCCTACGAAGCCTCAAGTAAACACAACGTTGATCTTTTTAGGGGCTCCGCAGGTTCAGCTGGAGAAAATGAGGGTTGGTGGTGCGGGGGGCCGAGAGCATCTCACCCGGCTGAAGCTGTTGCGGCTGCAGAGAGAAAATCTGTGCTGCTGACGGCGGGACGCAGAGCTGCTTCGGAGCTGCTGCAGCTTCCCTGTCTGCAGCAAAACGTTCGCGACGGTGGCCCGAAAGCCTGTGAAATAAATCATGCTCCCTCCTGCTCCTGGTGTGAGGCAGATGCTCCGGCAATTAAGGAACATGCATCTCAGAAGATGCTCCGCCAGGCTGGGACATGGGCTCACGCTGAACCGAAGGTGGGAACAGGCTGAAAAAGAAACGGCGGTTCCCCTGCCAATTTGCAAAACCATCCATCTACAGCCCGGTCCGGCTGCCCTAACGCCCCGGCTTTGCTCCTGTCGGGTAGGGACGAGGCAGCTTGTGTCCCTGGGGCTCTGCAGGTCCCAGGCAGGTCAGCGCGCTGCCTCCAGACCTGCATTTTCGGGGCTGCCACCCCCAAGAGCCTCTTTGCGGCAGGATGGTGCTGGTGGTTGCCTTGGGGTTTGGGCTGTACGCGGCAATGGGGACGTGGGGATGTCTCCTTGGCTGGCGGGTGCCAGGCTTTCCCCTCGCTGCAGGGCTCTGGGGGTCTCCAATCCCATCGAGGCTGCCCTAAAAAAACCACAGGCGATTGCTTTGGGCTCCCAGCAAGAAATCTAACGCAGCTTTCCTGCCCTGCAAGAACACAGCACGGAGCGGGGAGAGAAATCCGGAGTGAACAGGCAGTGATTTGTTCTTAGATTTTTGGGGTCGAGCCGAGCTAAGTAGCACTTTAGCTGAGAGGCTGGTGTCAGGCTCTCTCCAGCTTTCCCAGGGCAGCCCCTGGTCTGCCCCAGCCGGGGCGGGGGGTCCCCTCTGCGCCCCCGACCCAGCGGCTCCCAGCACACCGCAGCGGTCCCCCCGGCATCGCCACCGGCAGCCCGGGAGCGCGAGCTATTGATTAGCGGGCGCTGCAAGCTCATTGAAACAGATGGGCTTTTAGGAGTGAATCAGAGGAAGTGTGCAACTAGAAAAGCATGAAAAATGTATATGATTCCTCGAGCTAATCACAGCAATAACGCATGTTTACTGACAAGGCTTTCTTCACGTAAAGAGCAACCCCCATTTATCCAATTTATCCATTTATCTGGAAAGCAGATATCACGGTAAACAACGACTTAGAGGCAAGTCCACGGCAATAAATCAGCGTTTTTTTGCCAAGGAGTAAGTAGAAGGACGGGCCTCGGCGTAACAGCTTTGCACCTCGAGTAGAAATTACTCAATTCCGAAGTCTGAAAGGACACGAGCAGACCTCGCACCTAGCGGGTGCTGAATTTTAGTTAGGTTTCTTCTTCATTTGCCATGCCAGCACCTGGCTCTGAGTTAAAAATATTATCTTTGCTTTGCTTTAACAGAGGACCGTGCTCCAGCTGAGCATCCCCACTGCTTATAGGAAATGACAGTATATTCTTATTACTTCTCACGATATCCCTCACAATCAAATCACTTTTCATTCTCCTCTCTAGGCTAAATGACTTCGGTGCTTGTGATGCCTCTCTGCATCGTATTGTTCTGGTTAATTATTTTTTTCTCGCTGCCAAAAAGCTAACAAACAGAAAGGGAGCAAGTGAGTGGAAAAAAAAAAAAAAAAAGGGAAAAAACAAAAACAAAACCCCACAAAAATTTGACACGGTTGCAAAAATATTTACTTTCTTCGCATGAAAGGCGTCCAGTGTGCTTTAACATTTCTAGGTTCAGTAGAGAAAAGTAATTTCTGCTTGTAATTAAATGCTTAGATAGAGTCTGCATCCAAGTTTGCCTTCCATAAACGGGAAAGCAATTAATGGCTCGCATCAATGCTATTTGTCTCCTTCCTCTTGCAAGTCCGCCTGACAGGAGAACAGTCTATTACAAGGAGGAGATACCTGTTTGGGTCAAAAAGATGCCTTTTCAGGAATATGGGTTTCAAGTCCCAGCCTGCTGGTGATCTATATTTTGCAGTTCCTATCATATACGGAAAGATTCATTAACAAGAGATAGGAAAGGCAGAACCAGGACGGGAGCTGCAATAAAAAGCCTATTTGTTATTTCAGCAGCATGAGAAATCTCTCGATAGATTGGTTTCCATTAGAAAGAGGGAAAAATAACCCCCAAAAATCCTTCCTTTCTTGTCTTTAATGGTGGTGTCCACTGCTGTTGATGGAGACAGCCAGCAACCTCCTCTCCTCATCAGTTTTGATTGTGAATTCTCTTCTGGAGGTGGAGGCCAATTCTTGTTAGAAATGTTTGCCCACAGGACAGCAAATGTCAGCCTGACCTGAGAGTTGTTCTCCGCTGGCTCTTTGCTCAGGAAGCCGTGTACAACTTCTCTCACATTAATTGCAGCCCTATATCGCGTCCTCTCCCAATTTTTTCTCCTACCGCAGGCGTCACACTGCCACGTGCCGATGGACAGCCCACCTTTGCTGGTCAGCTTTCTGGCGGGCTTTGAGCCTCTTAAACCAAGCACACGAGAGCATTTCGCAAGCTACATTTCACTATAAAACATCTTCCCGGGTAGCGTTCGCACATAAGCGTGTCATCGATGTTCCCAAAGCGCCAGTCTTGCCAGATGTGTAATGGGGAAAGCTTCTGCTACTGCTCCAGCTTCCCTCCAGGATGCCGCTTTGGCCTCGGGAGGGGAGCGGCTGAGCGTATCTGTCAGCTCTGCGAACGCGTGCCACCAAAACGCTTGGTGGCCTGTCTGGAAGACGTGCAGATCTGGGTCCCTGGGCACAGGAAAAACCTTAACAAAGATGAGAAAAGCCCCTTCCTCGGCTGGATGACCTGCTGAAAGCTTGCGCAGCGGCAGCGAGTGGATTAGAACAGCGTCCTGCGGAACACGAGGTTAGATATCACTAAACCTCCATGACAGGTCCTACTTGAGCATGAAGCTGATGAGCTAGAAGGATTTTTGGGGTAGAAATCATTGGGAATGTTCTGACTGGGAAATGCCACCAGCGAGGAGGGTCTCCTTCCGCACGGGAGGGCACTTTGAGCATGTCTGCATCGTGGAGCCGGGAGAACATAATTGTTTAAAGCACCGCGGTTTAGGGTCTACAGCGTGTAGTAAACTTGTTGAACAGAATAAAGGAAATAAAGGGTGAAGGATTGGCCAGAGAAAGCAAAGCCCGGACTTTCACAAGCATCGAGCAGCTGAGGGGGCCTCCCTCACTGAGGGACATCACGTCTCCCTGCAATTTTAGCACAACTGGTCCAAAGCACAGCTCCAGCAGACCCAGTCTGGGACTGCAAACACCCGGCACACCTGCAGAGCCAGGGATGGAGTTCCTCACACTGCACACCCACCCTCTGGAAGCTGAATATCCTGTGCCGGGTCATTTCCAGTGGGGAAAAGCCTGAGGACCTGTAGAAAGTATGAAGACATCTTCCTGGAATGGGTAGGATGAGTTCCCTTGGAAGAGCTTCTCTCTCATCACGTTGGCTAGAGAAGGAGCCTGGATAACTGCTTATTCCTGAACATTTCATCACAGCGCTCGCTCTTTAGGTCATGCATGAGTGTGTGCGTGTGTGTGCTTAGGGGGTGGGAAGAGCGGGTCCCAATGCACAGAGCAGCAACACTCTTTCCAGTGCATCCCTCGGAGCTCATGGAGAAACCAGAAGGTGATTTTTTTCTTCCCTGCAAGGAAGGAGAAAAAAGAAAGATGGTTCTTGCGTCTTCCTCCACCCCTTCCAAGCTTCATCTCCTCATCCCAAGTCGTGCTCTTTGGCATCCTCAGCTCCTATCCCACCTCATGCCATCTCCTCCTCCGCACCCTTTCCAGCCCTGCCCCACTGCTCGTCCTTCGTCCTTCTCTCCCTCCTTCCCATTTCTTCATTGTTTTTCTCCTTTGGTTAGAGCCCAGCCTCTGGGGTTTCAGCTTCCAGTCACCAACAAATACCTACAGGGATGGTGCAATCTGGCGTTGTCAGGAGCTATTGGCTGGGACTAAATTTGGGTGAATTTCCAAGAGGTGACCATTGACCTCAGCTGCTCTGCCAAACAGTGTGGGGGTTTTTTGGGGTGGTTTTTTTGTTGTTGTTGTTTTTGGGTTTTTTTTGTCCTGGGAGCACAGAAACTCCTCAAGGTTGTAAAACTGTACAAATGTGAGAAGGAAAAAACAAGGTTTTGCTTACCTCACTTTTCAAGGAAAGCTGAACCCTGCTAGGCATCCAGCCAAGGAAGTTTCATTCCAAAGAATTAAGATCTAGCAAAATTATAAGCAAGTTTTTTTGTGGGGATTTTTATCTGTGGGGGTTTTTTTTTGTGGGGTTTTTTTTTGGTTTTTTTTTTTTTTTTTTTTTTTTTTGTAAAGGAGATATTGTCAAGGAAATAGAGAGTAAATAGAAGTATTCGTTCTTGCTCTACATAATAATGAACAGTAATAATTGTGTACCATATATGTGCTCTCATCTGCTATTTCTCTCTCTCAGAAAGAAGCATTTAAAATAATTGATTATGAAGATACATTCAGCAACTAAGAATACTGAATTTATTATTATTATATATTATTCATATAATGACGACACCCTAAGTTTGCTCAGCACTGTGCAGAAAGAGAGGGAGATAAAGCCTCTGGCCCAAAGAGACTTCTAAATAAATGGAAATAAGGTTTGGATCTGTCTCTGTGTGTGTGTGTGTATAATTTTTAAGTATTACTGAAGAAACTGTGGGGGGAAAATTGAATTATACATCAGCTTATTCACCAACACA
>VXBL01002506.1:1197262-1211062 GCA_013400195.1 Aramus guarauna | reverse complement strand
AAATTAAATTATAAATCAGCTTTTTCCCAAAAACAAAAAAAAAAAAAAAAAAAAGGGCAAGTCTGCATGCTCTTGATAACATTTTAATAATTTACAAACTCAAATTTCACCCTGGGAGTGACTTTCATGAGAAGTAAGAAATCCTGTGCCTGTAAACACAGCTGGAAGTAAGCAGAGAATCACGGCGAATCCTCGGCACGGGGAGAGGAAGCGGCAGGAGGAGACGGCTTGTGTCGGCTGCAGAGGTGGGGACCCTCCTTGGGGACCTTGTTGGAGAGGACAGCAGGGATGGGGCAAAGCGCTGGCTGCCCAGAAACCCGCATTCACACCCCGGCAACAGCGCGTCCATCCTTTCGCCGTCCCCGGGACATGCACGGCTTCGCTCGGCGTGCGGGGAACAAGGCGCAGAAATTCCCTGCGGATGCGGCGCCGTCTCCTTGCTACGCCGCGCGAGGACGAGCTGCGTGCGGCGAGGCCGACGGTTGGATGCAAATACGACAGCTGGGCAGCGCAAGCTCCTGGAAGAGCATCCCTTACCAGTCCTCGCAGTAAATCCTCATTTTAATCCTAAAAGCAGGCAAATTGTGAGTTCTCTTGCGCTCCCTGCGTTCCTCTGGAGAGTTTTTCCATGTGGTAACGCCCTCGTGCACCGAGATTTCCTGCTCTCTGGCGAGTGCCGCTGCCCGCGGCACAGCAGGAGCAACCAGCGCCACGGAAATGCTGCCGTGGGTGTCGGTGCAAGCGGGGTGTCATCCACCCGCAAGGTCCGGCTGGCCCAAAACCGCTTGTGGTGAAAGGTGCAGCTGGAGGGGATCGAGCGGCGGGGGTTCGTCTGTCCACCCCGTGCTTGGTGCCTCGTCTCCTGCGGCAGGCAGCGATTCAGAATTACTGAGATGTCCGCGGGGGCTCGCCGACGGACACCAACGGTGCGTTACAGCGCGTTTGTAGGGCTGTGCTCCACCTCGCCCCATCCCAGACCTGCCTCACCTGCTTAGGTGGCCACCGGCCCCGTGTCGGCCCAGGTGGGCACAGAGCTTGGGTTTTGGGAAGACCACGGCACCACGACAGCCCTCCCCGGCTGACGGTACAGGGTCGGTGCCAAACTAACAGGGCGGGCAGCGCTGCGGCACAACCTCAGGTACAAACTGCTGAGACTGCCTTGAAACGTAGGGGTCGTGGCTTTCCTGCGTTGCTGAGAAATCCGGTGTCAGCAGGGAAAATCGGTGGGAAAGGCGTGAATGCCATCCTTCAGCTTCCCCCCGGCCCCTGCCTGCAATGCTGAAGTGCGTGCAGGTACCAGGGGACTGGTGACAAGAACACCAGCCCGCGTGAATCGCTCTGTGACGACTATTCGCTGGGGTTTTTTCTGCTTCTCAAGCTGCTTTTGTGTGAATTTCTTCACCCAGCGGACACCGCGGGACCTGCATTTCTATTTACCAGGCAATACGGGGTTGCCGTATTCATTGGAAGTGGTGTGAAAAAAAACTATCCCCACTACTCAGTCGCCCTCACTGCCTCTGTTTCTGGGTGGTTTCTACCCCTGTGATTATTTTGGTGCCCAGGGGGGCTTGGGGAGGATTTCCAGCTTGTTTTAGATGGAGGTGATGGCAGGCAGCGGCATCTGAGGACGCAGGCAGGGTCTGGGGGACGTGGCAGCAGGCGGGCGGCAGGGTTTGGAAACCCAGCTGGTGGCACAGCCAGGGGAAAACAAAACCACAGTGCACAGAAGCACCGTCTTGCCTGACCAAAACCCAACAGCCTGTTGAAAAAAGCAAGGGGAACCAAATAATTTATTAGCCATGACGTTATTAACAACATCCCTTGGAGCGATGATGGTTGCCGGTATCTTTTTTTCTGCAGAAAGGCTGTTGGCTGCATCCGTGGAAGGTGGCCTTCGGAGAGAGCCTGTGGTGCCTCCTGCTCAGCCCCGCTCCGCTCGGCTCAGGGATGTGCAGGATTTGGGTTCTGGAAGCCACTAGATGTCAGAGTTACTCCGTCGCAGCCTTGACACCCGCCAGATGTGGCACAGCTGGCTTGACCTGGACGAGGCAGATCCCCTGTGTCCCTCCAGTGCAGGTCAAGGCTAAGCGAGGCATAGGGGCTGCAAGGCACACCAGGAATTAGGGAAAACCCCGGAAGAAAGTGGGATGAAGACTCGCTTGCATTGTGAGCAGACTATTCACTATCTGCCTCTTGACCGACAGCCACAGTTTGGTTTGTCCAGTGAACTTCTGACGACCCATGTTGCAGGAACAGCCACCGCAAATGGCCAAAAGCCTGTCCCCAGAGTCATGAGTGTCTTCAAAAGTGGTTGCCGGTGGTCTCCCAGCCAGGAATGTGCATTTCAAGCCAGGGTGGGTTGGGTTTGGCTGCCGGACGCGTGTCAAGCCATCACCTGAGTCCCCAGCTCTGCATCAACCCTGACGGTGCGCACCACAACCCCTCAGCCCCCAGCCCACCCGTCCCACTGCTCAGCTGGAAACACATTTTTAATTCAGTATCATTTAACCCTTAAAACCACCCTCATCTTTGTTTAAAAACCTCAGTACCAAAACCTACTGGGTTTGGGGGGGGGGGAAAGTGAGAAAAAGTTGAGATTTTACAGAAGTCAGAAAAAGTTCCGATTTTACGGACCCTAACTTTTTCTTTAGATTAAAAGCAATGTAAAATACAGCCTCTAGATGAAACTGCAAAATTTTCTGAAAAGTGCCAGTTCTTTTATTACATTTATTGTAATATTGTAAGCTGAGTTCATCTCATAAATAAGGATTATAAAACCCCCTCATTTTAATGTATTGGAAACTAAAGGAAGTTATTTCATTATAAACAGGAGGATGCAGCAGTGGCAGCTTAAATGATCGAGGCTTTTTTTCCCTGTGGAAATATGTTTACCTGATTGGAGTTAAACAGCAGATACGGGGATATCCAAGCTTTGGTAGGTCAGATGCTTGGCTAGCTGTTGACCTTGTTTCTCAAGGTGTTTAGGACCCAGAAAGTGGTACAAGACCCTCAGTCTTTAGATATTTTCTTCCCCCACCTTAAGATTCCTCCCGGTCCCTGGAAGAGAATCACAAACGTGAGATACGCAGCTTCATATCATTCCAAAATTTTCGGCAATAGCTATTAGAACTGTGGGCTTCTGACTAGCCATTTAATGCCTGAGCTTTTTTAATCTTGCAGTGTTCTTGGGCTGAATGACTTTCTGTGGTGAGAAGTCCCACGAACTAATTATGCTGAATATGAAAATTTATTTTCCTTTATCAGTTTGAATTTTCTACCTTTATGGGAAAGCGGGTTATTTATTAGGAAAAAATAGCTCTATGGCTTTTTGTAGTTATAGCTTCTAAGATCACCTTCTCACTGAAGGAATCAACAATTAAAGTTGGCTCTGAGTTACATCACTACTTAGTCATGATAGATATGCAATTTCATAGTTTTCATTATAGAAAATAGGCACCAAAGTACATCAATAAACTATATAATGTGAAGGAATACTGATAAAAGCATGCTATTAGATTCATTAGTGCTAATCAGAAGGAAAGCATCTATGGTTACTCATTGATAATACTCAGTTAAAAAAGCAGTTTCTTAGGGTGAATGATTTTCAGTGATATGGGATCGCTGAAAAGAGAGTCTAAAAGCAAATGTCAAACCTGCCCCATTCATTGAGCACTGCCACTAAAGGAAGGGGGAAAACCCTGAGATGACATCATGCCATTAACATTTTTATTACAGATGAGGGCAAAGGAGAGAACGTAATGACAGCAGATGAGATGGTGTAAGGAAGAGGCAAGGCAGTGAAGGTCTGGGCGAACATTTCTGATAGTAGGGGTGTGATGGGTGCTGCTTTGTAACTACAGCATCGCCTGGTGCATCTCATGGGGGTGTTGGGGATGCAGCCAGAGATGGAGGACAGCCCGGGACCTCCTGGCATGCAGAGGAATGAGGAGGTCAGGAGAACAACCCCAGATCTGTAGCTAGGACTGTGGATGTGTTGAGAAGGTTTCTTCAGATAGGGTCCAATTCCACAAATTCGTTGCCACTTTAGACTTGGTTGCAGCTGATGAATTGGTCATAGAAAATAACTGTGGTGACTAACCATGAGAAAGTAATTTGAAATTGGAGGGGAAGAACGTAAAGGTAGATCTCACTCAAATTCACAAGGGCAAACTTGGGGAAATCCAGGAAACTTAGTAACTTGTTAGTAACTTGCTGGAAAACTTGAGGGCCTGAAAGTTGGGAGGCAGTCTGGACACTGTCTGAGACATAACAGGTAAAATATGTCTGCAAAAAATTCCAGCTATGACAGGATGACTAACTGTCCCTAAAAATATATTAGCAGTAAGTTGAGAACCTGCAGAAAGGGTAGAAAAAAGACTGATCATCAAAGAGAGATGTGACATCGAGGTCAGGAAACAATGAGAGAAAATGAAAATTGAGAAATTCAAACTTAACTGGAACTTGCAAAATATATTAAAACCTCTAACAAAAGGCTGCCTCTGGAGCCTGAGTTCTTCCTTGTTCTTTCCTTGTGTAGCTAGAGATTGTAGCTAATCTAAGTAGGACCGAGATGAAAATGAATGTGTTTCTAGGGATTATGTTGGAGGCTGAAATGAAGGCAGAGCAGAGCTGCAGGAACAGAAATGAGGTGGATGCAGAACAAAAACCTCAGTGCACTCAGACTGGTGGGACTGAGACAGCAGGAACAGTCTCCATCTCGAATCCTGAGATCCTTCCCGTGGTTTTGCAGGTCTCCTGGCAAGGGCTGGATGTCCAGCTGGTGGGGGCATCATCCAGCCAAAGAGCAAAGGCAGCGCCTGTGGGTATGAAGGGGAGAAGCGGTGACTGGAGCAACTACAGGGTGAAATTCTGAGTGCAGTCACGTGCAGGACTGCAGAACGGGTCTGGAGGGAAAAATTGAAGATTTTGAAGAAAGATAGGAAATCAGGAAAAAACAGAACATGGGTCTGCTCAAGCTAGAACACGTTCCAAGTAGATCAAAGCAAGCTGGGCACTGCCATGGTGGTTACTGATGGCGAAGGAGAGCCCTACAAGACCCATAAGCTAGGTAACATGGCAGCAGTGATCTTCCACTGCTCCTGCTCAAGGCATGCTTTTGTGCTCACCATTTTTCGTGACAGCCCACCGTATCTGGCAGTCAGCGGCAAAGCCTGGCACTTCCAGTAGACGCTGACCTTCAGTATTTCTACACAATGCCCGCAGGAACCATAAGGCAGCTCACCTTCTGCTCTGGGGCATCACCTTCCCTAACAGCATAGGTCTGTACGTAGTGAGACTTGCCCCTGAGAATTAAAGTGGAACTTCATTTGTAGCACCTCAAAAGGACAGAAAGGGTCTCTTCCTTCATCTTCGACTCTGCCACAGTCCTTGGCAGGGATGCAGGGGTCTGGTACAAGGCTCAGCTCTGCCATCTCGCATGGTTGCCCTTTGGCAAGTGGCTTTGTAGCTCTGTTTCCCCACGGCGTAGATCACAGAACAGCATTACCTTGCTCTGCGTGTACGCGTGTCATCTGGCATCGTGGTGATTTGATCTTGGAGCCTGTTGGTCTAATCATGATGAGAAGGACAGATGTTGGCAGAGGCTATGCGTCTGATCAAAAAGAATACAGAATTTAGCCAGACTGCAGGATTTTTTTCTGTGGTACGGACAAATATTGACTGGGGCTGGTTCCAACAGCCTCCTTTCTTAATAGATGCTCTAACATTGAACACGAGCGGTGACAAACTGGTGCAATTACTCACCATGTTACTAATCACACCATTTCCCTCCCCCCGTTATTGATTTTGGAAACATTGTTTGAAAAGAGAAAGGAAAAAAAAAAAAGAAAACCCTTCATTGCCTGTAATACCTAAATGGAAATTTAATCCCTCTTCCATCTACCATCCCCTCTCTGCATTTACTTTCAAGACACATTTTGATTGTTTTGTTTACTGCTTACTGTGTTTATGATTATTTTAATAGAAAGTGTTATGCGATACATTTTGTATGAAGGTCACTGCTTAGATATTCTCCATAGATGCTTTATTCGAGCAGCACTGATTCGTAATGAATTCATGCCAGCCTCTTGCAGGGGGTTCTCTCCATTTCCAGACGGGGGTCCCGTTGTAATCCAACATTAGCAATGTGCTGAATAAATAACATTATCTGCTGCGGTATTTAGCAGTCGCTGCAAACAGTGTAAAGGCCACTGTGAAGTTGCTGAGGCCTATCATTTCACCCAGAGGTTAATATACTGTCAATAAACAGGGACACAAACAACGCTGGAGCAGTTGGCTCACCAGAAGCCAGAGATGCAGTAAATGGAAGATTTCATCTTTTCTCCAGCTACATAAGTACTTGTGCATGCCTTAGGCATTCCCCTCCTCTCAGTGCCAAGCTCTGAATGAGCTCCGAGACACTGGTCATCACTAACTGAGGACCAAATCTGGGTTTCTTAAGTGCCCTTTTCTCCCCAAAGGATCGCTCTCAGCCTGCTGTAATCATCAGTATTTGCTTGTCTGCCGTGCAGGGCCATGAACACTGTTGTGCAGCACTCAATGAATCCTTGATGTTCCCCAGGTTCTCACCCACCTTTCTCCTTCCTCCATATTAATGAACAAGACTTGTTTCATCTTCTTGATCTACTTGCACAGGGTGCCCCTCCTGGCTCTGACCTCCGCCCCGTGCAGCCACGAACGCTTGAACTGCATGCACAGCGAGCGGTGGTGCATGAGTTGTAAGGGATGCCACTTGGCAGAAATATTCCTTCCGTGCAATGAAAATAAGAGGCTACATCCACTTGCATTTACCTGGATAAGGTGCAATGACCATCGGAGATCAGGTCTTTCCCAGCTGTGAAGACAATGGCTAGTAAAGAAGGATCTAACCTACCTCCATAGGAGTTTTAGTGGATTTTATGAGGACCTGGACCAGCCAGGGAGAGGGAGAAAGCCTGTACCACCACAATCATCTCTCTAGACCTGGGCAGATTACAGCCTGTTTGGCAGAAGGATCTATTTCAATGTGAATGAAGTTCTGAGCCAGCTAATGCTCCCCACAAACACTCCCTCAGACTCCAATGGCAGCGGTTTCGTTGTCTGTGTTTCATTTCTCTCTGTTCACAGATTTATTTTCCATGAGCTTGTCTACTCTGCCCTTGAGTCCACGCAGACTCTCAGTAGTCACCATATCCTCTGGCACAGAGAGCATGCAGGGGAACCCATGTCCTTCTGTTCGTCTGAACCAGCTTCTGCTCGCTTCCTTTGTGATCTCTCATTCTTGCATAGGAAGGGAGGATTTTTTCCAGGGATACCAATGGATTTGTAGCTTAGGTTGCTATGGAAGACTTTTCACAGTCTTTGTTCTGCTCCAGCACAGCTTTCTTGCTCCTTACTCCAGATATGCAATGGGAAGGGCCCTGATGGTCTCGCAGGTGTGGACACCTTTGGGTCCCGTTTGAAATGGCTGGATCCAAACTACCTTCGGACACTTTGGGGTGCTTTGCTTTCTTGCTTTCTTGCTTTCTTTCTGGGAACTGGACATTGAAGGGCTCTGGGCTTGGTTCCCATCTCCTGGTTATGATTAGATGCTCAATAGCTCAGAATTGGCAAAGGAAGAGATCCCTCTAGCTCTCCCCCCAGCTATTATTGTTTGGTTTAGAATGGTCTGGGATCCATTAGCATGAGGAAAAAAAATCACAGATAATAAAAAAAATACAGCTCCTAATGATTTTTATGCAGTCTGGCTTCTATTTCAAGAAAACACAAGCAGAACTATCTTTCCAAAAGTTCCCGGAGAACAGACAGACATAAATGCTTGACTTCACTGTACAGACTGCACGCTTTCATCTGGATACATCAGGAGGCACCACATTTATCTCTGCATTCCTCATCTTGTATTCCTACCACCTGCTAATACCTGGAGCCATACCTGGACTGAATTTTTGCCTGTTTAGTAATCTTTTTCTTTTCTGTTATTCTGTTCCATAGCTCTGTGCTGTGTTTCATGGTTCATTTTCTCCATCCAAGAAGGGCTTTCTCACTTAAATACTCAGTGATACAGCCTCTGAAATGTAAGTGGGCTTTAAAAAAAAAAAAAAAAAAAGAAGAGGGAAGAGGATCTGGAAAAACAAATCTCTGATTTACCTTAGCCATACAGGAGTTTCTTCTTCCCTGCAAGGCAATCTGGGTACATGGCCAGGAAGGTTGGCAGATACCAGTGGTACTTCCCTGTCTCATAGGTACAGTCAGGAAGGACAAGCCATCCCAAGGAGTCTCCAGAAACTGGCTACCAAACCCAGCACTTTCTAATTTTCTTCGTGAACAACAGAAGCACTTAAAGTAAAAACGTATCTGATTTATGGCCTTATTCTGTCATGTTTGGGGCAGTGTGGGGAGAAGAGGAGCCCAGCATTCATGGCCAAAGAGATCCCTCCTGCACTTGGCTCCTCATCCAGGAGTCAGAAGATGCCTTGCTTGTCAGCTTTGCATCTCGTCTCGAGTGAGGGCTCTAATGACAGCATCTCCATTTTCCTCCTCTAAAATCAAATAATAAATTGTCGCATGCCTTCATGAACTCTTTGGACTAGGAACTGTCACCATCTGGCATTTAACCTTTCATGCCCAGACTGGAAGGTGAATCTTTTCAGTCTTTGTCCAGATCTGGTGGTGAGGACAAACTGACTCCAGCTTCGAGTCATTCCCAAGAAGACTCCTTCTCTCTTCATGGACCAGAGAGTGAACAAACAGGTCTGACTCTGGCACCACAGGCTGGAAATCAAAACAGACTTTGTGAAGGACCTCCTGGGTGATTAGTAAGGAGGGATCTGGACACCACGCCAGTCCTGGAAGGGAACAGGACCATTTCTCACACCCTTTCTACAGGCAGAGCTGGCACCTGTAGCCTGAGATCCAGATGTCGCTGACTTGAAACATGAAGACTGACACTTGGTGTGCTATTGCTCCTCCTCACAACCACCCACCTTCCAAAAGAGCATGCTGTCTAGCACAGAGGGATGGTGCTTTTGGGAAGAGGGAAGGAAGGTTACACCGGTAACATGAAAGACAGGGAAGATGATGTCACCCAAAGCGCTCAGAACAAGGCTGCTCAGTTTTACCACTGCAAACCTTGGTGTGATAGAAGGGGCGTATCAGGCGGGGCTGGGGAGCATCTCTTGTCTCAGATGCCTTGGTGTGTTGTATCAGGTTTTGACGATCATTGCTTCCAGACCAAGAAGGAGTAGAGAGCAGATTCAAACAAATCTGATTTCAAAGCATCCAGGTCTGGAAAACCACTTCATGCTGTGAAGCTTAAGGAACTCAACTTAGGTCCTTCAAGAGAGGTGAAAAGTAGGGTCCATTACATTATGTAGGCACAGGGTGCTTGTTCAGAGGTTTTCTTCTGCCATGCTCATAAATCTAAAAATATGTTGATAATATCCTGCTCTCTTCTGTCCTGGTCTGTAACAGATCCATTCTGTCTTTAGGTTCGAAATATTAGCCATAATTCACATTTTGGCTTGATGTAGAAATCTGGATGACCTTTAACAGCCTGTGATATATAGAAAAGCTGATTATATGTTCTTTTGTTTCATAGGAGGGATCAATATGAACAAGATTAGGAAAAAAAATACAGTTTCATTCATGATAAACAAATTCTGACATTGGTTTCTTTGAGAAACTCTACACCTCCAGTACTTGGAATGAGGACTTGAAAATTGGCAGGGAGTCGCCCTGCTGTCACAGATGTGTCTTTCAACATAGCTGTGAAACATCTGCCCAGACTTGCCCAACTTACAAACCTCAAAGGATCTTCCTTCACATGGGCTCAGTGCTTGATTGGCGAGAAGGAGCTGAGGCCCCTGAGAGCAAATCTGAAAGCATCAGAGAGATGAGAACCTGCTGGTCTTGTAGCCCTGTGTGGGGGCTGTCCTCTACCACATTGGTTTTTTTTTTAGACCTCTCCACAGCATTGCATTTTCTTGCAACCTTCTTAGTAGCAGGGCTTGTCTTGGTGAGCCTCAGCCTGCTGGAGCACCTCTCCCTGATTTCCATCAGTAGCGTTTTCAGTGGGAATTCATGTTTGGATAGTAGAAGTCTGATTGCCAAGATCTAGAGTCAGTCCAACTACAGTGGGAGTGTTGGGGAACAAATTAGAACAGGCTGTGAGTGTGTAGGTTTGCCCTCATGGACATCACAGGTCTGGTTTGACTGGTCACTCCACCCCTGAGGCATGAATGTGCAAGGATTTGCCTCCGACCTTCTATCCAGCAGTTATCCGAACATCCATGTCTTCATCTGAGCTAGTGTAATGTTGTGTCTAAGCACACAGATTATACTCAGCCCTCCTACATCAGGTAGGATTAGGAGAGCGTTTACTCTCCCTTCGGGAGAGCTCTGCCAGCTGGCAGTGGAAGTGTTTGCTGTCTTCTGCAGACTAACGGCGGAGTCTGAGGGACTGCACAATGCGTTATGAACACATTACATCTCCAGCATGAAATCCACTCTCACAGATACCCTCCTGACTTGAATTTCTTCACAGACTGAGTCAAAGCAGCTCTTGGTCACTGGAGCCTCAGGAGAAAGACCGAACCAACCTGTAATGCTGCAAGAGCCTCATGATGCTAATGAAACAATGAATTGCGGTCCCCTCTGTGAGGATAAAGACGTTGGCTGTAATCCCTCGTAGCGTCTCCCATCATTTCTGCAGTCACCCAGACAGATGAATATGGCAGCGAAGCTCACAACCTCTACATCTGCCTTTCTCTGTCGACATGCCTCCTCAATAAGGATGATTATTCCTGCTGCCGGGGTGAGCAGCTGTGCTCCTAATGCCAGCTATGCTATCTCGTGTCTCCACAAATAATGCAAGTGATTATCTTGTTTGGTTTCCCTCTCAGATAAATGTATTTGTTCCGTATCCCCCAAAGACCTGAGAGTTTGCAGATGCACCTGCAAACACTGAGTCTACTCTGACTTCTGGATGGTTTTATTAGAGGACTTCAGGAGAGACTGAGCCCAGTCCTTCTTTGTCATTGACACGTGGCAAAGTCATTACATGAGAGAGGACGTAAGTGCCTCAAGTGGAAACATCTCCCTGCTCTTGCTTCTTTCTATCAGCTGCCCGTGGGAAGTTCCTACACTGGACACAAAAGGGTTAATTGTTAAGCACAGATGAGAGACCAGTGGTTGAAAATGAGAAGCCCAGGCTTTCTTGAGATGATAAATTTTCATGATAATTTGCGTTAAAAGGCATTAAGCGCTTTGTCTTCTGTTTGGGGCAAAGTGTGACTGGAAGGGCCCCATTCGTGTCAGTGGAGAAAACGCCGTGGCTGCGCGTGGCTTGCCCTTTTGGGAGTTTTATTAGGTGGAAGAAAAAGCAGAAAATCGGTCACATGAAACTGTAGCCTTATTTTACATACAGAAATAATTTCTCAGAGAACGCTTTCGTTAGCTATCAGTGCACGTTACCACCACAGATCTGGTCCTTTCCCCTGCCCACGGTATCTCGGGCTGTGTGTAGCACAGAGTGTTTTGATACCTGATTTGAATAGATCTGATATGCCTTGGAAGACCATTTTCAAGCAGATATTCACAGATGAAATCTGTGTTCCCTTTATGCATGAATCTCTTATGCTTATTATGAAAGCTCTTTTCTTTCCTAAGCAGTTACAGAAAAGCAGAGAATTGAGGCATTTGTAGATTTTCTTTTTTTTCCTAGAAGAGATTTTAATCCAGAAGAGAGAGAAATACATCCTCCTTTGAAAATAAGGGGAAACACATTGAAGAGTTGAACAAACACTTTCTATTGAATATTAATTAGTCAAAGGGATAAAGAAAGGTTTGATGCTGTTTAAACCTGGAGTTAGAGCTAACTCTTTCCTAAGACTGGTATCACTCTGGACCGTTTATTTTGCCCCAGTTATTATAATAGGATGGAGACCTACTCAGATGTATAGTTATATTTTCAGGCTGTCCCTGGTAACACAGGCAAGACTTATTATCACTGACATATCCCTGATAGGAGTCTTCACAGGATGGAGAAGTCTCTCTCTCTGCCCAACCAAGTGATTGACAATTTCCCTCATTAGTCCTCCCATCTCTCAGAAGCCTTCATGCCATTGCATGCCTCTCTCTGTCCACTTCATTTTTTTTCCCCCAGAAATGTAAGAAAGGCACAGACTGGTTTCAGGCCACAGGAGCCACCTGCTATTTCTGTATTATCCTCCCGAATGAGTGCAAACTGTGAGCTGGAAGTGACAACGTGCAAAGTAATTTATAGTGGGAATAAGAGGATCACCTCTCATCTGATATGCTCAGATCAAAAGATGGTGATCTGGCCCTAAAACACAAAGCATGTCCTTTCTTGAGCAGTGCTCCTACTTCCCATCTATCGCAGTGCTCGGCAGGGGAGGTTTCCCGAACCGGGGGAACCTCAGAGGGAGCCAAGAGACTGCCAGGAGCCCACAGCTGGCACGACAGCGAACAACCAGGGCATCACACATCAACACCCAGGATGTATGACATAGATGATTCCCATCCTCTCTCCGCCTGGCTGAACATGGTGACTTAAGGGACAGGGTGCAATGGGAACAAGTTCCTGCCCAGTGCAGCAGGAACATCTCCTCTGTGACTACCCCACCTTCCCAGGTGCCCTGGCATAATAGGTATGAGGCTCTATGATGGAACTGAATGAGGACGATGGTTCATCTAGTTTGGAGGTGTCGCTGAGGATAATTTGGCCTACGCCTTGCATCAAAACTGCTTCTATAAAGAAAAAAAAGACAGGTCATTGTCATAGGAGGTCATTGTCATTGTCTTGCCTTCTGAAGGGAACAGAAGACTCAACATGCAGACCAGATCCACTCCTTAGGGAAGTCTGCTGCCTCCCTGGGGCCCAGGTTAGAGATGTGAAGAGAAAGCTTCCTACCCTGGTACAGCCCTCAGATGACTATCCAGTATTGATTTTTCAGGTAGGCAGTGATGAAGTTGCAACAAGAAGTCTGAGGGCAATCAAGAGAGACTTCAGGGCCTTGGACGACTGGTTAAGGGATCAGGAGCACAAGTAGTGTTCTCCTCTATCCGTCCAGTGCAGGGAATGATGAGGGGAGAAACATGAAGAGCCAGCAGATCAATACCTGGCTCCGAGCCTGGTGTCATCAGCAGGATTTTGGGTTTTTTGATCATGGATTGGTCTGCATGAGACCAGGTCTGCTGGCGACAGATGGGGTACACCTGTCTCAAAGGGGGAAAAGGATTTTTGCACAGGNGTTTATGGGTAAGAATCAGGGGGAAGGCCAACAAGGCAGATATCATGGTGGGAGTCTGTTATCCCGACCAGGATGAAGAGGCAGACGAAATATTCTGTAAGCAGCTGTGAGAAGTCTTACAATCGCCAGCCCTTGTTCTCGTAGGGGACTTCAATTTACCAGATGTCTGCTGGAAATACAATACAGCAGAGAGGAAATAATTCAGGAGGTTCCAATGGAAGAGACTTTCCNTGGAGATCCATGCAGCAGCAAAGACGCAAGGATTATTGATGTGTTAGAAACCATGGAAACACCTGAGAATGGCCATGTAGGAATTAAGGCTTTTTCCAAAAAAAAAGGTGGTGGGATCACAAGCCCAACTAAAGTGTATGTACACCAATGCACGCAGCATGGACAACAAACAGGAGGACCTGGAGGCTGTTGTGCAGTGGGAAAATTATGATACAGTTGCCATCACAGAAACCTGGTGGGATCATTTGCACAACTGGAGAGCTGCAATGGATGGCTACAAACTCTTCAGGAGGGCCAGGCA
>VXBL01002506.1:1161481-1196816 GCA_013400195.1 Aramus guarauna | reverse complement strand
CAGCTGAGGGAACTGAGGTTGTTTAGCCTGGAGAAGAGGAGGCTAAGGGGAGACCTGATGGCTCTCTGCAACTGCCTGAAAGGAGGTTGTAGCCAGGTGGGGGTCAGTCTCTTGTCCCGAGTAACAAGCCATAAGATGAGAGGAAATGGCCTCAAGTTGTGCCAAGGGAAATTTAGATTGGATATTAGGAGAAATTTCTTCACTGAAAGGGTTATCAGGCATTGGAACAGGCTGCCCAGGGAAGTGGTGAAGTCACCATCCCTGGAGGTATTTAAAAAGACATGTAGATGTGGTGCTTGGGGACATGGCTTAGTGGTGGACTTGGCAGTGCTACGTTAGCGGTTGGACTTGATCTTTAAAGGTCTTTTCCAACCAAAATGATTCTATGATTCTGTGATTCTAATTGTTAAACTAGGTAAGATTAAAGCACTGGCAGGAGACAGCAGGTCAGTGGGTACTATTACAGGAAGTTCAAGAGGATTCTGAGGAGCATTGAGGAGGGCCTAGAGATGAGAAGTGGGCAGTGGTGGCACTGAAACCTGCTGGGAATGATGTGCATGTCAGACTCTCAACTTCTCCATGGATGCCCCAGCTACTGCAGTCATTTCTGGAAAGGTGAATGACCACAAACATTGGGACCACCACGCAGTACTTGTGCTGTCCCATGATGTCCCAGTGCATCCCATAGCTGAAGAACTCCAGAGCTTCAGGTAGAAGCCCAGTTCTCAGGGTTTTTTTGGTGGACCAGCTCCAGGTCTGTCTGCTCAGCACATGGGGCTTTAGCTTGACCTGTCCTACACAGGGAAACATTCAGTTATCACCATGAATTTTCCCCAGCCTAACTCATCACTCAGTCCAACAGTTTGACATTTTCTTCATAGCATTTGTGGTTGATTGCATCCTCCATGGATGTAAATAAACTTGCCAAATCCTAATTGTTCCTGGTTTAAGGCCTGTATGTGCCGTTTTGCCTGCAGGGTACGTAGCACATAATACACTGCAATGAGTATTTAGAGTCAATGTTAGGCTATCGCCGTGAAAGCTTATTGTTGCTATATAATCGTACATTTTGCATTGTTACGAATGTACATATGCGAGTATATTCACACTTCATATCCTGCACTTCAAGTCATGACATTTGCCATCAGTTCAATTAAGTCCATAAAAAGAAAATCCATGCCAGTCGTAGTTCTTTACAAAAGGCCATCAATGAAAAGGAAGGATACAGGAAATCAAATTCTATCATCCTGTCCACAAGAATGACAAAACAAACAAGAGGAGGAGAGAGAAACGAATCTGAGTTATTTACAGGATTCTGCCCTGGAGAAATGAACAGATTAAGTTTATCAATGATTACAGTTTCTGTCATGTGGCTCTAAAGGAGATTGTGCAGATAACTGGAAATGCAGTGTGGTTCTTCAGGAAGATGCATGCCAAGCACTTCAATTCTCTTTTGAAAGCTATGTGTAGAATTTAAAAAGTTCATCAAATATTAGGATTGTCCTGTGAGGACTGCAGACTCTGGCAATGAAGAAGCTCATTACTTTCTTGCATCCCCACCACGGCCTCTTGCCTGGGTTCACTGGATAACCACATCCTCCATCCCATGGCCAACATCTTCATCTTTCTCTCCACTGAATGAACCTTAAGGTGGGCTCCCACCCGCCTCTCCCTGATTTCAAGGAGGGCTGGTCAGTGGCTTTAGTTAGTCTGAATGTTCACAATCCTTGTTTGTATCATTTGCTGCAGATTCTGGCCCGGAGCCCATAATTGCTCATTTCCCCTGGGGTTTTTTGTGTTTTGTTGTTTGTTTGGGTTTTTTTTCCCTGAAGTGCTCTTTGCAATGGACAAGGGCTGGTGGAGTTATCTCTACAATCCCCAACCCAGGTCTGAGGGATCAGAGATAGGGAATGAGGCACAGCTGAAACTTGGCTCAGCTCTGAGTTGATTTGAGGCACTGTCTGCAGGCAGAAAAGGGACTTGGATGGATGGTTCCAGTTGCCCACAGAGATGCCCAGGGTCATTTGAAGGAGTATCCACCTCAGGTACCCATCCTGAGCTGCTGAAAGCCACTTAAGGAGGACATCATGTGCCCTTCAGAATTCCTCTGCCCTATTTCCCAACCCTGTGCAGATATCTCAGATACGTTCAGGTACCTCTGATAGCACTGGGAGATGTGGTTGAGGGTAGAATATTGAAGTCAAGTTCCTCCGTGTGACAGCTAATGTGCTCTTTCCACGTTAACTCCCTGTTCACACTGCTTTTACACAAAGAACAGAATCCCCAGAGACATTTACAGCAGGTTTCAACATGAGCTTTGTGCCCAGGAGGTCTCTTCTCAGCTCTTGATGTGTTTGCGGGCATTGCTGGAGAACTTTTCCTACCCGTACCTTTCCAGCAATAGACACTTGTCCTTTCCTTGCCCACCTTTCTAAAAGAATTCTAGCTACACGCACTCCTGAGTCATTGCAATACAGAAAAAGACATTTACCAAGATGGAATCGGGAACAGAAATGCAGTCAGTGCTGAAGTGTTTGTGCGGTGGCGCAGAGCCAAAGGCAATTAGCGAGCGACATGAATCTTTCTTGCTCGCCACTCAACCATGTGCAAATGGCACTTCTTGTCCTGTGGGTTAAGGAATGGCAGTTTAGTCTGTCAAGTCGTGCTAAAGTTTGCTGATTGAAGGGGTTTGGGGCTGCACTATTACAAAAACTATGTTTTAAAAAAATGCTCTTAATCCCTATTTTATGAGGCACGCACTAAAAAAGGCAAAGCCATTTCTTTTTGGAGAAGTAGCAGAATCAGCAGCTAGCGACAGGAACACATTCGTACCCTCCAGTTTGAACAAAGTCAAATTGAAAACTACAAATAAAGGTATTTATGAACTTGTGAGGGCTCCTACGAATGATCTTGGGCTTTCACCAGGACCAGAAAAACAGCTCAATGAGGTGTTGGTTTCCTCTCCTGCCCCCAGCCCCATTTCTTTCTCTCTCAGTCTTTCTTTTTTTCCCCTTTTTAACCCAGTGATGTGGTTTTACATTGTGATTTGTCCAAGACTGTTTGCTGTTGGAGACGCCGTCTCCCACGGTGGGAGGCGGAGGAGAGGCCAAGGGATCAGCTCTAACTGCACGACCAAAACTGCACACGGACTTACTTTTAATTGCGGTGGAGAGGAGCTATTATGCTGGGGCCTTTGCTTGTTTAATAGACTCCAGCCAATGTCACACCCCTAATGTATTCATAAAACACTTACAGTCCATACGACGCATTGATCCCAGCCATCTGGGATGAGGGGCTGCACTGCACCCATTAAATTCACCACGGGCAAGCCTCCAGGTACTGGAGATCTGCTTTGTCTCTGAGAAGAAGCTGTACTTGTGCTCTTTGTGCTTGTGATAAGGGACTCTACGCATTACTTTGAGGTTCCCCATCCCCTCCTCCTGCTCTGTGCAGGGCTCCTCTCACCCTTTCCTTTCTGGTTTTGGGCATTTTTCCATCCGAGCCCAGCACCCATCCCCTCTCCCACCGCAGGAAGGCACGCGGCCACTCACACCCCTGTAACCCTTGACGTTGCACAGAATAAAAGCTTATGGGAACTTTCTTTCTCTAAGACGGTGTTGACCTCTCAGCCAGTTTTAACCTAAGCTGCTGGAAGAAAGGAGTCTCCAAAATACTAAACCTCCTGAAAAAGTCAAATGTGGAAGAGAGAGATAGACACACAAGCAACATCCTCGCTGAAAGCAGAGCTGTACCTTGAGCTCAGGGGTCATTCAACCCTCATCTCCTCTCCCTAAAGCAATACAGGTCATTCAGACATGGCTGAGATATAGAAAACAAGCCACTTCAGAAGTAAACCCTTTTTTGTTTTTTTTTCAAGTCATGATGACGCACAAGAGGCAAATACATCCCCAAATGCCGAGAAAAAGCTGTATAGGAAATCAGCAAGCAAATGGAAAAGCAGGACAGAAAATGGACACAGGAAATAAAATCTGTTAATGCCCGGGACTTTTCAAGCTACCTGCTAATTTTCTCCATGCTTTATAGCACGGCAATGAGCGCTACGGAGAAATGAATGGCCAGCTTGTGATACAGATAGGCTGAGGAAGAGGAGTCATGTTATTTGGTTCTATCCTCGAGAGGTTAATTTCTACGTGCTACCTTGCTTTAATTGTTTTCTTTAGTCTGCTGATGTATCCTGTCCCACCCCTAGCCAGCAAGTCCTCACTGGCAGCCGTCAAACACTTTTCCTTCCTTCCAGTTACCAAAAGCTGTCAAAAGTGGTTAAAGCACAGTAAGGTGAGAAATGCAGATGTGGTTTTGCTCCAGCCCCACAGCTTTCGCGGTTTCTATAAAGCCTGAGCACAGGGTGGGGAATTCCAGCAGCACCCCAACGCGTTGGCAGCAAAGACCAGCACGTGAGCAAGTATATTATACATATATACATATATTGCACGTTGGGTAGGGCTGAAGGGCATCGGAAGGTGCTGCGGTCGCTTCTCCTCGGCTCTGGCACCTGCGGTGGGTTGGGATTATTTCCGCTTCTCTGTTTTGGGGAAGGCGATGGGCCGGGGCTGGCCAGCAGAAAGGTGGGCTCCAGCTCCGGCTCGGGGGAAGCTGAGCTGCAAGCGGAGACACACCTGAAACGCTCAAGTGTTTTCCGTTTCGGTGTTTTGAGGCTTACACGAGATTCTATTCAGGCTCCTCGTGACAAAATACAATGTTTTCATGGAAAGTGAAAGTCAAAACTAAACTAGGAGAAAATCAAACCCAAATGTTTTTACCTCATGGAAATGAAACATTTTGATACTGTCAAAACAAAACGAGAAAGTTGAAACAATCTGTTTTGATACTTCCCAGTCAAAATCAACACATTTCCTTCAAAATGTTTTGATTTCAGTCCGACTGCATTTTCCTATGGGAGGGGAGGAACCACAACATTCGTCTGAGACGCTTTCGACCAGCTCTAGTGTTGAATTCATTACAAGCACCCCGTAGCAGATCTAGAGGGCTGGTTAGGGAGCAACGTACCGTCAGATTAGATATTGAAAATGCATCCATTGTCACTGGATTATGAAAGTGCAGGAGAAAAAGGCATCCAGTATTACTGTATTACAACAGAAAAGGAGAAAAAGGCAACCGGTGCCTTCAGTGTATTATGATAGACCAGGAGAGTGACCCTTAGAAAAACAGGATGATGGTGGCATCTCAGCCTCTTTGATCTTCAAATGGAAAATGTTGTCCTGCAGAAGCCAGAGCCACTGGAGTCCGTGCAGGGATAACAGGACGACGTGAAGGAATGGTAATGGGCATCAGAGCAAGAATTTGCATGGGTGAATGGTTTGAATGCAGAAAAAGAGAGAAGAAGGAATCAGAAGTTGCCACCAAATGCTTCTCGGTCTTATGGAAAGACAATGAAGGACTGAAGTAGGAGATGCAACTGCAATTGCAGTATCTGAATTAATTTCCTAAGGATGCATACACAGCCCATCAGGCTGGTGCCTGGGTTTATAACCTCATCTCTAATTGCAGACACCCACCTGAGGGAGGGAGGGAGGGAAGAGCTCCCCTGGACTGGTACCTGAAGGATTGGCCTCGTGGTGACCGGCCAGCGCTGAGCCAGGGCCACCACCAGCCCTGCCACCGGGAGAGGTGCCATCAAAAAAGAAATTGCCAGCAGCAAATAATGCAGAGGAAGGTGCTGGAGGTCCCCTGGTTCACAACTAAAACTCAACCGAAAGCTGAGCGGCAGTCTTTGCTTCTCTGTCTATCTGCAGGCGCTTCGGGTTAGCAAAACACCCAGGAGAGGTCAGTGGGCTGTAAATCAATCCAAGGGCTTCGGGTGGGGTCCCAAACCGCAGGAGCGCAGACTCCGTGCCCTGCCGCAACCTCACGTTGTTTTAGAAGCATCTCATCCCTTCATCTCTGGCTGCTTCACTCTGATCATCCGAGACCAAAAGGCAAAGTTTTCTCTGCTTTTCTTTTAACTCCGCTTTTTTGGCAGACCAGCTGCCTCCAATCCTAACTTCTTGGCACGTGGATGGCTAATGTGCATGGAGACAGGCATGCACTTCATGACATTTCTGCACTGTTATTATCTCTTGATCTACTGATTGCATAAAACAGATAATTCCTTTTTGTGCGTGCTCTGCTCACCCAGTCACCCACATTCCCCTCCGGAAAGAGGATTTCACCATCATTTTCAACATGCAGTAACGATCTAGCTGCTCTGGGGTCACAGAATTAAACCGTCCTCTCGTCGTGGCGTAAGAGGAACATTATTACCTCCACAGCAAGGTCAGATCTTTTTTCTGTGTTAATTAATCAGCAAAATTAAACAGTTTGTTCAGTTAATATTAGTCCCTGGGAAACCAAGTCACTTATTAAAATAAAGCAAGGAGCCAAGTGGAGTACGACATGCTGTCAGTACCTCTCAAGCTCACCCTTGGGCACCGTCCTGACTGGTCCAGCCAGGCATTTCCCTTCAACAAGGTGGATATTACAACATGCCATGCAGGGGAAAGGGGAATTAGCTGGAGCCTTCAAGAACTCATCCACAGATCAGGCAAGTCTGTAGAAGGACCCCTACGGACATCACCAGGCTTTGAATTGGGGTCTGGGAATTGTTGGTTGCTTGAAATGATGGTTTTAGTTTTGGCAAGCACACAGGTTCACCCTGACACAGAGCCCGGACCAGGTCTAGGAGCTAGAAACAACTTTTTCAGCCATACCTGTGGGGCTGGGATGCCTTGGGCTGGACGTGGGCTCTGCGGGGAAAGCCTCTGCCAGGAGCTCAGGCAGCCCGTCTTGTCAGCGGAGTCTATGATGGTATTCATCTTTTCCTAAAATAGGAAAAAAATTAAAACTCCCATTTGGTTGGATGAGTCCCTCTCTGAGCTCCATTAACTTTATTGACTCGACTCCACTGAGTACCGAGGGAGAGAAACTCTTCTGGAGGCATCTGTACCGTAGACGTGTAAGTCAGATGCGATGAAGCTGACATGAGCAGAGTGGTTTCTGACCCGAACAGACGAGGGGTCCCAGTTTGCCCTGTGAACCTCCTCGGGTTTAGCCGCTGTGATTCAGCATCTCATCGAAACTCGGTGGCTGCCCCGGTCTGATTAACACTTTCATCACCAGACTGGCAGGCAGCACATCAGAAACTGCGGCAATCCCTAAGGCTCGCCCAGACGCCACGTGCTAGGGAGCAGATGGACTCTGAGAAGCCATTGGTGCTGGAGATTTCTTTTTATTGGCTTGCAGGAAAAGACAGGGCAAACCTGCTCTGTTGGAAATGTAAAGAAAGCAAAGAGGGAAAAGAGGTCTTTCCTAAACAACGTGTCCCAGTGAATTCCACCTCAAGGCTTAAATGGCAGTATGATCCAGCTCCTGTCATCAGCCTGGCACTGCATGATGACCCAGACTGCAACGCAGCACGTTTCCCCTGTAAATCTACAGAAACACCCGCATGAGAAAGCACCACATTTTCATAACTCTCTGTCAGAGCAGAGCTGCATTGAAAGGGTCCCAAAAGTAAGGTCGGGAGCTCTGAGATGGATGGGCATGGGAAAGCCAGGCAGCTAAAGCACAGGTATTAAAATTTTTTAAACCAAAAAAAATTTAAGTATTGAAGTTTTTTAAATCCTCCTTGCCTGCGAGGCTGCCTGCTCTGCCCTGCATCCTCTCCTGCATCGCTTTCACATGCTGTCTAACCTGGAGGTGGCAAATACCTGGATGCAACGAGCTTGCCTTCCTCCACGAGACGCCTGCCAAGTTCCCCCAGCATCGCCGGGGTGGGAGGGAGGCATTTCCCCGCCGCAGGAGGCTGGTATGAGAGCAGAGGCAGCACATGAAAATACATGACCCAGAACAACAGAGGAGCTGCCCTCGGTGAAGGCCGAGGCTCTGACTATCGCAGCAGGATTTGCAGTCAGCTGGTGGAAAAAGAAGATAAAAAATTTCCAGCCTGTCAATATTTTGCAAAGGACCTTTCAGCCAGAGTTTATCTGTGCTGTAGATGTTGACCTCCTGTCCTGACCGCGGGGGCAAGGGGAGGCAAAGATAAAGGAAGGGAACGGGAAGAGACAAGACTGTCGAGGTTTTGATTCACGAATAGAATTAGCTGTAACAGGCAATTAAAGACACATTCTGTTAAGAGGCACAGCACCGCAGGGATGCGTCACCATGGGGCTGGGGCCATCGCAGCTGATGGTGCAGATCTGCTCGTGCCGGAGCGGCTGCTCCAGCTGGGCACGCCGACCTGCAGGCAAGGGAGTTGATGGGATTTCTTCAAAACCTTCCTTCAGGTGGGAGGGAGGGAAGGGGAAACGCTCCGTCTTATCCAAACTAGCAAGGCTAGTGGCTTTGGTACAGGTTGCAAAGCTGTGGAGATGAGCATCAAAGTGGAGGTTGGGATGAAAGGACTCCTCCAGGCACGGGACGAGTCATCACCGAACCTTTTACTGAGTCTCATCTCTCTATCCGGGCTTGAACAGGACCATCATTTCCAAAAACCAGCCCTGATTTCTCTGGGATATTATAATTCAACCCTGAATGACAGAGCAAAGTCATAGATATGCCTTGATAGAGCCGGCTGGAAAAGCCTGCTGCTTCTCTCTAGAAAACTCCAGGAGAACAAAAGGAGTTGTTCCTCTTGTTTTCCCAGGATCATGCTCCAACTTCCATTATTTTCATTCTCGATGCCTGTTTTTCCCCCAAACTGACTTTTTTTTTTTTTTTTTCTGCAATCCATCCTCCCCCCCCACACCTCCAGGTTTAGTTTATTTAATTTCAAAACAGAAAATATCAGCAAAAATGCCACTTTGGCCATCTAGCCGAATTTCATTTAACCTCTTGTACAGAAATAACAAGATCATTTATAGTACAAGGTGTGGTGGATTATTTGGCAACTTGCTTTGCAATGAACTGTCTTGATGTTTTCGATATGGTATCTTTTATTGGAAAATTTCAGCTGTTCTCCAGTGATTTAAATCTCCTTTCCCTGACGCACCGCAAGGTTACTGTGTAATCTGCTGCATACTTCATAGTTAGATAACAATTATTGGCAGATATAAATAGACGTTTTCATGAGCAATATTGTTTAGTATGCTAAATGTTGCTTTAATTTGCTGGTTCAATTTAAAGTGAATTCCTGTCATGCACAGAACAAAATAGATCAATTATATTACTACTAATTATTGTTATTATTTTAAACTGTGCTTCTCCAGCAGATTTAACAAATTTGTCAATCCAGCTTGTTCACCTTCTTGAAACCAAACCCGGCAGTCTTGCATGCAAATCACCCTAGATTTTCAATGAGCAACAATGATAATTGCAACTGTTTTGTAATTATCTCACCCTAGACAGTCTCAATTTATCACATCTAGGCCTAAAGGCTCCAATGTCTTCATCTTCCAAAAGTATCGATATATAGTCCTATACGTGAAGAATAAAAAAATGGCATTTTGCAGCAATCAGTACTGTAAGAATCAGAATAAATAGGAATAAATATAAATATTTTGGAAGAAAACGTATCTAGAAATTGGTCAGAAATTTCTTGCTGGAAAACCAAACTTTTTCAGCAATATTTTGAGGTAATATGTTAAAATTATTGGAAAATATCTTCTTTTTCTGCCCAGCTCTGATAAATAGCCTTTTATATATGTGTTTCTAGCACCAAAATAGAAGTTCAAACTCCATAAACTATGTGACATCTCTCCCGCCTACCTATAACTGCATCTTTTCTCCATCAGGATATCTTGATTAGAAGGTCATAAATCACAGCCATTCACATTACGGAGCGGTGGTTCTGACAGGGCTGTGCTAAGGCAGGTTTCATCTTAAGGTATTCATTTCTGTAATTCACCGCTGCATTATTTACTCATTTCGCTGCAATAATCCATCTGAGGTCAAATATATGTACCTATAAACTAGATTCAGTGCTAGGGAAAAAAAAATAAATTATAAAATCTGTGAGTAATGGTAATGGGTGGACAGAAATTCTGTGTTTGTGAAGGATGTTGAGGTCTCTGGGTGTGTTGAATTCCTCCTGAGTTGGAGCGAAGCTACGCTTGCAAAGCCACGAGGAGGTAAAAAGTTAAAAAAGAAGTGAAAAGCAGAGCCTGTTCCCAAGCACGGAGGATGGAGAAGAGCATACGCCCTGCCAGGGTAAACGTGAAAGCCCATGACAGATGGGACAGGCGTGGGGAACGCATGAAAACTGAAACCACAGACCTTTCCAAACACAGCAGAAACAGGAAGCCTGCAGAGACGAGCAGGGGCAATCAAGGAAAAGGGAAAAAAGAAACAGATTATTTCGTTCTTTGTTCGCAAGCAATGCGTCTCCAGAAGCTCTGGCCCCGAGCTGCTGCCAAATGCTCAATTCAGCCTGGGGAACCAGGGAGATGGGCAAGGCTGATCTTTAAAACAAGCTCAGGGGAAACCCTGTGAGGTCGGCCTTTGGGTTCATGGATGGAAAATTGCATTAAGGAAAGGGTTAGTACTCCTGGATAAATGAGATTTTTCTAAGGAAGGGTCCCCACCCTTCGTAACCGGCGCTCATGTCTCACAGATCTGTGACAATACGGAAAGGAGAGCGGTCTGCTAATGTGCTCCCCTGCAGTTTCCCAAGGCTTTTGGCCAGATCCTGCACCAAAAGACCTGAAGCATCACAGAGAGAGGCTGATTTTCACACACCGGCCCGATCTCTGCTGAGACCCGAGTGGCTCTGCAGAAGCCGAAGCGATGGGGGAGCATCACGGGGACCAGCGTTGTCTCGGCAGGAGCCTCCCTGGAGGCACCGAGGACTGTGCATAGAGTTTGTCCAGCACATGCAGCCGCCTCTAGACAGACCCTTTCTCCACGGACGCAGCAGTAAAGGAGCTTTAAGTCCTTTTTCTAACCTTTTTACTCGCTCTGCCTCGCCCAGCTGCTCCGTGCTCTCTGCGCAAAGCCACCTTGCTCAAATGCGCTAGGGTCGTGCGCTAACAAAACACAGCTTTAACCCTCGGGGGTGCCTCGGAAGGAAGGGGAAGCTGCTCGGCCACGCGGCTCAGCTGGCTCCACGTCCTTTTGCGCGACATTGAGTGATTTGGCTTCATCACGTCCAACAGCGAAGAGCCGTGGTCGAGCCAGAGAAGGAGCTCCCAGTGCTGAGTTATGGCGGTAAAATGGCAGCTGACATTCAATGTTGTTAAAAGCAAAGGAAAGCACATAGGGGGAAAATAACCCGGCTCTACACTCACCATGAAAGAAACTAAATTAGCTATTACCTCCGAAATGAGATCTTGGAGCGGGCGGTTGTCAGCGGCTGTCAGCCCAAGGTGCCGCAGCGGCCAGCAAAGGGGCTACGGCGGCAGGGGCTGTTAGGGGAGGAAGAAAGGACGAAATAGAGAGCGATGCTCCTGCACCAGGCCCTGCTGGTCTTTCATCTCGGGTACCGTGCCACTTCAGAGCGTATCACAGAGCGAGGAAAGGTTCGGAGAGGGTGGCGATGCAGGAGAGAAGCAGAATGTGCCCCAGCCCAGGATGCTCTGTGGGAGTGTAGCCAGGTGAGCAACATGGGGGGATGATCACTCGCCTCGTGAGATTATAGGGTGGCAAGGTGCTCCTGCCCTCCACCTCCCTCCCTTTCCTGTCTTTTTTCTTATCCCCAATTTCCCCAACCCTTTTACAAGCCTGAAGCCCGAAGGAGCAAACCCCTCCGGTGTCACCCACGCCAACAGCAGCCGTCGCACCTCATTTGAGGGCATATTTTTGGGTGGCTACAAGTAGATTTTATGCACGTATTCAGACAATACATAACAGGCTGTGCCCACGGTGCGATACGGAGGGCGATGCTTCGCGGCAGATGCGAACAGCACGGCACGTGCGGCGCTGCGGCATTGCAGCCGGTGGGAGCCGGCGCTCGGCACGCTGCCAGGCGGAGCAACGGGATGCAGAGCATCCGAGCACGGGATGAGCGTACGTTGTGTTTCGCTACAGCAGATTGCCAATTTTACACATCTCCATATCTCAGAACCCATGTAATGAAGAGAAGATGTTTAAAGCAACAGAAATACAGGAAATGTAATAAATGCGAAAAAAAGAATTATGTGGAAAATACACTGAAGGAGTGTTTTCCTCGCTGTTGAGATGCTTACAGTCTACTTGCTTCATGAATATTTAGAAACAAAAAGGTTGGCTCCAAATGTCAGTCTAAATGTACACAGTTTTCCTTTCCATAAATATTACCTTTTGTTCCAAGACGGCAGAATGCAGAAAAGTAACAGCTAAGACCTCGAAAGCCCCCTTCTCTTGCTCCTCGAAATTGGTTCATTTGGACTGTAAATTCTTCTGGGGTACGTGATAAAGGTACTTTGCTTTCATCTTCTTCTAAGGTTGCCAAATGCAAATGATAGGTTGACCTGAAAAATAAAAGGGGGACTCCTGTAAACATTTCACACTCTTTCTGGAACCAAGACCAACAACCGCTAATGCTGGAATGAAGTGAAATACAGGGACTGGCAGCATCAGAGACAGAGTATCGTGCAGGAGAAAAGCTCGTTTTGTTGGCATCTGGCAGATGAAGATTTTGTCCTTGTAAACAAATACTCTCTGAGGACAAAACATACTCGATTTGTAGAGGAATTGTAAATAACGCCATGACTTTAGTCCTCTTGTTCTGCTCCTGGAGGGGAAAGTTGGGGTTCTCCCATTCCTAGGGAGAGCCAGCCTGCTTGGGGTTTAGCCAGCCGAGGGGACCTTCGCTGGTCTTGACCGGAGGAGAAGTTGGCATTTGGATGGGCAGGTCCCGTAAGTGGAAACGGAGCCGTCCCAGTGTGTCTCTGTGGGGCACTGGGCTCGACAGGCAGACGGGAATCGGACGCCTCAACCCAGGCAAGACAGGAGCTTCGCTGGAGGAAATAACAGGGGATTCCCCCGCCTCTCCATCGAGACCGTATGTCTGCTGACTGTTAATGAGATTTACAGTCTTCCTCGAGCCCTGTCTGCTTCTAGAACCTGATGATACACAGCAGCCAATAGACAAGAACTAATAATTCATTATGAACCACTTATTTGATGAATTACAGCCTTTTTTTCTGGTTTTTAAATTGCCTGTGAGCAGCATAGTGTTTTTCTCAGTCTTGCAACTCAAAATACTTGCTGACTAATTTCTGCAAGCAAACCCTGGCCAAGAGACCTCCTTTCCAGGCAGTTGCCATGACTGGGTGAGGTTTCCACTTGGAGCTCTGCTAAACTGTAGCTGCTAGAGGTGAACGGCCTCTCGCCCAGGTCAGTCGTCCTACACTGAACCTTCACATCCCAAAGAAAGAAATATGCATCAGGCATTACTGATCTGACAGGTCTTTGCACCAGAAATGGTCTCCAACTTGGGTTTCAGAGAGCTGGGGCAAGGATACCCGAACTGTGGAAGCAGTTGCTGCTCTTGAGAGGTGTTGCATGGTCCCACCTCATGCTGGATTTCCCAATCAACCTGTTTGGATGCTCAGCCACTTCAGAAAATGGGTCCAAGAACACCCTCGTGCAAACACCGAGGTGCAGGCAAACAGCTAACAGTCTCTCAAGTCGTCTTGTTTCCTGAGGGCTTCATGGAGAAAATCAGCGTCATTCTCTGAACTTGACCAAGTCCAAACACCTCAAAACTGCAAGTGCAAGACTGGGGGCCATTTCAGAAAATGTAGGGCATAGCTTTAGTTCTGCATATTACAGTCTTCGGTTAAAAAAAAAAAAATGTCGTTTCTTTGAGACGGTTCTCGAAAGCTTGTGCACTGACAAATTCCCAGCAAATGAAAATTGGGATTTTGTTCTATTTATACTTTTAGCAAATCCACAGACAATATAAATGAATTTGAAATACAAAATGGAACGTATTAGCCAGAGTAGTGAGAGATAGTTACATATCCTTCATACAGCAGTACACAGTAATCCAGCCAAAATATTTCAGAACTAATTACTGTACAGCCTTCTAATCCCTAGTAGAGAAAAAAAAAACAACCACCACCCCATATATTTTTGGATGTTCATTGGAAGCATCTGTTTAAGATGTTGTTAATCCTTCATTCCAAAATCATTGGCTGGATGATAATGAAACAGTCCTGTTTGCACTCAGTGTGTTGAGTCCTAAAACTCATCTTGGTTAAAGCTGATTATTTCATACAAAGGAACATAACTCAATCCCTTTTCTTCTTGTTTTGCTTTTCTTTCTTTCGGCGAGAATTTGTCATTCCTACTTTGGTTTTCTAGATGGCAGCTGGCAGTAGAAAATGATTGGCTTTAATCTCAAATTTCAAAATCAATACGGCGCGGGTACTATTGATTTTGGCATACTGGGATGACCCCAGGGGTTCACAGCAACCAAAGAGAACTTTTGATGTTTCTGGACCTTCTTCAATTAGAATTACTAAAAATCTCCCACCCTCCTAAAGACCAGCGGTGCCAGAATAACTTCGCTTTGCAGCCGCGGTCTGAGCAGCAGCACAGCGGTGTCCCGGCACGGGACACTCGCAGATCCAGTAGAGAAGGCATCTCTCTACACCTCCAAGCAAGGGAAGGTGAAAACACGCCATTGTGCCTGAGATAGGCTAAAGAAAACTCTTAGAACCTCGTTTGCTTTGACTGAGAAACGCTCGTGAATTGCCATCAGAAACGCAGCCAGGTTGGCTCTCATAGCTGAGTCCTGGTTCTTGCCATTGCGCCGTTGAAAGCGCATTTGTGAGCAACCTTAAACCTCAGACTTCCTAACTTTTGAGTACTCGACTCTGTGACTTTAATACTCTTTAACCATATGGGTCTCTCTGTAATTTTAAATGATTTTTTTGAAAGGTCTGGATTCAATTCTTCTAATAGCCTCAGTGTTTTCAGGCCAGCTAAGATCACTCCTGCTGTTTGGTGTGAGTTTGGGACCTTGCCCAGAGCAAACAAAAGAGGAGCTGTGGGGCTTTTCTTTTCCTTTTTTCTTTTTTCTTTTTTTTTTTTCTCCTATAAATTTTACGAATTTCAGATTTATGTTTGTGGAGTCTATGCATTTTTTTTTTATCTTATTAAAGACAGATGAAGAATGAAATAGATTGCTCTGAGCTGCCAACCATTGCGCTCCAGTACAGCATCTCTCTGTTCCTCCAGACCGCCACCAGCTTGGGACAAATTAAAAGTCCTTTCCGTGCTCCATTTTTCCCACCTACTGAAGACACCTACACTAGGATTGCATGAGTCACCAGGTCAAGGGACCTGCCTCTCCTTCCAGCAGCCATACAAGCTACGTGACCACCCTATAGATGACAGATGTTAGACTGATGTGCGTCCCACCGAGCCTCTCTGCGAGCCAGGTATTCAAAAATTAGAGGAATGATTTCCTTACTTCCAAGAAGTGTTTCAAGACACCTAAAAATGAGGTTTTTGCAAGAGCTGCTCTTGTGTTTGGCCCTGCAGAACACTTTTGGGGGATGGAGTGGAGACTATCTTCCCAAAACATGTGGTTTGTTCTGCTACGGGAGAGGCCATAGATAAACTTGAACACAGGGTGAGGCTGATAATGTAATAAAAAGTTCTAAAAAAAAAAAAATAACAGAGCAGAATTTAATGGGGATGAGAGCAAAGTATTACTCTCAGCACAGGGAGGAGCTCCTACATCCCAACACGAGCTGGAAAGGTCTGGGTGGGCTGTCAGCCACCGCAACACGGCTCTGGGTCAGCAGCTTCCCGTTGCTGCCCAGACCCTTCCCGGGGTGTTTCACAAGGAGGCAAAACCCATGGAGGAATCGGGCTGGGCTGGGGGCCGCGGGCACTGTCCCCCCGGCCTTTTTTCTTTTTTCGGCTGGAGGGAGCCGGGGGCAGGCGACAGGAGCGGTCAGAGGGGTAGAAAACGCAATATTGAAGGATAGATGGGGAGAACTGGGGCTGTTTAACTCACAGAAGAAAGAGAATAGTAGAGGGAAAACACGCCACGCTGTGGGAATATACATTTAGTGCCAGCAAAGGAGAGAAGGTTTCGTTCGGTGGGTCCTTGGAGGAGGATAGGACAGAGAGCATACCACTTTCTGGAAAAAGGGGACACTTTTTAAGGAATATTGGGTCTTACGGAGCTGCTTTGAGATTTCAAAAATGTCTCTGTGCTGGTGGGTAAAAATGGAGAACTTTGGGAACACCAGAAACAGTAAATGCTTCTTCTAAATATTGGACAATTTTTTTTAATTTTTTTTTTTACAGAAGAGGCTTATATTTTGTAGTTTTCCTGACTGTTGTCTTCTGAAAAGGCAAAACAAGGCCAAACCCTGAAAAGTTTGGGTTGTGACATACTGAGATTGGCAACTTTGTTTCCTGCATTCAAATCAGCATACTTCTGCAGCTAAAATAAAACGAAACAATGCTGGGAGGGGGTGTCTTTTTTTCTAATTATATTTTTTTTTTTTATTTAACTGTTGAAACCCAAGATGAAATATTTCAACTGGCCCGAGCAGCAGCAACAACAACTGTTTCACATTCTCTGCTCACTAAAATGTGCTCAAGCGTAGCCAGACCCCCGCTGTCCCAGCTTGGGGTGGGATGGAGGGGGAGAAGAACGAGTCTGGATCCTGCAGCTCATCTTGGGATGGAAGAGCTGCTCCTTGCCATATTTCCTCGTCTGACAGCAGTTTGAAAAACTGCTTCCTTGCTTTTTTTTTTCTTTTTTTTTGGGGTGTGTGTGTGTGTGTTTTGAAGTTAGCGAGAGCAGCGTCAGAGTTTCTGAGCACAAAGACAGCCTGTAAGCACTTGCTTGGCGAGAGAAGCCGCCATGCGTGGATGGCAGAAAGAGTTTCAGCTCACGTCTCGCTTCTCAAAGCTCTTTAAATTTCTTGGGCAATGAGGTTTTTGGATGTTGTGGCACTGACAGGGGAAACTTGACTGTTAATGATGGGGTGTAAAGCACCCTGTGTCTGCCTAAGAGTAAAACTCGTCTGAAAACCCTGAACTCTGGAGAGGTAAGAGATGTGGGAAACCGTAAGTGCGCATCTTGCTAAACCATGAGATTGCTTTTGAGCTCTTTAAACTTTGTAGACAACAAAAAAGATAGCCTCAGAAGAGGCGAAAAGATAACAAATGGATCCCTTTTAAAAGCAGAACAATAAAGGCTATTCGTTCATCATTTGAATTTCTTGCCTAATGAAATTGGATACAGTCTGAAATCCCCCCACAAGCCAAAAGCTAATTCATTTCCGCATTTGAAATGCGTGTTATCAATTACTGACTGTAGATCTAATGATTTCCATAGCTAGTTTTCATTCCGATACAAGTGGCTTTGAGGATTTATTGATGACGAGTATATAAAAAGTCAATTCAGAAATGTATACTGAATTCATCTCCGCAGTGTACATGCAGCTATTGGGTCTTTGAACCACAGCTCAGCCAGGCAGATAAATATCTTCTTCCTCTCATCAGCAGACTTTAAAGGCAACCTAAATTTAAGAGTTGCTCTTGAATTCTCCACGTGTCCTGGAGGCCCAAGTCCTGCATGAGGAGGAGCAATGGGTAGAGGGTGCAGGACTGTCACAGGGATGGTTATCATCCTCTCTTACCCAGACTGGAAGTCAGAAAGGTCCACAGAACCTCTCCAGGGTCTAATATTTGTGAGTCTCCAGGGTAATATGACCATGACACAACAACTTTTTAATGAGGGCATAACCCTAGGTTGCTCCCCAGGTGGATTCCCTAAACTGCAACATTAAAATACCACCCCTACCTGATGTAAGCAGCCAGAGCAGTAGCTTTTGGTCTGAATATATGGGTTTTCAGACCAAAATTAAGCAACTGAGACAGTGGTCTTATCACAGGAAGCCCTATGATACCGGTGAGGCATGCTGTCCCTCCCTCCTGCCATGCAACATGCTAGTCTACCCACATCTCTTCATAAATTCCTTTCAGACAAGCAGGTTTTTTTTCTTTTTTTACCTATCACAGCCACATTCTCAGGCTCATGTTTTCAGGGTGACTCTGAGAAGTATCCTGTGACACTCCTGTTTAGCCTGAAGCAAGGGACAAAGTCACGAGGGACGTTAGGACATTAGGCTGGCCAGCAGCCCCGGCTTACTTCTGGCAGTGGGCACAGTGTCCTGGGAGAAACCAGAGTGGTTTTTCCTCCAACTGGGGATTTGGGAGGGCAGTATTTGTAATTTTGCCTGCTTTTTAGCAATACAAAACTCTCCCTGTCTTCAGTTGTTTGCAAAACTCATGTGTACGCCTGGCTTATCCTCAAGGGCCTCTGGTTTTCTAATTCTCCCATTTACACTTGGTTAATGGGTTGGATTTGCCTTCAGCACTCAATCAGAGGGAAGGCCACTAATGACAAGACTTCTTCTTGCTCCTTACAAGCAGAAGGATCACGATTTATGAGGTTTCTCTAATGGTACTGAGAGCAGGGCTGGTTATCAAGGACCCTGGAGCGAGCATGCAGCCCTGCATCCTTCTCATCCCATCATAGAATCACAGAACGGTTTGGGTTGGAAGGGACCTCAAAGCCCATCTAGTTCCAACCCCCCTGCCATGGGCAGGGACACCCTCCACTAGCCTGGGTTGCCCAAAGCCCCATCCAACCTGGCCTGGAACACTGCCAGGGATGGGATGTGTCGTACCCACTGGGCTCTGTGGGATTCCCATCAGGCAGACACCCCAAGCAGAGGCAGGTTTTGTGCAAACAGAGATGGTCAGAGGAGCAGGAGCTCCCATGGGTAGGTCCACGCTTGCTAAGGCAACAAAATGCTGATATAATTATGAGAATGGTTTTATTCTGTTGTATGAGATCTGACCCCACTCGCATTTCCGTGTCTGCGCATGGCAGCATGCTTTTTTTTTTCCCCTTATTGTATATTATAAAACTGGCTTCATATTTTCTTAATAGAGAAAATTTATAGGGCCAGAGCTCCAATCATTATAAATCAAGCAGAGCACACAAACACAAGAAGTGAAAAGTAAAATAGTACATTGCAAATCATTCACTGTCAATAATCTCGGTTGTTATTTGTAGCCAGCAAAGGAAATTGGACTTTTTAATATGTAACACATTAACCTAAGCGTCTGCCTAAATGGAGCTGCGTTTTTAATGTGTTGACATATTAACACAAGTACTCTTTCTCTAATTCCCCCAACCTTAACATAACAATAAAATTGTTAAATCATTAGCGGACCTTTAAAGACATATTAATTCTCCCTAATAAAATATTGAGTAACACTTTTTTGCTGTTGCCTAGCCACACCGAATAAGCAGTATTCACCTGATGGCACCTGCTACTGCTTAGATTTCATAGCTATAGAAAGCATACGCTTATGTAGGTGCGTGTATGCTGAGAAGTGGTGCAAACTTTTCAGCAATAATTCCAGGAGTTTGGTGGACTGGTCTGATTTGGTTTGCAAAGATCACAGAGGGCAGGACAGCTGAATTCCTACTCTCACAGTGTTTTTTTTTCTCTGATGATGTGGTTTATTAGCAGGGTGGAGGAGGTGTGGCCAAAGAGATGCTCCTCATGCCTTCTGCCATCCCGTGAGCTCCTGAGGATGCTGACCGTGCTCTGGTACCCCCAGTCTGCGGCCAGATGCAAAGTGCCCCTTGCGAGAGTCTCTGAGGGTCACAGGGGCTCGGGCAGGGGCTGGTCCAGCCCCATGGAGCTCAGCAGAGTAAGGCACAGTCCTGGATGGACGAGGACATAAAGATGATGCCACATGAACTCAAGGAATGAAGACCGGCAAACCGCTACTCGTAATTACCCTGGAGAAGTGGACAGTGGTCAGCTCTCTTCATCCTCCTGCTCCTTCCATGACTCTCTTTATTTTGATGCATTTTCCTCTTGTTTAATATGGTGGTTTTATGGGCAGAATGTGCTCAGGATGGTGTATAATGGGACCAACTGTGCAGAAATGTCATGCATGCGAAATCTATGCAAAGCCCCTGCTATGCTTTTGCCTGAATCAATTTAAAGAAGACGCTCCATAAAACAGGATAAAGCCAGATTAAGTGCATACAAATGAGGCAGCCCAGGCAAGGTTTTCAGAATTTATTGGAGGCAGATGGAATACAAATGGAGAAAGAGGTTGCACCGGTGCATGTGTAAAACACACTTGACAGATATATCCAGAGAGGTTGGAGGTGAGAGAAACGGCCTAACGAGAAGTCCCCTCTGCAGAGGTCACCTGAAGACAGAGAGGACAATATGCCAGACACGAGGCCCGTCTTACTTCACAGCTACGTGGTCTTTGGTTTTCCAGCAAAGTCCCTGGATAGCAGTGCAGGCTGCTGTAGCAAACAGCAAAGCCTGTGGCAGCTTCATGAGAAATAGAGGCATTAAATGAATTCAGTGGAGGGAAAAGCCGATCAGCATTGCTGCCCCAATGTTATTTGCTTTGCTTTTACATTTATTTGATATTCTCCTATCATTTTCAGTTTTCAGCCTGCTGCAGATTTTCCTACTGACAATGCGTAACAGCCTCCACAGGATGGTAATGCCATACGTGGCAATGCTGGTATGCAAAATATACTGTGAAATAAAGCAAGCAGATTGGGAACTTCTGTTCTCGTAATCTGAGAACGAGGGCAGCACATTGAAAATTGATGAAAGGAAATACTTTTTTCACACAATTAGCTGCTGGAAATCATTGCCAGGAGATTTTCCTGAGGCTGAAAACTTGGTAGGTTGCAAAACATGAATCGGACATTTGTATGGATGGCAAGCGCACCTAGTGACGGGGCTTTAGGGGAGCCGCAGCAGGCTGTATAGTGCACAGACTTATCTCAGTAAGGGGCTTCTTGGTTCCCCTTCCTGAAGAAATGCGGTCCCACCACTGGGTTGCAGATTCGTGTCTATGTGCCAGCCTTTCGGTTCTTCCTCCATCGAAAAACTCCTGCAGCTTCTGGGGATGACCAAGGGCTATGTAACTCAAAGATAATTCACTCTCCAGCAGAGCTGTGAAATATCAGTGGTCGGGTAGAGATGAAGATGCTCTTCCAGTGGGTCTCCTGTGAATAACCCAGTTCATCCCTGCCTGGATATAGCCATTGCTAAATCAGGAGGCAGACTCCTCTGGCATCAGAGCCCGGGCACTGCAGAACTCATGGAAATGGTTAATGTTTTTCACAGGTACTTTGGGAAAACAAGGTATCCTCAGGCTGCTAGGGACAAACTCGCTTGGAAACAGAGCTCAAGGTCTCCAGGCTTTGGGCTTGGAGTCAGGAGTAAAATTCCATGCAAGGAGTTGCTGCTGCTGTGTTTTGTGCACGTCCCTAGGATGTACGGGCTAGCAGAGACGAGGGTCTACCCCACACGGCACTGCAACCCATCTGCTGTTTTGTTTGCGGGCATATTTTAGAGAAAATTTATTCTGAATCTATTTAGACAATCCTAAATATTTCATTGGCACTGTTTAAGATATTCCCACAACTTCAAACCAAGCATATGGCCCTAGGAGGAAAAGAGAAATTGCAAGTAATGGCTATCAAACTCAGAAAACTATCTGCAGTCCCCTTTCAACAAAGAAAAGGAACACTTAATACCGATTATTTCAGAAAGTTAAGTGAATACAGAAACTTATTTATCTGGCAAGTCTGGACTTATTTTCTGGTGGGTGGTTGTTTGCAGAAGACTTCAGGGGTTTTTTATCAAACTATTATGCAACTGCTCACTCCTTTGCTAGGAACCTCACGTGGCCAATGAACACCTGAAAATGCTGCGCAGGGTGGGAGTTCACCTTCTGACATTAAAAAACATGTGCCCATTCATTCCGATTAAAAATTGGAAGCTTTCAGAAAGCTTGACCTTCCAAGTGTGAAAAGCTGTTACTGCTCTTCAAGAAGTCATTTTTCATGAGGAAAACTGGGAGATGAAGCAATGCAGCCTGGAAAAACAGATGCACCACCTTTTATTTTTGTTTGTCTCTGCGTACTCCCTCGAATAGCTGTGCCGGGGACACAGCCATGTGTTATCCTGCTTGAGAAGAGCGGGTTCCTGGGGTCTGCTGTGGTGGGTCCATGAGCCATGGAGCGCAGGAACTGGGCTTGGCAGGAGGGAGGAAAAAACCCTTCTTGCCCTTGCTGCAGCTCTCGCTATTTCCAGCTGAATAATTCAGGGTTTAGATTTTAATTCAGGTGTCTCTGAAGCTGACAATTTCACTGCCTTCTCCAGAACAACAAGCCCTTCATTTAAACATGAGATTAGTTTTGGCTGCCAGCCTGAACTGCTCTTTGTCGATTTGAAGAGTATCTGGAGATGCCGAGGGATGACCAGACGAGCTCCTGCGGATTCCTCCAGGCAGCTTAAGGATCTCTGCTGGGCTCAGTCCATTTCCCTTTACTCCTTGCTCTTAACCCCAAAGCAGAAATGTTTTGCTTTGGTGGGAAGTGGCCTGGAACATTCATGAGGAAACTATATGGAGATTTTTCCTTAGCCTAGACAAAAGCTTCAAGGGCAAGAAACTTGGTATGGGGAGCAGGTTGGTGGCTCGGTTCCCCGAGGGCCTTGAGAAATGTGTTTGTGTGCTATTTCACCAGCTATGCAGTTCATGGGTGGGATGGGAAGCTCGCCCCTACCCATCCCTTCCACACATGAAGACTGCCCTCAGCCGGTCTCAGCACTATATACTTCACGCAAAAGTGAGTTTTTGGAAAATCTTTGCTTTGCCTGTCTTTCCTCCTTTCCAGTTCTCCTCTGCCTTCCCCCTCGCCATCAGCATTCCTGTCCTCATTGTGCTCCACCAAGGGAGACTGTTTCTCAGTGAATTCCTTTAGCTTTGTTAGGAATATTGAACGTTTTAGCAGAGATGTTTTCATTGAAATATTATTTTTCCCTTATCCCCTTCCTCCCCAACATAAAGGGGAGATTTAGAGACATTTGGACTGCACTTGATGAACTCTTTTCTTGCCAAAAAAAAAAAAAAAAAGGAAAGAAGAGAGGGAAGAGGTAGGGATGGATTTTGAATGCGTGAAAAGTATTGTTTCAGGATTTTCTTCCTGTGACACAGTTCCCTTAGGAAATACCTTGCCATTTCATTTCCATGTTTTCATTGCTCAGCCTTTCAGAAATAACGTTTCTTTGTTTAAAAACTGACCCAGCTAGGAATGCAAATGCAAGGTCATTCTCGATACTCTGTGCTGCTTGGTCTGCATCACCTCCTATTAGAGTAACTCCTGCGCTGCATCTTTGCAAAAGCAGAGGCTTTGGGATTGCCTAAGAAAGAGAACGTATGAAAACCAGAAAATCTGAAAACCAAGCAGAAAATAAATTATTTTTCCTGGCTTTTGTGTGGATCCCAGTAAGACTTGAGAACATACATCAGGTGACATATCCCTGTAGAACTGGAACTGGTGCATAAAGTCAGTCCAGCCATGTCTAGACCTCCCTTGGGACAAATATCGCATGAAACAGCGATTGTGAAGGAAAGGAGCAGACATCCCATGCAAGACATTCCACAGGACTTTATACATCCCTAAGGAGAGATAATTAAGAGCTTTCCTACCAGCCTTGTGAACTGGTGTGCTGCCAGACAGCAAAACCGAAGGACGGCTTCCACGTCAAACACCACGTTTCCTCCTTGACAACAGTCTCTGGTGTCCAATTCCAGCAACCAGCCAGCTTAAAATTAGGACCACAGGTTCATTAGAGTTGATAAGGCACAAAGGATCTGGGTCTGTAAAATTCTTGTGGCTCTCTGTCGGTCCCAGGGTCCTGGTGAAAAGCTGCCAGCCTGTTTATAAAGGCTCTGCTCCTGTTTCTGCTGCTGGGAAGGGTATTTAGGCACCATGGGTATGGCTGAAGAGGAGGTTAACGTTAAGGGAGCCCCCAGAGCCTGCCCGAGTGCTACACAGCAGCAAGGAACAGAGTTATGAGACACTTCAGTTTCAAGGAGTTGAACAGAGGAACACATGAATTGCATCTTACCAGCCAGAAATTGGTGCCTAGAAGGTTACAAGTGGGTCTAACCGCAAGTAGAAAGTCAGGCTGGGCCCAAACCTGGTTCTTCCAAGTGAGGATGTGGTCCTTGAACTCCCACATCTTCCTCTCCCCTGTGAACGGCTCAGACCTGGGAAAGATGATGCTATTGACTTCCATTAGAGGGGAGGTAAATTATCCTAACGAGAATGGACCGATCACCCCTGAGCTGTGTGCCCTGTGAGGAAGAAACTCCTACTCTCCCCTGTCTCTAACACATGGATCTTCTACTTGTTATTTCCCTCTTCTTTAAATCCCATTTTAAAAAATGGGAGTGTCTAAATCAAGCTGCTTTAGCCCCTGTTCAGCTAATGGAGAGTGTCACCGTCCAGCTCTGAAGATGATGGAAACCTCTGCCCTGGAGCTTCCCTCAGCCTGGGACAGTTCGAGCCAGGACACCCCGGGCAAGGTGTCTGGAGTGACTCCACTCCTGCAACTAGACTGACCTTTGTGGAAGAACATAAACCATTTTAGGAGCTGCGTGCAGGGAAGGGAAGCCTTATTTTCTTCCTGCAGCAACAGCTGCCTCGTGCTCTTTTGTATGCTGTTCATTTGCAAAGTCATCCTTGGTCATTTATTTAGAAACCTGCCGGGGAACAGATGCTCCAAAAAGAAACGTGGCAAATCCTCCGCGGGGCCCCTTTTGGCAATGAGGAGGAGGAAAAGGTGAAGGTGACAGGAGCTGTGTGGGTCCTGCCTGGTGGTTTTGTGCAAAGAATAGCCATGGCAAGCCCGACACATGGCTGCTACTGGAGCTGGAGCTGTGCTCAGGGGCTGTGGTTGGAGATCAGGTTCAGCCAAGAGCAAGTCCTTTGGGACGCATCCTGCAGTGAACTTAATAAGTTTTCTGCTGCCTGCCTGCGTGGGACTGCCTCCGTCTCGTCCAGGTGGCACTACCTCGTGCTCCGCTGTGCAGCAATGGCAGGTCAAATGGTCCGGCGAAGAGATCAGGGTTTGGCGGCCAGGATCCACCCAGCAACACCGTCTTCCCAAAGAGGCTCCTGAGGGCTCAGAAAAACTTTCTTTGAAAGGAGAGGAGACACGATTGCTCCTGCGAGAAAGGGCAGTACCTTGCAAGAAGGTATGAGCAGCGTGTGGGAGGAGAACCAAACACACAGGGTAGGGCTGAGGACCCCAGTTAGTCATCAGGAGCAGGTGAGTGAGTCCCGCTGAAATTCAGGAGTGGGGACAACCCTGTTGCTTAAATGTGCAAAAGCATTTTCGTATCTTTAACCTGGCTGGGTTGAAGTTTGGCTTGGAAGGATCTGACTCTGTGGCTGTGCTCTTTGCTAGCAACGAGCATCATTAAAAACCATGAGGTTTTCAATAAGAAACAAAGAGAAAAGTAAAAGGTGTGGCGAGGTGGATGGAGGGACTGAGGTCTTTGAAGGTCCTAGGCACTTCAAATGATGTTCTCAACCTCGCCTAAATCAAGTAACCAGCAATGAGTCTAGACTGGATGGGGAGGCGCTGGCCCCTAGTCTGAGCCCCTGGCTATGGATGGGGTTGGGTCAGCAGAGGACACAGTGGTCTGCACAGCTCTGGGAAATGACTTTGGGGCCCACCACATCCCCCTGTGCAGGAAAGAGATGCTGGGAGCGGGGGTGCCTGCTATCTCCAGCAGCCTCTCACGAGGACCCACATGCCGTTCACCAGACCTCCTTCCAGTACAGAACCCAGCACCTCCAACCTCATGGCCGCTCCCAATCCGTCTGCAGGACCAGTGTGCTCAAACCCTGCTGCGAGATCCTGGCATGCTCCTGGAGACACTGTGCTGGAAAGGGCTGCAGCACCAGCTCTGAAAGCCACCCAAAATTTGGGATGCAATGCTCCACTATAAGGAGCAGAGGGGAGAAGCAGTGAGGAAAGCAGATAAAGATTCACAGTAACAAAGGAGTTATTTTCTCTGTTCTGATTTTTTTGTTCCCCAAAACAAAGGAGAGACTGAAGAGCGCCTGTTTAATTTGCGAATTTCACAGATTTGGCTCGCACAAGAGAGGGGGGAAGAATCAACAAAAAGCCCAACAACAGGCATGGAAAGAGCCCCAAGTATTAATGGCAGCTGATCAATAACTAATCCGCAGTGTTCCAGTTACCAACTTGATGGAGAAAATTCACGGTGCTTAAGTAATTCCAACTAATCTTAATGAATGCCTCCATGCCTACATGCCTGCAGAGCTGTGTGAAATTTATAGAAAAATGTCATTTCGGCTCTCTGACTATTTTTTTTTCCTTGCAGTCATCAAAGGAGCATAAAAAATGCTCTTAGAAATCTGCTATCTCTCTCTGCCAGATGAGGGCTTCAAAAGGCAAGCACTCATTTTTTTGTCGTAAGCAGGGAAGATTATGAATACATTATCTAGTTAACATTAAAAAAAAAAATCAAAACACCCAATTTTACATTCTTACTTATTTATCCCATGCCTCTGTCCCCTTTGTGTGCCTCACCCTCTTCCCTGCTGAAGAAAATAATGCCAAGTAGACAAATCAGCTACAAGTAGAAAATGTTGATACATATTTTTGTTCTATTTTTATTTGGCGCTACTTAGAAAAATTTCAAAGGGAAAGATCAATATGGTGGTTTCAAGCCTTCTCTGTCTTTCCCTGGTAAAAGCTGATGAGTTCCTCTTAAGTTTCCTAGCAGCCTACAGGAGCGAAGACTCTGCTAACTTGCCACCAAGACTGCGAGGAACTCGCTGGAGCTGGCAGAAGTGCTGACAGTGAGAAGAACGGACTTTCATAAAGACAGAAAGGACAGATGCATAAGTGGAATGCGCTGGAAATTTTCCAGTGGAAGTTTATTTTCTCCTGGAAAACGTAAGGTGGGGACTTGGCATGGGAATGGAGGGAGCGGTTACAAGCAGGATGGGATTTCTGGGGGAGATGGGAGGAAAACCCTGCTCTGGCATGGTCAAGGGCACATGAGTGATGAGGGAGACAGGCTGAAGTCCCTGTTGCACAGATTCATGTCCCCCCATCTCAACAATCCCCACAACATTGTGGGATGAAGACTGTCACACCACCACCGGCTGAGGGACCGGTGTTGAAGAGCTGGCCCTGGGACTAGAAATACCCAGGAGTATTTGGAGATGGATAAGGAAGCATCACTTAGCCATCACTTCAGGTCACTCCAGCTCTTCAGGTCACTCGCCTACAGCCTGAGACAGGCAGAAAGAAATATTCAGCATAATTCATTTTAGCATGTCCATCCTCCCACTTGAGAAACCAGTTTCACCTTACCATAAGGCTGCCTGTCCACGCAACTCTTATTAGTTACTGAAAATGCCTCACATCAAAAGGCTCCCTTTTTCTCCTCCATTTCCCTCAGGGTCCAGCTATGACTCTGGCATAAATTGATGTACAAAGTATGAACAGGATGATATTTTTTTTTTTTTATAACAACTTCAGCAATCATTGTAGTTCATAACTAGGCATGCAGGGTTTTTATTAATTTAACAGTGTTATTCCCCTTATGAAATATTCATCCCATAGGATTTCAGTGCACATGAAGGTTTTGAAGAAATTGATCTGCAATGCAGTTACTCCTTTAAATGAATGATTTCTTTATTATCTCTCCTTTCAGTGATACTGTATATATGAACGGTGACTGATTAAACGTGCGATCAATCTCATGAAAGCAAACAGATATGTTTTTAATTGTGGATGAATTTACTGTATGGGAGGGGGCATTTGGAGAGCCCAGCAGGCTGGATGCATTGCCGTGTATTGGTTTGCCAGCTCCTCCTCCGGCATCCTTGCAAGCCCTTGGCCTCCACACACCGTGGAGATGCCTTCACCCTGCCCATCATCACCATGCTCATCAGCTCATCCCATCAAACGACACCCGGCTGCTCCCTGAGAGGGGCTCGTGGTTGTGATGTGCAGGGAGAGAGAACTGCTCTCGGGCCCCAATTCAGCCGAGCAGTTAAGCACACGTTTTTCTTCCAGCCTAAGCTGAGCCCGGTTGACTTCAGTTTCATTGTCATCTCCCCGCATTCCCTGTGCTGTTTTACAAATAGCCATGTAATGCGCTGGTGAGTGCTGTCACGTACCCTCTCGGCTGGCTCGGGTGAGTAACAATAGCTGGTTTCAAGCCTACTATGAGCACGGCACCATGAGATGAAACGTTTCCTGCGGTGCTGAACCCTGAGCATGGTTCCCGTAAGGTAAATGAGGCTTGTGTAATTAAAGACCAGAAATTAAAGGCGACACGAAGGGGAGAGATGGGAATTATTGCGATACCCTTCACAGGGGGATCCTTGCAAGGGCTGACACAGCAAGGCACTGGACTAAAAAGCCACCCGATATGTCTCACAGGGAAAGCACTAGTTCTCCAAGCAGCCAAGCATTTCAGTCATTTTTAGCCCACGCTTGATCCTTACAAAGTGTTTGGAGATAAAACACATGGCCATGTTCATGAATGATGCAATGATGAGATGCTTTTGGCATAAACAGAGAGGTCAAGCCAAGCTCACGCCCGCTGTTCCCCTCACAGTGTGCTGCTAACACCCCGCTCCAGATCATGGCAGCAGACCCCTCCAGCTTCACCCGCGACAGTCCCCGAGTGCCTTCCCACCTCCTCCTCTCCCCACCACACCAGTACTTGTTTTGGCAGCTTCCGCACCCTCCCACCCTGGGGAGCACCAAACCACGCTCCCTGGCCAGGATGCACAAGGCAAGGGCTGAGACTTTACTTTGAGGCAGCTCCTCGGGTGCATAACTCAACTATCACCCCCATTTCCTCTTCACAAGGCCCGCTCTGAAGGACATCACCCTTTGAGATAGGAAAATGTCCCCTTTCATCCTGCTCTTCTGGTCCTCCATCCCCTCTCCAACATTGCCAATCCCCAGCAGAGCTAAGTGCAGGGGGTTTGCTGGTCACTTGTAGGTAATTTTGGAGAGGTGTGGAGTGGCAGATGCTGTTGAGGTCATGTCACACCAGTGTCCCCTGGTGTTTGAAGACATCAGCTCCAAGTAGCTGAAGTTGCAGTGCTCACCACAGGGTTCATTTGCTCAGGAAGATCCAAGCAGCTGCAGTGGTGTGAGTTGGACCTGCAGCGCAGGAGTCCTTCTACCATTTCCCACTCTGTCCCCAGAGACATCCCTAGTGACACTGTGCACTCAAAAAGGGCACTGAATGATCATTTTCAGTACAAGCCTTCTCAGAACTGATAGAAAAACTCCCTTCAACATGAGACCATACAGAAATGCTCACATGGGGAGAACCAGAGGAATTTGCCTTTCAGCTTGGTCTCCAGTGGACATAAGGTGTTGTGAGTAACTCTGAAAGGCTGCATTCACCCAAATGTGAAGGGGGCACAATTCAGCTCCTATAAACCTGGCAAGAATAAGCAGCCCTGCAGAAGACAGTAATGGCTCTTTATGCATTCACCTAGTTTTGCAGTGGGCATAAAATCTCCAGTGAGATGTGAGAAACAGATGCTGGGGAATCAGTGGTGGAGCAGAAGTACAGCTGTATTGAAAGGTCTAGCAAGTAAGGAGCCAGACCCATAGAAAATGAGGTTTCATTAGTTACCTGTTTCCTTTTCTAGATGTCCAGTACTCTCTAGGAGCAATCGAAACTGTACAGCCTGGACTGGGAAGCTGAATTTGAAAAAAAAAAAAAAAAAAAAGAAAAATCCAATTACTATCTAGGCAGGAAAAACCTGTAAAGTATTCAAAGGAGCTGCTTAAAGACAGGGGAGTTCTAACCGGCAAAAGGATTTAATAGAGAAATGCCATCCTTGAAATCAATGAAACGTAAAAACCCTCTGACTACAAAAGAAATTGAAGACATTTGTTACCCACTAACACCATTTTTTGGGTATTGATGGAAGCTGCAGAGGAGGAGCGAGCTGAAGGCAGCTGTTTGACTGGAGCTCAGAAGAAAACAATGTGGGATGCACCGAGGACACTGAACCAAGGGCTGCGATGCAGCGTAGGACCTTACCTCCACGGAGGATCAGCTTGTGATAAATACATGAGAGATCCTACAGAGCTTTGGCATAATAATTATAATAAAAATCCAGATGAATTGTGTCATTATCTAGCCTAACTCCCTGACCTCAGCACTTGCAATGTCTATGACCTACGAGGCAGTGTTGTATTTAGAAAGCAAGCCTTAAGATTTTGCTGTCTGAAGCTGGTAAATAAAACTGACTGGAGAGATATGGGAGTCTTGGTGAGCTAAAATGATGCTCACGGACAAAGTAAGCATCCAAGACTGAGGAGATTATCCCAGGTAAAAATTCAGCTGAAATCAAAGTTGATGTTAAATGTAGTTACCTCAAATGAAAGCAGTTAGCCTGCTGAAATTGCATTCCAGTATTTATTTTGTTGCCAAAACCAGCTTGTTACTTTTTAGCTTCAAAATTCATTGGCACTTCCACAAATTAGCACCATTTATGTCTATTCTTATTTTTACCTTTTTAGAGACAGAGGAAATTTACTGTGTTTGCACAACACCTAATATGGACTTGGGTTAGATGGCTGGCCATTAGTTTTGTAAATCAAATAATGTGCAGCCAAACTTTGTGATGTTGACTGAGCACACACACGAAGCCAGCTACCTGTGTACCTTATTCAGTCTCACTAATTTCCTGTGCTTTAGCTGAATTCTCTTATTGTCATTTCCTTGAAGAGAAAACAACGACTAGGGGAGAGCACCGACATCTAGCACTTTCTGTGGCCCTGTTAACATCACCTTCTGTTTCTCTATAAAGCAAGACACATGGAGAGAGAAAAGAAGTAGTGAAAGGACACAGCCCCGATGTCTGATGTGCACAGTGCACGGGCTGGAAACCCACCCATAACCAGGACAGGATTTGTGCGAACTCCCACCTTCTCCCAAACCTGGAGAGCATTTCAGCAGGCGCTCAAGGCTCTCAGGATTTCCCTTTTGCAGAGGCACTACAGCAATTGCGGATTCTTCCAGGAGGTGGCAGGAAGATTTTTTTGCAGAGAAGGAGAAGAGAGAAAGGTAGACAGAGATAAAGATTTAAAGGAGGGAAGAATACACCTGGCAAGGAGCAATCTGAAAACCCTCTTACTCTTCCCATGCTGAGGGTGGTGCGACTCTCTGCACGTGTTGGCCTCTTTTAGACCAAATGCCATGCTTTCTGAAAGAGGGGATATCAAAGAGCATGATCCCCACTTGGCAGCAAGCAGACAAGACAAGAGGGCTAAGAGAGGGGATCTTCCTACCTGCACACGTTTAGTTAAATGTTATAATAACAGCCATGCACAAAAGCCTTAAATATTCTATCATGTCAGGGCAGTTACTGGTCACAGACTGCTTAAAGGCAATGTCTAGTTATGCTGGAAATACTACTGATGAAAAGCTAGGGTTTAAGGGGAAAGGGAACCTGTTCTGAGGCTATTATGTCATTCACAGGAGCAGTGGAGGATTTCTGTGCAGATCCGGGTGTCCAAAATATCTTTGCTCTTCCCAGCTCCACCCGCAGGTCTCATAAAGGAGACTGCACACCATCTATCTCCCAGACTCCCAAAGGGTGCATGAAAATCCTGCCCTGCCAAGGCATGCATTGGTGCTTTGAACTTAGAGGGACCAAACTCCATTGTTAATATTACGGTTGTTACTCCTGCAATAGCATCAGGAGTTGCTGTGAAGGATGGAGTCTGTTGTGCCTGCATTACAAAACCAGAGCGTTACTCAGGAGCTCGTTCCCACAGTTCCCTCCAAGCACATAACCCGAGTGCTGCCGCAGAGTTGGGGGTTGTAGGGTGTCCTCTGAACTCACCCTCTTGAGACAACCTGGCATTACAGCAGCAGGGATATTTTCTCAAGAAAAGAGTCCTCTGTTCAGAAATTGATTTTTGGCACACTTTAGAGGGACATTATTGAAACCATTTGTAAAATTGCTGTGCTCTATTCATATCGTATCATGCAGGAATTGGAGCAGCAGTGTGGAAATGAAACATTTCAATCTCAGTTAATATGGATTGTTTCAGTCTTATTAAAACACTTCAGGAAGGTCAAAGGAAAATATTGTCGGAATATTTTTCTTGCTGAAGAAAACTGGAGACTTGCCTTTGAAATTCTGATTTGAGTGACCCTGGTTTTGACATCTATATTTACAGGGATAAAGTAATTCCAAATTTGGACACATTTTAATCACACTTCCTACCCGAGGGCAAAGGATGTAAGCTGCCTATGGCAGTAAACCAGAAGAGTCTGCTCTTGGACTTCAGCATGGCTGGGATTGCAGTCCACAGTCACAACTTCCAAATGGGAGGTGGATGACTGAGAAGACACCAGAAGGACTATCCTGTAAATAGAATCACAGAATCACAGAATCACGGACTGGTTTGGGTTGGAAAGCACCTCAAAGCCCATCTAGTTCCACCCCCCCTGCCATGGCCAGGGACACCCTCCACTAGACCAGGGTGCCCAAAGCGCCATCCAACCTGGCCTTGAACACTGCCAGGCTCGGAGGTTTGTTTTACTTAATGAGAGGAAGATTAGTGTGATGTTCATCTTGTCTAATGTTAGCCCAACTAGCAGCTGGTGTCTGGTCAGGGGTATCTTGGCTCCTGCTATAGCACAGGTACCAGAATGACTAGTTCGGACTAAGTGACTGACTTTCAGCCAGTCAAATATGTGTGATCGTTCCCCCAACAAAAGACAACTTGTACATGCTCCAAAAGCCTCCCCAGAAAGAACCATCCCACAGGGTAGAGTCATTAGTCTTAATCTGAAGTTATCAGAAGTAAAGATTCCTTGCATATGCAGCATCTTCAGAATCCCAGTAAACCAACAGGAAATATTTTTTGCTGACGTGCATGAGGCCCTAATGGTGGTTCTCCATGCCCTTGAAGCTCCTCTAGGTGGGTTTTCACTGACCACTGCACAGGTTATTTGGCCTGAGGCTGGATCTTTGGTGTGCACTGAGACATTGAGCCCCAAATTTCATTTGTACCTGTGTGTGCACATATACGTATGCAAAGCCCGAGGTTTGTCAGCAGACCAAAGCATTTGTAGGATGATTTCAGAGTAGGTGGGTGGCCTAAGGGGACCAATGTGAGCAGTGGATCTGACCAGGGTTGCATCCTGGGACCCTGGTGTAGGCATCTCTCAAAGCGGTCGTGCTGTGCACACCAGGTGTGCTCTGCAGGGACTCCTTCAGGAGCAAAGTTTCTGCTTTGAGTGTTGGTATATCAATAGGCTGTAAAACCTGGAGGTGGACTCAGATTCCGCTTCTGTTATCACTTTCAAGGAAAACAGCCTGAATACAGCCGAGGAGAGGTGGAAAATCTCTACTAAGCACTTGGGATAACGTAAGTGCATTTTGTGTTCGTCTCTCTGGGCAGATGTATATCTTAGCTCCTCGATTTCCTCAGCACTTGCTTTTCAGAGGTGTCAAGCTCCTGAAAAGGTACCAGCTGCTGAGATGATTCATACTCCTGTCTTAAAAATTTTGGGGGAAATCATATCTACCTTTGGGACCAAGAAAGGGATGGAGGAAATTGAGGGAAAGAGAAGACTCATCAGTCCAAGCAGCTTTCCTGAACTGTGCCACGCTGCTGGGCTGTGGCCCTGTGTTCAGAGCACAGTTCACATTGCTTCCGTCTCATTCCTGAGATGGAATTCGCATCGCTTCTGTCTCATTCCTGAGATGGAAGACACGTGTGAACAGTCTCCACGTGAAGCGTGAGCCAAGCCATCCCCACAGGAGAAGGGCCATTGCTTTTCTGTGACGGGCAAACTTCCCATCGCAGACAGCTTTAGTTTGGGTCTCCTGCCTCCCAATTTAGAATAACCGTCAGGGCCAGATGCTGACCTTTCTTTTTTTTTTTAACCTCCTTGCAGTAAACTCATCACTTTTACTGGAAATATAAAGAGTTTTTTTTCCCCACTTTATCTTCCTTCCTTCGTTAATCCCCTTGTTGTCTTCCACCCTCATCCGTAAAACGGAGGAATGAGAAAACATTTCTTTTAATTATTTAGCATATTATTAGCATTAGGTTTCTATGTTTTCTTTTGCAGAAGCCACCAGAACCTCCTTCAAAAGAACAGCATATATCTGTAGCCAGGCTTTGCATTTCTAGATCATTAACAAACATGGTTTTATGAAATTCTGGCAGTTTGTCCTCTCTTTATCACTGAGTAGGGAGCGAGAAACAGAAAACCCTTCTGCTCTCATCTCCTTTGAAAGCGTTTAATACCTTCTCTTCATAGTTTCTCTGCAGTTCATGCCAAGAAAATACTCCTGCAAGGTCAGGTCTGCTGGGGAGGCCAAATGAAATGTTGGACCTCAGCGGAATTATGGGATCATCTGGACAGGCAATATTGGCCTTGGGAAAGAGCCTTCCGCCGTGAATTCATAGCGCTGGCTGCAGCCAGCTTGTTTTTAAAGAAATAAAACAAAGTCTTTGAAGGGCCTTATCTATAACTAACACTCAGTGGCTTAAGCCTAAGAGACCCTGGGCTACTATATCTGGTTTCTTTTCTTTCTCCTGCCCAGTTTCTGACGCCACGTAACCTTGCTGTATCGGCTTCCCTTCCCTGGGAAGTGGGGAGATGGCAAGCTTTGCCTCTGAAGTGGCAGAAAGCCGTCCTGCCCGCAGAGAACCACAATATCCCAACCGAAGGATGTTCACAGGGGTGATGAGCAGGACTGGCAGCAACAGATAACCACTTTCCTCTCTCCTGGACTCCGTGCACTTATCTGTAACCGCAGAGTTCATATTTGTCACCTGAGGACCTAAGGTTGGATATAAAAATCTATCGTTTTCCCCTGGATTCTTGTTTTAGTCTCCCAGACTAAAAACACTCCGAGCTATCCAGTAAATAAGGAAAAAGCTGACATAGAAACCAAGTCACAAAAGGCGTGCACGGGTCGCCTGATTCTCACACTTTCCTCTGTGACCACTGAAGAGAGAACAGCTGAAATGGGATTTCACCCAGAAACAAAAGAAATCCCTAAATTTGCTCAGAACCTCCTGAACTGCCCAACGTTGAAGAGTCACTCAACCCCGGGTGTGAGCGATGAGATGGCTCTGTGCTCCAGGCAGTCATTCAGGGCAGTGCGAATGTTTTTGTTGGGTTTTTTTGTTTGTTTGTTTGTTTTGGGGGTTTTTTTTCTTCCATCAGAAAGGCAGTATGGAAAGGAATATCCTGATTTATTAATTCTGGGAAGAGTTGTTCCTGCCTGAGCTAAGCGTGGAAGCCACGGCTTGCCAGCCAGCATCCCATGGAAATATCTGCTCAGGGCTTGATGGAGAAGGAATGAATTAGTGAGTTATGGTCCTCGTCCACATGTGATATTTCCATTAAATTAACGTTGGCTGCACGTTCTCATGACAACCCTTCACCCAAACAATAACAATGCAGAGGATACGTGAACGGGCAAAAAATATAAATTCCTGGAAAT
>VXBL01002506.1:1063246-1159896 GCA_013400195.1 Aramus guarauna | reverse complement strand
TTTAGTGGTGGGATGGCAAGGTTAGGTTAGCGGTTGGACTTGATGATCTTAAAGGTCTTTTCCCACCTAGATGATTCTATGATTCTGTAAAAACCAGTGGCCGAACTGGTCTCGGCCTGTTGCTTTGCTGGGAGTTGTGGTTTTGCTGTGTTACCAGCGAAGGAGCAGGGCATGGTGCCGGCGTAAAGGGCAGACAATGCCAAATCAGTTGTGTCGCTTTCACCTTGTTCGGCGTGACTTTGCTTTGTGTTTTTGAAGGAAAACTTGGGGTTTATGCTTCGGTGCTCCGTATCACTGACGGTGGGGTCTCTCCAAACCTCCTTGTTCCCCATGGCTGGTTACAGCCCTCTGTGCCGGGACCGGAGAACCGCGCTGGCCCTTGGAGAGCAGAGGGGACCTGTGCAGCATCTTTTTCCTTGGGCTCCTCTTGTGCTGGGCTGCTGGGGACAGGTCCTGGCATCGCCAGCCAAAGCAGCCCCTGCAGACCCCAAAACGCAGGAGGAACGTCGGTATTTCTCCTTGGAACAAGCAGCTCCCATGGCAGCGATAAATGAGTAGGGGAAAGTCTTCTCTCTGAGCATCAGCCCTTCTTGGGGTGGGGGGGGATCGTTCTTTATAAAACAGACTGCGTGGAAATTGGTAAAACAAAGCCGCCTCTGTGAAGAAACCTGCATTTATTTAGGAAGAGTTGGGTTTGGTTTTTTTTTCCCCTCTGATTAATTGTGTGGGTGGGGATATATGCTGGGAAAGGCAATAATGTTTACTGGAATTGTACTATAAATGGTTGCTAACTTCTAATTCGCTGTGTGATAAATATCATAATTGATGCTACAATATGTTAACATTCAAAGCATGAGCTCCTCTTTCATATGGATTTATTTTCACGCACCACTAGTGTGGAAGGTTTGAAGACACCTTCTTTCGGAGATTAGGAAATGTTTGCATCTTTCCTCTGTATTAGGAAGAGGATAAGACATCTTTTAAAAAGAGACGGATATCACTATGCTTTTGTATGCAGAAATAAATTATTAAAAATGTTAAATGCATTTTTTTCAAATTTACAGAGCCAGGCTGAACAACTTGTAGGTATATTAAATCTGTGGAACTAGTCAACAAACCTGAGTACTTTGACTTCTGAGCAGGTAACAGAAGACTTGTGTTAAATGGTGGAAGCATGTCATCATCATGGCAGAACGTGGAGGAGAATCCTTCCTTTTAAGCTAGAATATAACTTACAGAAAAAAATATGCTTTTAGCCATATGTGAGGTTAGGGGACCAAATCAAATAGTGCAGGAAGGAGGGACTGCAGCAGTATTATACCTCCCTTTGTCAAACAACTAATTTCAGACATGGATTTTAAATGTTCCTTTGCAGTATATTTTTATGCTTAGACTCTCAGGTTCAGACCCTCAAATTTTATTTGGGTGATGGATTTCTATCAAAATCGGTAGACATTTAGCACCGAAGTAGTGCTGAAATATGAATCCAACACTTCAGGGCTCCTTTTATTTTGTGTGTAGAGCCAGGGGTCCTGATCCCCCTTATTAACTCTTGTAGGGGCTTTCTGATTCATAAATATTTTTTGAGTAATAATTTGGTATAGATTTCATTCCCTCTTAAATCTGAGATTGACTTACATAGAGAATCCTAGGGGGATTTTACAGACGTTTAAAGTTACCGTTCGTCATGTTAATTAGCAAATAGCCTTTGTTACCAAGTCTTTCTTTTTGACACAGTAGCCCTCGTTTCAGGGCTGGGGAGGTCTCTTGCAGTCTTATTTCTTTAGGTTAGGGCAGGGTTTGAGGAACAGTTTGCCTGTAGATAGGTTTGTTTTTTTTTGTCTCTCTTTCCTGTTCCGGTTTTCCAGGTATTTTGTTTTCAGCTTGTGGAGATGTGAGGTTTGTGGCTCTGTGTGTGTGTGTCTGCAGGCTCTTAATAGAGTGATGGTGGTGGGGTGTGTCTTGGTTTTGATTTTTTTTTTTTTAAGGCAGAACTGTTTCTTTACATCTGGGCTCAATTTTCTATCGAGGGAACTGCTGATTTTAGTAGTAAAATGGGATTAGGCAAGGTTTCACAAAGAAAGTAACTATTTTCCATATTCTGGCATTGTGCCTTAATAGAATGTGAACATCTAAAGTCCTTTGAGATTAAGTTCTCTTTTTATAAATTAGATGCTTAACGTTACCTCTGGCTTTGGGAGGATTGCCATATAGCCAATCTGTGCTCGAGTATTAATTGCACATCTCTTCTCAGATTCAAATCACCAGTTTGCACAAACCTAGATGTTATCCTGATGTTCCCTACTGAAAAAACAGCCTCGCACAGAGGCTGTTGGATCTGTTAGATTCACATACCGAGGCTTTGGATTTCGTTTTTACGTGGTATCAGAATAAAGCCAATATCCCTTCCAGACATGTGATCTCTGCTATCTCGTCGTTCTCTTCAACGACTTTTGTTATCCATTTATAAACAGCGTATTTACTTGAATTTCTGTCGGCTTGGAGGGTCACGCAGAGCTGGCAAAGCATTTTATGTCATTTAGCACTGAAAGGTGGCACATGCCGTGGGACCAGCAGGATCCTGGCTACCTGGAAACCTTTACAAGCCCCTTTTTTTGCAGAGATGACACCTCGTTAGCCCGGTACATCCCACCCGTTTGACCCAGATGTTTTAAGAAGAAAGCTGTCTCCAGAGGTTAGACTGCAGGTGGCAGCAACAATCTTTCCCTGCGGCAGCTGGAAATGCTGCAGCAGCCTTCATTGATTCCTGCGCATAATTTAGCTCCTTAGAAAACCAGCTCAGTGGTAAAACAGAAAACTGTAAGCAGAGAGTGCAAAGATTGTCATCTAACAACTGAGATGTGGGGACACTCTTCATTTTCCCCTCCCTTTTCTTCTCCTTAAGAGGAATTCGGATGGTTGGAGGAAGGCGGTGGGGGGGGGGAAAGTCTTTCTGCATTGCACAGTACCAGGCATAACGCAAGAAATCACATTTATGTGCAGTGATTGGTTAGTCTGGCTGGGTTTGTCTGAGTCCTCTATTGAGCAGCTTCAGGCTTTTTGTGCTTTTGGGCGTGTATTTTTTTTTTTTTTCTTTCTCCTCCTGTTCCTTCTGTGCTTTACTATGATAGCAGGGAGCTGTTATTTCACAATACCGGCAACCAAAGGCAGCAAGTCATTTCTGTGCATTATTATTCCAGGCGGAGACAGAGACCTCAGAACTCTGGGGATTTGAGTGCTTAGTACATCAACTTTCTGGCTGAGAGACGTATTGCTTCCCACAACTCCTGGTGCTGGCTGTTGTACCTGTCCGTACGCTATGTGGGTTGACCCCAGTAGTTTACCTGCAGGTGCCACTTTGATCATTTCTGTTCAGTCTTTGTGCGTGGCTTGCTACACCTCTGGAATTGTTCAGTGCTGTCGCTCTGAGAACCACCTCCGCACTTCTTGGGGGAGTTGCACTCCGGGTGGGGAGGCCCTATCTGTAGATCTGTTGGGTTTTGGAAGCTGGATGGAGCTAAATGTTGCCAGCATTGTCTGGTAGCTGGACTCTACTAACAGGCATGCTGTTCCTGTCTCTGTTGAAGACCTGAGGGACCTTTGTTAGAGTAGTGTGTTGCAGGAATTTTTTGGTTTGTCTCAGAATGGGATGGGTGTGTAACCACCACGTGTGCTCCAGCTGGTGACATCCAGTCCAGGGAATGATGTCATCTGACCCATCCCTTTGGCAGAAAGTTGCGACCAGCAAATGAGAAGGGAAGATGGATTAGGGGAGCCGCTGCCTTCTGCAGCAGGCCCTCAACTGGGACCCAGCCCCTGCACTAAAATGCCTAGACTGATATGTGGTAATGAAATACCAGTTGATAATGACATACAAGCTGCAATGACACTGGGGTTATACCTCCTGTGGATCTGCATCACCTTGTTGTCAGACAACCCCTCGAAGTCCAGAACTGGTGCAAATCTGAAGTGCTCAGGTCGATTCACTAATTCATGCTGATGGTATCTCAGATGGGATGCATCCAAGATAAGATTCTGTTGCTCACTTGTATGCAACCGGTTACAGAATTAGCCCTTTAGCACAAGCTGTAGAAATACTGTTTGTGACACAACAAGTTGTTGTGGCAATAGTTCACACCACGTGTAAACAGCAGCAGTATGTGCAAATCAGGTGCTCGAGTTGCAGAAAATGTGTGGACTAGATTGACACTCTCCCGATACGAAGAATACGGTGAATGTGAAGAGTGTATGGTGGTTAGGGGGAGAAGTCCGACCAAGCCTCTATGTACCTACTGATGAAGTGAGCATAGAGAAATGCAAATTCTTGTAGTATCCCGCAAGTTGACGGTAGTCCAGACGGTGCATAGCTGTTACAGTGTGCCAGTGCATAAAATCATGCCGGGCTTCCTGAGCGACAAAGGATTGCAAAGCATGCAGGTGTATGACGCTCGTTTCCAAATGAGATGCCTGGGCAAGGCAGCTTGAGTCACACTTCTGTGTCCAGAAATCTGCAGAAACACCTGCAGTCATCTTAAGCTGTGTTTGAAAGTCCAGAACGAAAGGATAGTGAGGGGCCGATGTAGCCCCCTTGTGAATGACGGGCAGTGCTGCCCCATAACTGCTTCTGTGCCACGTGGGTCGGTGCGGCACTAAAGAATGTCCGATGGGAGGAAAAGAGGGAGAGAGCAACCTGTGAGTCTCCATCATTCCTGTTCCTCCTTCCCCCATGGGCTGCCTCCTGCCAGCCAGGGGAAGGGGAGCTCTCTACAAAGGCATGGCACGTGCATTTGAAGTGCTTCAAGGGAACTGATTGCCCTTGTTCAGAGCCAGGCCTTCCTCTTCATGTGTGAACTGCCCTTGGAGACATTTTAATGCACTTTATTTGGTTTTGCACAAAATGAAGATTTGCTAACGCCGATGCTAATCATGACTCGAGCGATTTGACCAGATTGTTTTACAACAAAAACGCCTGGGGAGAAAAATACGAGTACTTTCTGCTGACATTTTCCAAACTCTTTCTTTTTTGCTTCTTTTCTGTTGAGCTGACTTTTCATTTCAGACCTTTCTTTAACTTGGTTTTTGAGAAGTTCAGAAGCGTTCCAAAGAGACTTTTTCAATTTTGTTGAAGCAGATATTGTAGTCAAGCCAGAAAAGGTTTCCCTTTGCTCTCTTCTTTTCACCCCCAACTTTCACAATGTGCAAATCAATCAAAGAAAAAAATAATAAATGTATTGTTTGCCTGGACTTCTCATCTAGCAGCTCTCGGCTAGGGCAAAGTGATTGGATTTGTGACCTCTTGGTTGAAAATGCCTGGTTGATAACACCCTTCTTGCCTCGCCTTCCCTTGCTGAGGGGAATGGCGAGATCCTGAACTTGTCCCTGGTTTGGCTATGAATAGGTTCAGAAAGATCTGTCTGTCTGCCCTGAGAGATGTTTGACATCTGTAATTCCAGCAGAAACGGGTTAGTGGTCAGCATGCAGGTGAAACTGCTGGAGCAGAACGATCAATACATGTTAGCTCCAGAAACAGTGATTTGTGATGCGTTAAGGAATGCTGTCTTGTTTGAGCAGTCTGATAGCACAACACTTTAATTACTGTTTATGCATCCTGAGACACTTCTGTTTCTTCTGCCACCCTTTGCAGCAGCACTGAATGCTCCCAATATAAAATATAAAGCAATATCAATGCAGACTTCCAGAAGTCTCTGGCTTTTCAAGGTACGAAATCTTTTGGTTTGCAAGGTTCCTGCGTTGGAGAGCGGCGAGTTAAACTGGACTGTCTTAACTCTTCTCCAGCAAAGCCTTTGTCCTGTGTCTTTCACCAGCTCTGAAGGCTGGCCCGTTTCTTTACCACCTTCACCTCACAGTTGTGTGATGGGCTGCACTGTAGCTGCTGTTAGCCGTGTGGTGGACTTCTGCTGTGGCACAGTGGAATGGGCCTGATCCTTTGCTGTAGCTGCCTGTTGTTGAGCTTGCTGAATGGCAGGTACGCAGAGCTTCGGTAATGCGGAACAGGCATTGGCTAACTCTAGAAAACAGATAAATACATAAATAATACATGCATTCATTCCACTCTGCCAGGTTCTCCAAATGGATATTGCAGTCAATTAAATGGATAAGAAATAATTGAGTCAAGACATGAGATTCCTTTTTCTTCTTTAATCCTCAGCAAAAGAACCTGTTCAAAGATTTTTGCTTGGTCTTTTTATTTTAGGGGTGGGATTTTGGATTTTTTTTTTTTTAAATTATTTTTATTCTGTAGAATAAGGATCACAGGACAAGAACTGGGAGAGTCATGAGCCTGTCTTGTGGGGCATACAGGCAGACACTTGCAGACTGAGTGCCAAAGAGATTGTGAGTAAACAGACAAATTGCTAGTGGCATAATTTCTTGGAAATAAACCTAGCAAATTAGACTTGTTAAAGCAACTGTTGAAATGGCTAATGCCATTGAATTGTCAAAATAGAGAACTGCAAAGATCCTCGGTTAATTTACATATCACCAAAGCAAAAATAATGGGAAAATAACGAGCAGTTATTGTTCCTGGCTCTCCCTATTCATTATTTGAAGTTAAGACATTTATCAATATGGAATTAAGTTGGCAGCATGTGCATGTGGCACAATTACATTGGTCAGTCAAAACTGGGGGAAATGAGGAGGAATTAGAGGCACCCATTAGAGGATGGCAAACGGGCAGCACCAGTAATACTTATTGTTGCAAGAAACCATGGATCAGAAGGAGCAGTTGGGGCTGTTTTATTTAGCAAGGTCTAGGTCGCCTAGAACGGTGCATGATGTATTTTTGGGAGGGGGAACAATGAGGTCTGGTTCATGTGCAGGACAAGTTGCACGTAATATTCAAGAGCGATGTAAAACATTAGGACTGTGGCCGGGTTTGGTATGTGTTAGTGTCACTGATGTATCAGTGGTGCCTGCCAGCTTCTGGCAGATGAGTGTCCAGTTTACTCCATAAGCCCTTCACAAGCTGCTGTGGCTAGAAGAGGGACCCTCCCCATGTGTACCAAGTGCACATGACCCAGACTGGGATACACTGGGTTGGAGGACATCTTTTCTTGTAGAAGCCACAGAAAGAATTCAGTTTGGGATGAAAATGTGGAGACCACTCTTCATCCCCTCCCATCTTTGTGTATGACCCCAGAAGAAAATAATTGGTATTAGAATAAAGACTGCTGAAAGTTGGGCTGTCTGTGGCTGCAGGCTGTCTCGGAACTGAAGGTGTAATGGCTCTACAGGCAGGAGAGGCTTCTGCTGTACCTTGGCTTCCACCAGGAATGGTTCATCTGACCTTTAAACCCACCTACCACTGCCTCAATGGTGATTACTGCTGGAGCCAGCAAGGCAATTCATAGGGCTGAGCACGGTTTGACTAGCACGATTCCTAGCTCTGCAATGAGGTTTGACAGATGCTATCAGTGTATCTCCCCATAAATAAATATGTAATCGGGCTGCGTGCTACACTTTCACATCCTGAGGAGGAAATTCTGACACTCCTGTCCTTTTATCTCTCGCATCCCTCGGCAGCTGTGAAAAAGCCTCTGACCTCGGATGCTCATTTTTATCATTTCATTTCAGCAGGAGTTGGTGCCTGTGGAGTTCTGTTACTCTATGTTATGAAGGAGGAGGAAAGCAGCAGGCGTTTTGTTTAAATTCTTAATTGCAGGCACAGCAGGATTATGGAAATGTCAAGAGGGAAGTGACAGAGAAGACCTGACGAATGCATGGGGGTTGGTTGATTCACTGCTTTCTCTTTTCAGCCAGGGTGGTGGGTGGGTTACAAGTCAAATGGATCTCATGGGCTCCCCGACTGGTGCACCCATATGCCGGACCGGACTGTCTGGTGTGCAGTCTGCTGTGCTTAGCAGGACTTGCTCAAGACAATCCCAGGATTAGCAAAAAATAACACAGCTGGCTTGTACCAGCAGAGCTAGGAGTGCCAGAGCGGAGCAGCAGGATTTGGTCCCCCTTTGTATGAGCGCGTACTGATGGAGCCAGTGTGAGACATTGGCATAGCACCTGCCTGTGCTGTGCCAAATGCTGTGCGAAGTTTGCTTCTATTCCTCTGTGACACTAAGGGTGGGTATTGGGGCAGGAGAAACCCAGGAGAAGGCTGATTCCAAACAACTTGTCAGTAGTTGAAAAATCTCTGCCTTGCTGTGATTTGGAGGGTATTGCACTTCTGTTCCCTCTTCTCTCCTCCAGTTTGACTTTTGCAGAAGGTCTCATTCCTCATCTCGGGAATCTGGAGCATGGTGCCTTTGTGAGCGTGCACTGAGATCATGTATGAGTTGCTGTTCTCCCTAGACGTTGGAAATGCAGTCTCTGCAACCCCTTAGTGCTCCACTCTGAAGAAGAGGCAGATGAATCCTGCTGCCATGGACTCCCAGGTGCCAGAGCCTAACAAGTGGCACAGGTGGGATTCAAGCTTGGAGATGCTGCAGCAATGGGAATTTCTGTAAGTCCTGCCTGCCTGCTCCTGTCAAAGCTCCTCATTCTCAAAGGGTTTGTTCCAAAGCAGACCCCATGGCTTCATTTATCCTGCCTGCTATGAGCAGTCCTCTCCAAAACATATCCACCTTCTGTGCTTGATGTCCCAGTTGCTTGTCAGCATTGAATGACAGGGGCATGAAGTCCAACTCAGCACGCAAAGGTTTCTCATCCTCTCCCAAAGGAGAAGGGGGAGCCAGGAATGTTTGTTGTTCAAAAAGCTCTCAGAGAGACATAGAGGAGAAGACAGTGAGTGAGGGTCAAAATGGGTGACTGGCACCAGGGGAGAAAAGGAAGATGAGAGAAGAGGGGAGCATTGGCAGAGGAATAAGGAGAAAAGCTGAAAATGGGGAGATGGGACCTGCAATGTTGCTGTGCTGGCTCATTGCTAATCATATCACCTCTTCACAAAGGCCGTGCTGCCTGATGATATTGTTATATCACTTAATTTTGGTCCCCCAGAGCTCATGCTCCTTGTTAGGCATCTCTGACTTTGTGGCCTGAGTAGTTTTGCAAGGGTGTTTGCGTGTGTCTTAATAACTTTTGGGAGCACCACAGAATGCATCTTGTAACTGTACTTCTGAGACTGGTCAATGCAGGAAGGTGGCCAATGTGAACACTGTGGAGCTGTGCTGTGATCTGCCACCATGAACGCTGGGGAGCTGTGCTGTGATCTGGGCTATGGTGAGACCTCTTGAAGGCTGGGGAGCATGGAAGGACTTCTGTGCCTGGTTCCCAGATGTTTTACTGGTTCTGGTGTGGATGAGGCACACGCCAAGTGGATCCTGTGGCTCTGTGCCTGCCCGGATCACAGGATCTGGTGGAAGGGGTAAGACTGGAGGAGACACCATCCAAAGTTATGTGCAAGGATTACTTGCAGTAACAGACTCGAGGCACCTAGCGCAGGCGCTTCTGATGTCAAGATGATGTTCCACCCGCAGCTGGGGCAGAAAGAACCTTGTTCTGCTGGCAGCTCTGAACTTGAGGCTGAGGAGTGGTGGCTAGAGGTTGCAGCTGGAGGGTATTAAATGTTTTCCCAACAATGGCAGTGAAATTAGGCTTAGGCTCTTAAACATTGTGCTTTCGGGCTCTGACCTTGCTTATTTTCATTGCTGTTGGGGAGGGAGGTTGTTGCTGCCTTTTTGGGCTGTTTTGCTGCCTTGTTGCTTGCTACAAAGGTGTTTTTCTTTGGTAGGGTATTAGAAAGATGTGTGTGACATTTTGAGCTAAACTTTGCTGTTTCAGCAACCAGCAATGAAGGTGATACCAGGCAATTGTTCCAGAAGGAGCAGAACTAATGAGCCACTGGATTTGTATCCTACTTTCCTGACCTCTGCCTCTCCCTTCATAATATTAGCTCTTCCCACGCAGCCAGTGTGTTCCTCTCCCCTTCCGCCATGCCCCTTAACTACTTGGCAGTCATGAGTCAGTACTTGCTGTGGCGGGTTGGTCGGTGGTTCATATGTGCTGATGCCGAGAGGCCTGCTTGCCATGCAGAGCAGGCGTTTTCTCAGTTCGCATGACAGCCGAGGCGCTAATTTGGCTCTTTCTCTTCCCCATTCCCAGCATTTTTTTCCCCAGGATTTCTCAGTATTTAATTATCTCTGAGCCTTCTGTCAGTCTAGGGAAACTTAAGTTCCTACAAGTAGGAATCTGCTGGTCAGATGGACAAGCAGTTGGACAGACAGTGTGAAAGGGATTTCTGCAGAATAAATTCCTTTCCTTGAAAGCCTAGATGGTGTCCTTTGTCCCTCTAACCTGCATGGAAAGCCAGGTACTGCCGTGCTGCTGACTGCTGTGGCTCAGGCAGGAATAGCCATGGCATAAAAAGCAGAGAACAGAGTGGTGTGAACAGGACACAAGGGCAGCCATCCTCCCATCCTTGGGAGGAAATACGAGATGTTTGGGATATTCTGAGCAGTTTTTGGGTATTGAGGGAGTCCTCTCTCAGTTTCCCAGAGAGACTGTCCCACCAGTGTTGCGTACTTTTGGGCAGGGCATGCCCTTCCCATAGTGTTCAGATAAGCTCTAAGCAGGCTATCGAATAAATTCACTGAGGGCTCAGGCGTGAGCGAATGGGTGAATGACCTACTGCTTACACCTTTGTCCCTGTCGAACGTTGTTCTTACTGGGATGTGACCAGGATTCGGAGCAGGACTTTTCCCTGTACCGTGCCTTTGCAATCTGCAACCCCTCGCATCATTTTCTCAGCCCAGTTGATGTTCAGCTCTTCCATCAGCAGTGCTGCAGCCTTTGCACTGCCTCATGACCCATGGGGCAGATGCAAGTAAGTCAAATCCAATTTGTGACCCGCTCCAGGATATGGGGCTTGGCTGTGGCTTGCTCCATGTCCCTCTGCCCTCTGATAGCAGCTTACGCTTGTCTCGCAACCTGGCCTACTTGTGTTTCTGTTGTATGGGCAGGCATTCGGGGGCAGATCTTGTGCTTGGCACCACAGGGAGTGCAACACCTGAGGTCTGTCCCTGTGTCATTTGTGCCAAAATCAACCTCTGGCACTTAGGAGGATGTGGGAGAAATTAGGTAGCGTGGAGTGAGCTTGTTTGCAGCCATGTTGTACAGCTCTGCGCCCTGTGGTCCAGCACAGGTCAGTGCCTTGGGACGGATTCTTATACCACTTCTCATGTGAACCCTGATCCAAAGCAAACTGAAATCACTACAAGTCTGTTAGCTCCGTACCATTAGATCAGGTCTGCTGAGCATGACCAAACTCCTTTTGCTATAGTTAGGATTCGGACACTCAATACTGCATCTGTGTTATTGTGCCTCTGAATGTGACCCAAAGCAAACCGCCGAGGAAGGAGTGTTTAAAGAGACAGGGGCCTGTATTGTGCCTGTGAATCTACATTCAAAGTCAGCATCTTGAAAGGGCCCAAAATTTATCGCGCTGCTGTTGTCATTTCCCATTCACCAGCCTGACTGAATAAAGGAGTGCTGCACAGAGCTCTGCATAACTTGTTTGACTTTAAGAGTCAGTAAATGATAGATGTCTGTATCCTTGGATGAGGATAATCCAATTGTACAGTCTGGCTGGATTTCAACTGTTCTCTGCGAAAGGAGTAAAGGAGTGAAATATTTACTTTTGGTACTTTTTCACAAGTGGAGATGACAGAGCGTGGGAAAAGAAAAGCTAGTCCTGGTGGGCAAGGGTTGCAGGGGAAGAGAAGTGGGGAAAATCTAATCTGCTTTGTGGTAGAAAAGGGCGTAAAGGGGCTTGGTGAGAAAAGAGCCATTCTTTGATTTCTCAGAGGCAAAAAATGAAGGCAAGCGTATTCAATGAACATAACTCCACAGTTGTCAATGCAGTCAGGTCTGTTTATGCCAGCCAGTCAATTTGACCCAGAGCTTTGATTAAAAAAAATCAGGATGCCCAAATGTTCTAATAAAAAAGAGGGTATGAAAAAAACTTGTGCTTTGGTTAAAGAGCACCCAGCTCCAGAGTCATTTATAACAGCTGAAAGGATTAAATGTCATCAGGGAAACCAAAAAGAAAATGAATCTGTAATTAAATGTTTAGCCCAGCCAAGACAGTATGGCATTGCCAGTCTGAATAATGTATAGAGGAACCATCCCAAGATCTGTGCGTACTTTCCATTTTTTTCATTAACTGAATCTATATTAATGCAAAACAAGATAGCTGGGTGCTTTTCAACATACTCTGGATTTGATACCAGAACTCAAAAGCTTCAGTTGAGATCAGTGCCAGCTTGTGCTTTGAGTTATGCAAACATGTAGAAGATCTGATACCTGCCAGAAAGAACAAACACAAGAGCAAGTGAAAACAAACAATGAAATGTCTACCAACCCCTGACCGTGGCAGAACTGTGTCTGGAAATCCCTGACCGGGGCATTCTCCTTTTCACCAGCCTTGTCTGTGCAAATCTTCACAGATTGCTAAAGAGTTGGGAGCAGACTTGAGATTTATTTTCTAATTAATGTTATTAACTAAATACAATGCAAAGAGAGTGGTTGGCTGGGTAACAAAGAACTAAATGTATGATGTTCTTATACCTTGGGCACATCCAAGGATATGAGAAATGAATGATCAAATTCAGCTTATAATGCATACCAATCAAAATGGTGCAAAAAGGTCACTTAACTTGATTGTACGTTATGATTCTGGGAAGATTTTTTCTTTTGTCCAAATATGGAGGCTTAGTGCCAGTGATTTTAAGTCTAATCAAGCTTACCAATTAGTAGAGACATTCTCGGTGACAATTGTCAATTAACCCCAAGGTTAGAAATTCAGGATAACCTGAACCGTTGCTTAAGCTCATGTCAGAGTCAAAATAATACTCCATAGTATTAAAATAAACCTTCATCAAGTTTTACATGTGTGCAGATAGCCAGGTAACATGCTGCAAAACCCCTAATGTACCCGCTACATCTTTTTAAGAACTATTTTCCACGTTTTCTATTATTCTGCAGTTAAATACTGTTATTAATGTTCAGAGCTTTCTGTCCTACTTACACTAATCAAGGCAGCAGTAACTGGTTTTGTTAGCTCATTGATTCTTCTGTCCCCAAATCAGTTATTGTTTCTGCCTCTCCCCCCCAGCTGTGATCATGCTCATCGTGGTACCAGACTTTGCAAGTATTTAAGTTTTACCTGGTCTTTTCTTTTGCTTCTGTTCTCATTAGAAAGCACATGCTTGGTTTTTATAATAGCACACCATGAGCGCCTTGTAGTCAGAAAGCGATTTTGGTTTTCTTCCCTTTCCCTCCTTCCCTCCCATGTCTTGCTTTCCTCATGGACGGCTAAAGACGCAGGGTAGATTAAATGCGGAATATCACAGAAGTTCATTGGAGAGCCAAGACTCAAATCCCCATTTTCCTGGGAGTCAAGCCAGAAGCTTTTTCTCTAGCTATGTCCTTCTTCACCAGTGCAAGGAATCCAGCCAGCCATGGTGCGTTTTCACTTTGAAGCAAAGGGCTGGGAGAGGCATCACTCCTGTTCTGGGCTGTCCCTGCTCTTAAAGCTGGGTGTGCTCCCCTTGTACCCTTACCGCTGAGTTCCTCGAACGAACCCTTACCAAAGAGCATTGCAAAGGCAGAACAGCAAGAGCTGACATTACAGGCACCGATACGATGTTGTACTGTGGTTTGGTAAACCTGCAGCTCTTGCTGTTGTTTGCCTGTTGATGGGCAAGAGAAGTTATTTCTTGTTCTGGTGAGCCTGTCATTAGTTTCAGTAAAATCAGCTAATGAAATTCTGCACAGGCTGAATGTGAAACTCAAACTATTATTACACTAAAGTAGTGTTTTATGAAAAATTGTCTGCTTGGAAACGTACAATAATCAGAAGCTTCTTGACATGATTCTGTGAGCGGAAAAAGAAGTCCATAACTGCACAAGCCTAGCTTAGAGGCTGTTGATAATGTATTTTGCTCTGGGCCTCAGCAAAAGAGCCTGAAGCAAAAGACTGTGGGAGGTGATGTATCCTGAAGAGATACTGTCCTTTATACTAAGGGCTGCCTTCCTGAGCACTGTCCTGCTAAAACAGCTGTCTCTGACTCTCTAGGTATCTGCTCTGCCTTGTTAAAGGCCACATGGTGTTAAATGAGGGTCGAGTAAATCTAGAATTACTTCAGAAGACGGCCCCTGTGTTCCCAGGAAGGGCGAATTCTTGATGTAGGGAAAAATATCTCCCTTCAAATATACGCAATGCTGCTTTAGAGAAGGGATAACCTTCCTTTCCAGAACATTGAAAGAACCATTTAGGTGTGATTTGTGTGAAAGCCTCTGCCAGAGCACTGGCCAGCTGCCGAGGGTCAGGCATAGTGAAGAGTCGGCTCGAGACGGTGAGAGTCTGGCAGCATTTGTCTTAACACAGGCATGAAGACTTTGTACATCTTCGGCTGTGGCCGAGAGCTCGCCACGTGCGTTGGGTGAAGGGGTGCTGGTGGTTGTAGGCACGCAGCCAGAAGGAAGGCTGTCTGTACACCCAGTGCCTATGGCGAAGGCACACGGACGGCATCATTAAGATGTTGCACTTTATTTTAGTGACCCTTGGGTTACGAGGAGAATTTTAATAGGCTTTGGGTTACATCTCAAGAATTCTGCAACATTTTCAGGTTAATAACGCTGACATGTCTTATCGCTCCTTCGCCATCAGAGCTATAATGGGGAAAACCCAGCATATTGTTAGGAGTTTTAAAACTGCCTTGAAATCTGTCAAGGGAGATAAACTATCTTTATATCAGAAAATAGCTTCCCTCTTGCTATCTTACAGAACAACACATAGCTCCAAAAAGATGCTCCTGCCTAACAGCTTATTAGGAAAAGACAGACTCCCAGGGTGAAAGGTGTGAGAACTGAGAGGATTTTTGTGTACCGCTTGAAGAGAGGAGACTCTGGGATTTCAAGGAGGTGAGGTTTCAGGTGAGTGAAAAGACTTCTGGAAAAGGGCAACAGCATATCTTGATGATACGCGTAACTGCTACATCCCATGGCAGCATCCTACCTGGTGCTTGGTGAATCGCCATCTACAAGTGGAGCTGAAGTGATGGGAGATGAGATGCTCTTGAGATGAGGTTGTAAAGAAGTTCCCCTGAATCAGGAGATACATGGTTCTGCTCATACTTGTCACGGCAAGAGGGTGGAACTGAATAGTCTCTTTTGTTGGAAATCTCAGTGTCGCACAAAGATCTGAACATGTGTTGGTATGGGATAGACTGAGGCATGGCGTTGTGGTGGTTTGGAGAATGTTTCTTTTTGACTGCTTGAAGTCTTTTATGCAAGTAAAGCATTTCCTTCCAGGAAGTCATTTTGAGATGAAAAGCGAAAATACTCCATCTGCAAAATATCCAAATGAAATGTTATCCAAATCAACGTCTAAATGACTTCTCTTAAATGTGTGGCTTTATTGAACAAAGACAGATGAAACCATAACAAAAACATTTACAGGAAGGCGTTCTGAGGATGGGAACACTTCTGACAGTGGTGACAAGTAACCAGATATCCGAGAACATGAGGTGTCCAGCTGGAAGTCCTGTCAGGCACCACAGGTGCCAGTTCAGATGAGGCATTTGAAAAATCACCTCTTCTTGCTCCTGACACTGCATCTCCCACACTGCTCCAGATTCCTGTGTCAGCTCATGGGCCATCCTGGAAGGCAAAGCTTTTCTGCAAAGCTCAGTATTTGAGAGAGAACAGGCAAGCAAAGCAACCAACCTACTTCTGGTGGGAGGTGCCTTTGTAAGAGACATTCATCAAAAGATTTCAGAGCTCAGGTGTTTTGGAGAGCTGATTCACACACCACCCATCCACCCCCCCAAAAACAGTGAAACCAAAATCAGAAAGTAGACCTTGGCTCACAAAATATAGTTTTGTCATAGGCCGAATTTTCTGCTGAAGGGCAAAACACTAACAAACTCCCCATTTACTTTATTCAGACAGTGAAAGCCATTTCCTTGGCTGATGTTCGTTGCACAGTTCCTTTGGGAAATGCCACATTCGTTCCCTCTCTCTGCTTACTACAGCTTTTACCTCCGCATAGATTGTATTTGGAGACAAGTTTGGAGTCCCTTTGTTTCATTAACAGGCATCCCCTTCCTGCTAAAGAGAATTAGGATGGAGTTGAAGGGCAACGGGATACTTTTTGCTTTGGATTGCTTAGTTCTGTGGTTGTAGGAATTGGCAGTACAGCATGCTTGTCTGAGGGGATGGCTGCATGGGGAGGAGGAAAGGTCAGTAAGGTTTTGAGGGCTGTGCTGGAGTTTTCTTCCTGTGGATCTGATCTTGCTGTAGGCTGGGACCTGTTCTTGGGAGTCTTCGAGGGGTGCAGGTGACATTATCCATGCTCAGCTGTTTACAATGGATGGATGCTTGCTGCATGAGTAGGGACCCTCAGGGCATTCCATAACCACTCACAGCCTGAGACCTTTCCTTCATTCCAGCTTTCCTGGGGGAGCATTCCCAGTTTAAAGCTCTCCTGGTTTTCCACCTTGATCCCACTCCCCACTAGAGACTTTCTTCTGTCCCTTGGCGGGATACAGCCCACTCCCTTCCGGGGATCACTCTTCTGTGTGTATGGACTTGTATGTTCAGCCCGTGCTCCTCTTGAGACCTTTCTTGTTTCCTCTTCAGCTGGAAAGGTGAGTGTGACAGTCTCCCCTATCCCCAGTGGCTTCCTTTTAGCTCATTAGCAGAGAACTACTGAGTTTTCATTAGGCCTTTTCCAACCCTTGCATGGTTTGAGGTACTAATACCTTCCTTCAGGTGTGGAGAGACAAGGGCCTTAGTCAGCAGACAGATGAAAGTGGTTTTCTCCGTAATAAGTTCAGTATGAAGATGCTCAAAATCCTTCTTCAGCTGGTATCCCAATTTCTGCTGCAGGCCAGACACTGAGCTGCCCTTGTCCTGAGGCTGCAGGGGTGTTCTGGATTCAAATCACCAGCAGGACTTTCTAATGGGGTTTCCTTTCCCCCCTCTCATTACAGAGCCAGGACTACGCATCAGGTGCACCCGTACATCGAGGTTTACGCAGAGTCAGCAGCACATGTCTCGGACTCATGCCTGATATTTAAGAGACTCCTGTGGGAGACCAGTTTGCAGTCCCCGTTCTTGCTGGACAGGGTGATCTTGCTTCTGTGGCACAGAGGCAGGCTCAGCCTGGAGAATAAGGCATTAGATTGTCTCATGCTGGTCCTAATGAAGAAGTTGTGGTCCCCCTTGGGTGACTGTGCCATGTCGTGGATCATACTTCTTAAAGGTAAGGAAGTTTTGTGGAAAGGAAATCTGAGGCTTTTAGTTTTTAACATTGACAAAAGTGATGCTGATAGTAATGTTTGGAGTTTAGGTGGATTTTCTGGTTTTTGGTGTGTGTAGAGACCTTTCCAACACCAGTTTTTTGTTCTGAATCCACGTTCTGGGTGTCAGGTTTTTGGGAGTGGGAGGTTGGCTGCCCTTTCCTCCAGATGGCTCATCAGAAGACTTTCTCAGGGTACTCACTTCCACGGGGAGGAAGTATACAAAAGCAGACAAGATAAAAACAGCAAAGCTGAAGGTCAGTTTCTGAACTAGGTTGGTTTTTACTGCCATGAGCCAGTGCTGAGCCAGGAGCTGCTGCCGTGTTTGTGCTCATAAATTGGCTAGTGTAGGAGGGTAGGCAGTAGGAAGGATGGGGGAAGCAATGTTTTTAAATAGATATTTTTGGAGGATATCAACATTTGGCATTTCCCGATTTCAGAACAGTGGAGGAGGAACTAAGAACTTCATCCCACCTCCTCCTTCCCTCCATGCCAATTAGGACCACAGTCTGCTACCCTCCGTCACATGGAACAGCCACTTACTAACTTGTGCCGAGCAGCATCTTTCCTTCATGAGTGGTTTCCTTCCAGTGGTTAAGAGAAACAAAACTATCCCTGGGAGGTTTCCTGTATGCAGGGTATGTGCGAACTGGCTGTTTCAGTGAATTAGCATCTAGTTTCAAGAGATTCTCCCTTCCCCTGCCTTTAGTGCAGCTATCTCTTTCCCATTACCTTTGAAGGGATCTGGGAGACTGTCATGTTGTATACTTGACCTTTCAGCTTTTTTGTTTACACTCTTGCAAATAGGTGACTGTTTCTGACCTAGGGTGATCAGAGCATCTGAATAAAACATTAATTCTCTTTACAAGCGAGAATGGGGACACTTTACTACGCAGCTCAAGAACTCACCTATATGTTTGGATAAAGTATCACATCCTGCCACCTCCACCTCCCCATCCACCTCCCAGGTAGCTGCTGGAAGTTCCCTGCTAATCTGCCTTTCTATGAGCTGCCTCCTGTAGCCTGGAGGTTCCAAGTCTCAAACGCCCTTTTCCTCTCTGTTCTGGGCTAGTCTCCCAAATATTTGCATTTCCTTTCTCCATATCCTGCCATCACCTGCTGCTGCTGCACTTTGCTTCTTGGCAGCCTGCTTTTGTCAGAGGGATTGATCCAAAAACACTGCAAGGTGTTGGAAAATCTTAACTGCGGTTAAATGAGAAGCTGTTGTTTTAGCAGCATCTGGAGTTTCCAGCTCCTGTCTTTGTTGCTGGTGATTTCAATCGCTGCTCCTTGGCAGGGGAGCAACATCCTTGGGAAGCTCTCTTCCCTTACTGTCTGGTGGCTGTGCTGAGCATAGGGGTCTTCAAATCGCACATTTCTCTTGGCACAGTACATTTGTCTGTTCCCCACCACATCGTGTCGCGTTACAGGGAAAATGAACGGTCCTTTTTCAGGGAGCACTGATTTCCCCTGAGTGCCTTGGACTGATGCATGCAGGATGTGGGGATTGCAGTCATTTATGCTCTTGCATTTTGGAGCTCTTGCATCCAGAACCATTTGTGGTCCTAGCCCAGAGCAAGCCGGGACCAAGCTTAAAGCTTTCCAGCTGATCCTGGTCCTAAGTGCCGCCTGCCCCAAGGCATGCTGAAGAACTGTGGTGGAGGCCAGAGCCTGGCCACTGCTTCAGGCTTTTTTTTGGGGAGTCATGCAGTCAGTTACAACTTTCTGAAGGGTGCTTACAGCATGGAGCTGAGAGCAGAGGAACTTTGCCGGAGAAACTAGGGAAGCTGATCAGCAGAGTGAAGGATGACGGAGGACATCGGTTGCTTTCCAAGGCGGAGCTGTTCCAGATTAATAAAAAGGAGAGGCATGGAGTTGTGTCTAGTTCTCATTGTGAGGTTTAGCTTGTATGGGAAGAGGAAGGGAGGAAGAGAAATGACATAGAGCAGCCAAGAAAACAAGAAGCTGTTATCCATAGAACAAGCTCTTCTGACTCCACTTCCACCTGAGCCATGCTGCATTTCCCCCACTTCAGTCTCTCTTAGCTACAAGAAATGGAAATTCTGAAGTGACATGCCTAGATGAATTCCATTCTCAAAGCCCAGGGCAAGCAGAACCTGTTTCAGGAAGAAAAGGCTACTTTGTGGAGAATGGGATAGCTCACAGCAGCGAGAGGGCCCGTATCCCTGCCCCTTGCATGTATGCAACGCAGTAGAGCGCAGTGGGAATCCTCGTCATGTCTTTTATCTTTAGTAGCAGAGCTTCCCAGAAAGCTTTGGGTTTCTTTTTTTCCCTACCAAAAAAACCCAACCCCAAAACCCAAGCAACTCTGATGAGGTTTTGTCTGGTTTTGTTTTGTTTGTTTGTTTGTTTTAAAGAAAAACAGAAATAAAAAGGGTTTTGGCAGAGCAACACTGTCAAAAATTGTGCTGCTTTGGGGGTTTCACTTGCTTGACTTTTTTTTTAGGTGGATGGCTTGCACATTTTGTGCAAACTCTAATGTTTTGTTTCAGATTGTCTCATGTTATTGAGAAACAGTGTATAAATTTTCCAAATGAATCCTGTCTTCTTGGTTTAAAAGGGGATGAGTCTAACAGCAGGGTGTTTTTGAAGAAAGGTATGTGCTCTGTTTGGGTTGCATTTGAGTCTATTATAAATATCTAAGCCCTGAGGACTTCAGGATCAAACATAGCTTTTGAAATCAGAAATAAAACCTACAATTAAAAAAAAAAAATGTCTTCCCTGTTAATGTCTGCCTACTAGTTCTGTATGCATCAACATAGCTGGTTGGGAAGAACTCGAAGCAGGATTTTATCCCTCATTTTTTTTATGTGATGATTAAAGTCAGCGTAAAAGTCCTGCTGATCAGTACTGTGGTGTCAGCTGGGAGCTGTCTCTTGTGCCAGCACAGATGCACAGGACAGCCCAGCTAGCACAGCGTGGAGGGGTTTGATTTTGTGATGATTAAAGAATTTGGTTGTGTTTATGTTTGCACAGGTTAGTACTAAGCCCATGCTGTCCTGAATCAGCAGTGAGGGATCATCTGCATTTCTAATTGAAGTGCCTTTGATTGCCTTCAGACCCCTTTAGTGATTGCTTTCTGGGAGTTGCTGTGTTTGCAGAAGCTGCCCTGGAAAAGTCAGCGTACTGTGGAGGTGGGGGAGCTGGGGATTTTGGCATTTGCTGTAACAACCAGGTAACCTATAGCTCAGGGAGATGGACTGGAGCTCAGGAAACCTTGCCCCAAGCTTGGCCTTGCAGCGTGACCGTGCACAGCTCTTTGTTTGCTCTTTTTGCTTTCACTTGCAGTTTCCAGGGATGCTTTCACTCGTGCTGCAGACAGCATCAGCACAAAGGAGTCTTGGCCTCTGGGATGCCGTGAGTCCAGCTGACACGTGTGTACGCATTACTGAGGCTCAAGTCTCTGCGCCTCTCCCAGAAACCGGGGCAAGGACTCTTTTCTCTCTTTTAGGGAGTACTTAGCTCTTTATGAAAAAATTTTAGAAGGACTCACTGTTCATCAGCTCTGCTGGTAGAGGCCTGACCCAGGATGGGAGGAGGAGTAGACTGAAGTCATCGCTGCAAACCAGGTTGTGCTATTGCTGCAGTATTCCTGTCGCTTCTGACCGTGCTCTGAGTTCACAGATGGGAGGTGAGCCCTGGCTTCTAGGCCCTGCTGGTAAAACCTGTCTTTGACTTCTCCAAATCTGTGCCCTTGAGGTGTTCCAGGAGAAGACAGATAACAAGTCACTTACTTGAGCAGTCTGATTGCTTCTGCTTAAACCTACGAGGGGCAGAGCGGAGGGGAAATGGTCATAAGAAGGAAATGCAAAAAGCAGCAGATATCCCAAAATATTGTCCACCTGGTCTGCTTTCTGGTAAGGCAGGTTGCGTGCCTGGTAAAATAGGCATTTCTGGCAGGGTTCAGCAGCTGTCATTCCTCTAGAGACAGTAGACGTAGGGTTCTCAGAGACCAGCCTTACTGGTCTGAGGACGATGATTGTTTTTTACGGTGGCTTGAGCTGCTGTCACACGCCAGTGGCAGAGAGCCTGTGTAACAGAGCAGTGGTGATGTCTTGCTGTGTTGGGACTGAGGCCAGCTTTGCTGGAGCTCCACATTGCTCACCTCCCGGGCCTGCCCTCAGAGAGCCCAGTCAAATCACTGTTTGCCTGGGAGAAGCACTATAAACTCCTCACTTGTTTTGTTTGCTGATTGCTAATACATTTCCAGAATGAAAGGAGGTGGCCAAGCCCCTGTCCTGCCCCCCTGGGCTGAGGGGTGGGATTCAGCTCATCCCCAAAGGTCATTTCTCAGAGCTGTGATGGCCAGAGCTTGGTGTGCACAGTGCCTCAAATGCTTACAATGACCAGCGATCGTTTGGCTTAGATCTGGGCCAGATAGACCTCCCAGAAACAAAGAGTCTGGAGATCATCATCATCTGTCCACGGGCAGAAGAGGGGTGGGATGGAACCACTCCATTGTTTGTTCTCCTTGTCTGTGATGGAGATGGAGACTGTGTCATGCAGGGCGCAGGGGCAGGATGTGGGAGGAGAAGCCCAGGGTTTGTCTGATGTTTGTAGGCTTCAGAAGCGGATCCAGAAGGGATCAAAGACGGAGCCCAGAGTGAATGGCAGGGAGCGTTCGATCGAGGCGTCTGACGCTGGTTGTCTTTATGTGGCATTTGAGACAGCGTGGGCAGTTTGCTCAATTTTTCTCTGTAGACGCTGCTTTGTTTGGAAGGTTGTAGACACATGTCAGTGGTGATGGATAGATTTGTTTGACTTCCTGTCAAATCAATGATTACTCATAGAAATCTCTTTTATTAGTTTATCATAGGAAGTTCTATGTCATTTATCCCAGCGGAGGCTTGGCTAGCTGGTGTCAGTGAGCAGTGCTGGTGAGAGTTATTGCTGGGTTTTATTGTGCTGCTGCTTCTTTTTATTTTTTGACACGGTATTTATTTTTGTCTTGGTTTTGCATTGGGAAAGGTTTGCTCCTCTTTTTGCCCTGATAGCAAGCAGGGTGTTTTGTCTTTCCTTTCCCATTCCAGTCTGGTCCCTTGGAAATTTGCAGGGATACATCCTAAGAACTAAGGTTTATCCTCACCCTCTGCTAAAGTCTGAGTAGATGTTGTTTGGCCGTGTCTTGGCATTTTTGAGCTAATGAAGGTCTTAATTTCCTAGGCATCGTAGGAGTTGGAACTAATGGATATGAATCAGAGGAAGAGGGGGTTGATGAGTTAGAGGGAAGAGTCATGGTGAAGTATTTCCCATATCTTCTCCACTTGGTTTTGGTTTGCTTCATGCTCAGAGAGGAGGTGGAGCTCCCTGTCTCTAATGTTTTCATGCTGCATCCCAACGGATGGGCTCTGCGGGTGGATGGGGCGGTTTGATCCCTGCAGGCTCTTCCATGACCGCAGGAGCTTTGGGAGTGGTGGTCCTGGGTCTAAAGCAGAGCTGGCAGCACAGCCTCCCTCCGGGTTAGCTCTGTGTTTCTGTGCCTGCTCCAGGTTTGGGGTAGCCTCTCCGCTTACTGCACCACAGCCCTACAGAGGTGACTGACACCCGAAAGGTTGGCTGGGTTACAAAATGAACTCTCTCCATGTAGGTCTTCAGGTGGAGATGCCGCAGCACAGCTTTTTGGGGTCTTCTGGATGCAACAGTTTTGCTGATAGCTGTTTCCTAAAACTTTTCAAAATCTGAAGTGTGGATAGGGAGACTTTTCTTTGGGTGTAGCTCATGCATATGAGAGCTGTATGAATAACTGAGGCTTTGGCTATTTGTCCCTTTGAAAAATTCAAGGAATAGTTTCAGATCAATCCAAATAATTATTTTGCCATTGAAATTTTAAATGGTCTGGGGAAAAATGGCTTAGGATCACTGTGGAAAAGGAGATGCTTTCAAATAAGTTTCAAAACTAATATCCAAAAGGATTTTTCTAAATAATATCTCAGTTTGATTTAAAAAAAAATAATCAAAGGAAACATCATCTGGACTGTTCCCAAGTTTTGTCACCTGTAATAGAAATCCACAGAACTGAGAGTGCATTGTCGACCTGCTTTGTCCAGGGGGAATTCTCCCAGGGCCAAGCTGCTGCAGCTCTTCCCTGCCCTCTCCGGTGGCTGAGCACGTGCAGAGCTTTGGAGACTGCTGCTCCTGCCAAGCTAACAATGCTGACCTCTGAGTTCAAGTAGGACAGACTTATGTTGTCAGGTCAAGAGATGCTTGGCTCAGTCCCTGCTGATAAACCAAGCAAGGAGATGACTACACGAGAGCGGAGCTTCGCTCTCTGAACATACAGAAATCATTTCAACCACCAGTGAAGCAAAACAGCTGGGGGAATTGAGGTGGGTACAATATAGCTACACAGAAACACGCTTTGCGTGACTTTGCACGTGTTGTCGATGCTGGTGTAGCCTCCTTTTCCCTCTCAGGACCAAAGGTTTCAGCATGCTTGAGAGATGTGATTGCCCTGTTACTCCAGGAAGTCCGAAGTCAGGCTAGGTCATACTTTAATACGCTGGCCTTTGTCTTTCACAAGGAGAGAAATATTGGCAGTTCTTCCCTGAGAAGAGATGTAGTCAGGTGGTAGGGAAGGCATTGCTGCATCGGAGCTGCAGGGTGACTTTGAGCTCTGCTTTAGATTTAAGCTGAACAGTACACCTAACTTTAGATGGATGTCTGCTCACCAAGGCTGGAGCACCAGAGGAAATGCTCCACCAAATGCTTCTCATAGAATCATAGAATGGTTTTGGCTAGAAAAGACCTTTAAGATCATCAAGTCCAAACATTAACCTAGCACTGCCAAGTCCACCATTAAACCATATCACTGAGCACCACATCTACATGTCTTTTTAAATACCTCCAGGGATGGTGACTCCACCACTTCCCTGGGCAGCCTGTTCCAATGATTGACAACCCTTTCACTGAAGAAGTTTTTCCTAATATCCAATCAGGCTTGTGTGCCCCTCAGCTGGAACTGATGCAGACCCATGTCCCATCTTGGTCTTGGTTGGTTGTTGACCTTGAGCTCTGCACAGTTGGATGTCTGGAATTTGTACCCAGCGAAGCAAACCTCGAGGGGGAACAATATCCAGCTGATGTACTGTGTCATGGTGGTGACCAGGTTTGGAGTAAATCAAGCTGTGGGGAGAGAGAGAGGGAGTCGTTGAAGTCTTCAGTGCAAAGATAAAAGCCTCCTCTTAGATCAAAGGCAGTGAGGGAGAGGTGTACACTTCCTGAAAGCAAATAACAAACCGAACCACCAGTCTCCAAACATAAGGCTTGGATTTATCTCTCTCGCTGAGCCAAGGGCATATCATATCCCTCCATCAGTAGCTAATCACTTGCTCAGAAATAGTATCCTGACAAGAGACAGCAATTGCCTCCCTTCTGATGGGTTACTAGAACTCTGTATGGTAAGAAAGCAATAGTCTGTTGCCCTTCCCAGTAAAGGAATCTGTCCCTTCTGATGGGAAGTACTACCAGAGAGAAATCAATTTGCACTGTTATCAGACTTTTCTGCCCAGTAGTTAATGGGACCTAACATCTGATTTGATTCTCAGGCAGCTCACAAATTAGTGAGAAGTGCAGGGTGTAGGAGAAGTCACCCGGAGAACGAACAGAGGTGTGGAGGAATCCCCAGGAGAGGTGTGCGGCATTTGCTAGCCCAGGGGGGCCCATTAGTTTTGCCAGCACGTAATGCAGAATGCAATGATTGTTCCAAACAGAAATGATTTAACCTTGAATGAGAGAAACATAACCAAACAGCAGCAGTGGAACAATAAAGAAATTCCATCTCTGATCTCTTGTGACCCACGTTCTGCTCAAGTGGCTCAGATGTCACCGATACATTATTTTCATGAGTGACTGTAAGTGCATTATGCATGAGTGTGTGGCCACTGGTGAATAAACTGAGAATTCTTCAAGGGAGTGTATATAATCTATTTGATTTCATGGAGCTGGACTGTGCTCCTTTTTTTTGAAAGATGGTTGCTGCTCGGCAGAAGAGTGTGATTGTGCCTATGAGTTTGGCACAGAAAGGGATTTGTCACGCGGTCCCCTGTGGATATGAATTGTTGCAGCCCCCGGCAAGCGGCTTTGCTCTTTAGCTCAAGTGGTAGCAGCACATTCAATTGTCTGTATATGCTGGATTTGTTCTCAGTGCATGGGCTCAGGGTGAAGCTAAAGCATGGACTTCTCCAGCTTTTGGCACGTACCCAGGCAGTGCCACCCCTGCTACTGGAGGGGACGTGGGAAGAAAGATCAGACTTTGTCGTGCCAAGGGTAATCCCAGACTTTGTCGTGCCAAGGGTAATCCAGTGTGTCTGGCTTATCTGAAAACAGCTGAGTGTTCTCCTGCCACATTGGTTTGGGAAAGCGAGACACTTCACAATCTACACTGGAGGGCAGAAGGACTCAGGGACAGCCTGGTGACTGCGAGTTGAATCTCACTCGTGATGTTCCATTTTCTGAGCATGTTGTAGGACTTTTCTGACTCCTGCCCTGCAAGGCAGTCAAAACCACTCTTTCTGCAAGTAAAGGTAACGGATGGTGCATAAACATGTTTTGCCTGACTACCAGCACTCCCGGCTCTTACCTGTCCATCTGTACTTCTGTGCAGTCCCACCATCCCTCATCCTTACAGAAGTATCCTATCCCAGAACCAACATCCTGCTCTTTAGTGCAGTACTCGTATGGCAGTGAGTGCCCGTCCTTCCTGCCCTCTGCCTTTCTAAATACAACAGATTGCGGCATCTGTTGTTGTAAGTTAAAATATCCATCTCGTACTAAAGGATGCCCCAGTGGCCAGGCTGTGTCTGAAGAGCTGCGGCTGTGCCATAAGCACGTAAGCTCTACAAGGAGCAGGTGGTTGCAAAGTGGCCCTCTCCATTGCTCTGAGTCTTCTCTGTCTTGGAAAGATGAAATAACGAAGCTGAGTTTCCCCCAGGAACAGGCTGAGAGTGCAGCAGGGCTGGCTCCAGCATTGGAGTGGGTTCATCTAGGGATCCTGCTGCCCAAAGAGGAGCTGAGTGTGGGGGTGTTGAGGAGGCCTTGCGCCAGGCACGATGGCTGGTATCCAGGTATGTGCTGAAGCACACGAGATTTAGCGACTGTATTTGCAATGGACAGGTGTCGGGGGAGAAATAAGGCTGGATCAGGCTTTTCCAGAGGCAAAGTATAGGTGTTGTAATAATGCATCAGCCGTGCTGCCTGAGCATCCTCCGAGACCTGATGAAGGCTGTTTTTGCACTGGTCCTGCAAAGCCAGTCTCTTTATTAGTGGTCCTTAATATCTGGTTGTTGCCCTGTACAAAACTAGTGGCTCCTTTATCCTCCTGTTTCTGGACTCTGAGTTTTCCCCCTGCAAGCACAGGGCCTCTGGCCGTACCTTTCTCGGGGACCAGAGCGTGCTGCGCAGATTTCTCTGTGACCCCGGGATCTTGGCTGCGGCATTACTGCCCCGTGGGAGCTCTGATCCGTGGTAGGAAGTAACAGCCTGCTTGAAATGAAAGCATGTTTGTTCATTAGGTGAAACAGTACATCACAGGGAAAGGGATTTTAAAACAACAAAAGGCCCACAGCATATTTTACCTCATCTAATGTTACAAGCTGCGTTTGATAGGCTTTTCTTTTCTCTTAGCTTACATTCTCCTAGCAAAGCTCAAATTCCTCTCCTGGGCTTTTTCCTGCTCTCCCCAATCCCTTCCTTGCATGGTCAAAACGTTCCCTGGGAGCACCCAGGCAGCCGCAGGCCAAAAGGCTGCTGTACGGTGCCGAGGGGACAAAAAGGTTGTGTCAAATGGGTCGGCGTTTGGCTGCGGATCTAATGGACCACACGACGCATCAACGTCACTGCAGTTGGTAGCCCCAAGGGAGTATTTTTCCCCCAGGAATTTATTTAGATTCGTTGTTTGCGTTTATGTTGAAACTGTTTATGGACTTTTGGCTACCAAAGGAAGTTCAGCTCAGCAGTTAGTATTGTAGAGGTGTAAGAGATGTGGGTTTTTTTTTTTTCTTTCATTACTGCAAACATTTGTCCCATGCCTTTGGGCTATGGCTTAGGTACAGTCTGTGATTCACAACTGTGCTGACCTGGAGTTGCAGCCCAGGGACAGGTGGAGTGGAAGACCGGAGTTGTATTAAAAAGGGATTTTTCAGTACTGGTCATGGTCATCTTGTTGGCCCATCCTGCAGAGAAGTCGTAGGGGTGCACACAACCGGTCTGTAGGACTTCCATTGCCAAGGGATACTGAAGACCATCCACCCTTGATCCTGTTTCCTCCAGGCGCAGAGACAAGGGGAAGAGACATATGTTCCTGGACATTCAGTCCCCCTCTTCAACTTCAGGTTCCACTGAATTAGTTTTTGCTGGTGAAGCTGGGAGAAAACGAGCAGTACTATTTTCTCCCCAACCCCAAAATGTCATATATCATTGTAATGTCTAAAAGTGTGAAGCGCTGGTGCAGGAGGACACTATCAGCTTGTGCTTGCTGTCCCCCCCAGAGACTGTACACCGAAACAAAGCACCGGGATTTGCAACAGTTTGTGCCAGGCAGGGCTCTGAAATAAAAGCTGGGTGACAGGTTCACCTTTCACTTGATAACCCCAAGGCTGGCATTGCTATCCAGTAGATACCAGAATTACAGAGGTAGTAAGCAGAGTGCCATTCTTCAGCAGTTCCTGCTATTTCACAGCCATCTCTTACATTTGTAAGTACACTTTGTGGGACAGGAACGCAGCACTAATTAAGTCAGGATCCTGAGCGATTTTGCACCTGCGTGTTGGAGCCTGCTAGTGGTAAAGGGAGGCTCTTCCACTCCTGAGACTGCAGAGTGCGGATCCGGAACAAAGAGCTATGGCATTCCCAGATCATCACAGGAAACAAAACCGGTCCCTCAACCACCACGTATCCGGCGTGTAGAGCACCAGGCAAAGCTCTGGCTGACCTGAAACAGCTCGTTTCATCTCTCTCTGCTTTTTCAGCTTTTGTCATATCTATTCTCTTGTACGTGCTCTGGGGCAGGAATTTTCTCTTATTATGTATGTGCATGCAGAACGATGAGTCTTTGATCTCAGCTGCTATATCCTGTATTACAGCAGAAAGAATATTTAATAATAATAGTAAGAATCCAATTAATAATTTTAAACTTCTATGCATATGTGCTTCTCTGAGACACATGCAATCCCTGTCTGGTTCCTGAGACAGTAAGTTTGCATTGGGAGTGCAGTTGAGCCGCTTGCCCTGTTTAAAAAGTCCGTACCTAACTGGATCAACACTGGCTATAGCAGCTGGGAAGGTATTGTGCTTTTTTGTCCTTTTTTTTTTTTATTGTATTTTATTTTTTCTTTCGTTCTCCAAGGGTTCTTTAAAGCCCCCTTAGGACTCTGCAGAGAGAAACCCCTGCCAGCCAGGGCACGAGGAGGATGTGTGGGGGACAGGAGCAATGGCATTATATTGTCATCCCCTGGCCTGGCTCTATGCAGGCCGGGTTGAATTGAGGCGTGTGCGTGCTGTGCAAGTCGGGCATGGTGCTGGGAGCTCTGTGTTTTCAGGAGCATTGGCGGAAAAGCCCGTCAGCGTTCTCCCTCGTTAGCCTTGATTGAGCTACGGAGAGAAAGGGCTGTCTGGCATGGCAAGAATTGGAGGGGGGAGAGGGCTTTTCTTCACCTTGCCTGTTTAACTGACCACCAGATTTTTCTCCCGGATTCTTTCAGGAGATGCTTGATGAGCTGAGGGCTGTTACCTGCTCAGCCTGAATGCCCGCTAAGGTGCTCGTGGAGCCCAAGGAACACGTGGCTGGCTTGCTTTGTGAAGGGAATTAGTTGTGCCTTGTACTGCTGATGTTATAAGTGAGCCTGACACAGCTCATTTTCTCGCTGTGCCTTTGTCTTTTAATTTTGGAGGATGTACTTTTCCTGACAGAATTTCCAATTCAGTTCATTTTCTCCGTCTGCAGTGGGAGGGGAGAAAAAGAGGTGGTTTGAGGGGTTTGCTGCATGTATTATTAATTGTCCTCAATTCAAGACAGTGTAGTCTTTTCTGCTTGATATTCCCATTTTCTCATAACTAATATTGGCTGCAGATTTGAAAGAGGCTTGGTGTTTGAAATTGTAGGGATTTCTTTGTGATGGTAGTGTTTTTAAAGCGAGAGAATGAGGTTCTTCCGTTTATCTGAAGCTTAAAATGGCAGAGTCTGAGAGTCATCAGTCAATTGAACTGTGTGTCGTAGAGCAGTTGATTAATGAAGTTGCCTACGTTTCCTGGGCTGGTAAAAACATCACCCAGAAGATGCTGTGTCAGAACCTGTCCACTAAACATCATTAAATCTGCAGAAGCAGGAGGATGGTTTTGCACAGGGATGAACAGGTTTGGGTCATTCCCAGCTCTGTTGATCCTGTGATAAGGCAAGTGTGGTCTTGGATAATAAGCAGTATTTCATGTTGGGGCTGTGTGGTGCTGCATGGTGATTTTCAGGGCTGTCAGCTCATATTCCCACAGAGCTTAAGGTGCCATGTGGAATGAGTTTTGTGATTTCAGCCCAGTTCCTGATGAACACTGTCTCGTAACAGGATAAAAGCGCATTTTCAACTTAGTGGAACACGATTCAAATTTCATGTTGTTAAAGCTGTTTAGATAAATGAAGCACTTCAGCCCAGAGGAGGTGAAACAGTCTCTTGACAGCAGTCTTGGGATCAGAGCGATAGTACTGTTTCCATCCGACCCACATCTGAACGAGGGAAACAACACATTTCCCAGAGGAAGTAACTAACCTGTTAATGAATCTGAGAGGAGCAGTGGGAGATTGCTCTGTGTTTGATGCACAAGTCTGGTTCCTGCTTTTCCTCTTCCCCCTCCTCCCCAGCGATTCTCCTCTCGTACTCTTCTCAAGGCATTTGCGCTTTCAGCAAAACTTGGACACGGTGGCTGAACGTGGGGTGGGTGACTGCTGCTCTGTTTCAGATGTGAGTGGATGGGGAAATAGTGCCTGCCTGGAGCTGAGCACCGCCCTCAGATGTAATGTAATGGATGGATGAAACACCCGTTTATTGACAGGAGTGGCTGCTTCAGCCTGCGATTGAGCTGTGAACTGTCCCCATCTCTCAGGTCAGCAGCCAGCCAGGGTTTGGTAAATCCCATGCTGGAGTGGGTAGAGGAGCAAGGGAGGAACTGGGGTTCTCTCCCACCAGAGCTCCATCTGGGACAGTTTTCTTGGCCATTGTGGGCCAAAGGTATTGTTCACACTACCCCTGTCTCCACCTTCATCTTGCCTGGCTCAGGCTTATCTGCTGGATACCAAGCCCACAGTTCTCCCCTTGATCACAGCGAGTCGCCGTGTCTGAATCGTATTCCTTGTTAGCCTCTGACCTGAGCCCAACCACTTCCCTGCTGCAGTCTAGACAGACCCTCCGTGGGGAGCAGCTCTGCCCTGACCTTGCTTGCACCACTTCTTCTACCTGTTGTTTCTTTGGCTTTCCTGGAGGTATCAAAATGGGATTGTCCTCTGTCTTCTCTTTCCTTCCCCCAGCTAGCCCCTTTCAGCTCGGCCCTGCAGCTCGTCGTCTCTGCAGCGTGGGCTGCTGAGCCGTGGTGGAATCCAGCCACGCTCCTGCTACAAAGGCAAACATCTAAAGCCGATCAGAGCATGTCCGATAGGATTTGTGGTGCTTCCAACCTCTGTATGTTATTGACTCCTGCTTTCAAGTGTGGCCAGGGCTTTATCTGTTGGTAATAGGGAGAATTAATAATTTCCTTTTTAAAAAAAAAAAAATCAGCTTAAAAAACCCCCCATCTTTTTATTTATTTTATTACATAAAAAGGAAAGTAAAAGACATAACAAAGTTGTTAAAAGTTCAAAAGGAACGCTAATCCCTGTAATGTGGACTAATCAACTTTTATCCAGACAATCCCCTTGTATCTGTTAGGCCTTAGTGTGGTTAAGGATTCCCACAGGCAAGCGCTGGGCTTTAACTCCTTCAGAGCTGCATTAAAGCCTACAGTTCCTCTTCCTGGAATGATACTGCCATACTCTCACTCAGAAACAGTCTGACATGTTGGACTCGGAACAGCTTCAAAGGTACTCAAATGTCCCTGGCTCATCTCCTAAATGGATGTGGAAACACAGAGTTATTTTCTCTCAGAGGGCTGAACCATCCCAGTGTGAAGATCTCGAGTGGAGCCACTCCAGCTTTGGTAGTAGTAACTGCTGGGGATAAAGTGGGAAGGTGTCTAGGCAGGACACTTCCAAGTGAACAGTTCCTCGGTATGGTGACTCTAGGAACGATTTCTCTGGCAGCAGACTCGTGGCGTGTAGGACATAACGGCCAGGGGTGTCAGCTACGTTCACCTTGTGCTTGCTCCGATGCCTGTTTGCTACTCCAGCCTTCGTCATGTCCTACGTGTTCACATCTTGGGGAAGGATAGACGTGTTCCCCCAGCCAGAAATGTTTTCTTTCCTTTGGCAAAGATGATGATGCTATTTGAGGAGCTCATCTTCAAACAAATACCCTAAGGTGTCTGTCATTCCCCACCTTAATTCAAGTTCAGTTTTTGTTCCTATCAAGCCTTCAAGAAGAAGCAAATTCTGCCAGTTTGACTTAAAAACCAAGGGAGGGAAAGTTTGGTGGGGTTTTTTTTGTTGGGGTTGTTTTTTTGGAGAGTTGGAGTAGTAGGTATTCACTGGGCTTTACAAGTGATTCTTTAGTGCTTTCAACACTATATTAATATCCCTGGATGATTTGTGTGCTGCAATGAGACTTCTGCAGCTGCAGAGCTAAAAACAGGAGATGGTGATGGTTGCCTTTGGAAGGGAGAAGCAATGCAGAATGGCTCAGCTGCAGAGACAGATGTATTTGTGCTCACAAAATCACTGCCAGAGGTAGACAAATAGCCACACTGTTTTAGGCCTATTAACTGTTGTTTTAGTAAAGCCTTCTGCTTCTTTTTTGTTTTGGAGAGTAGGATGCAATTTATTCTTTACTGACAGGCATTTCAGCTGTCCTGTTTTCGCTGGCAATAACAGACCCTGTTCGTGTGTTTTGCTCGTTCATTGAGGTTTGCTGGGCTTGTGCGATGAGTGGCATGCAGGCAACCCCAAGGGGCTTGCAGGTGTATACCTGGTGCTTGGGTGCTGAGAATGAGAAGATAAGCTTGATCTTCTTTGTCCCAAGCCGGGCGGTAGCTGGGACTGGTTGTTTCCACTGCCCAGAAATCTGCAGCTTCTCAAGAAAGAGAAGCTTATTGTTAGCGATGCGTATGAACAGGGGGGTAGCTGAGTTGTCTCCGTGAAACTCTGAGCATCTAGTAACAGTCCATCCCTTTGGCTTGGGGTTAGTTGAGGATGGACTTCCCCACTGTGTCTCCCCAGCACACCGATGGGAGCAGGACCTGGGTTTGATTTGCTGCTGTGAGCCGTATGCAAACTGCAATCCAGCGGGGCGATGTGTGCGATGCAAAGCAAGGTGTGATTGCGCCCAGGCTCACGGCTGGCAGCTGGATCCCAGTGGCTGTGGGAGCTGGTTGGGTTTGCCTTTAGCAGCACGTCAGCTCGAATCAAAAGGGATGAAAGAAGAAAATCCAAGCAGGGTGGAAGCAGAAGGGACAAGGGCTGCGTCTGACAGGAGGAGTTGCTCGCCACCAGCAGGTAGGTTGCCCTTTGACTTTGCTGTCATCCAGACATCAAACTTGCTAAGATTTCATGGTTGCTTCTCCAAACTGCTAAAGATCCAATCAGCCATTAAGCAGCTTTCCTTGAAAGCTGGTATACCTTGAGGAAAAAACTGGAGCATTCTCAATGAAAAGTTTAGATTTAAAAAAAATCGAGATGATTTTCTGATTTAATAGTTCCTTAAATATTTTATAAACAGCTTTAAAAAAACCACTCAAAATGTTTTTGTGGGTTTTTTTAATGGGTAAATTGTATTTTGCTTTCCAAAATAATTTTAGGGTTTTTAAATTTCCTCTTTGAAGATGTCTGGGCATTTTTCTAAAATGACTTCCACTGCCTGGAGTGATTTAGGGGTTAACAGGTTAATTAAATATTGGAGCAACTCACTGAGGTGTGAGCTGGCTTTTCTATCGCTTGGCGTTTGAAAATCAAGATGGGACGCAGTGCGGGAATCCCTGAGCAGCCTTCTCCTTGCCCGGAGGAGGTGGAGAGGAGGTGGATTAGACAGGATTACTGCAGTGGGCACTCCTTGCTATGCAATCTCTGATCTCTGGGAGTGTTCTGGGAGGAGATCGCTAGGTTCCTATTAATTACCTCTCCTCCCCTATAAGATTCCCCTCTTGGGTCAAGGCTCGCTATCGACACTTACAGACAAAGCCCTGGATTGATCCGCTGTCTGCAGTGTGGCTGTGGCACACGTGGGAGGGGAAGGCTGGCTTCAGTGACATTGCTTCTCTCCTTGTGCGTTATGTCTCCCCACCACCAAAGGGTGTAACGACAGCGGGTGCCACAGAGGCAGGAGAACTTCTTTGCCATACAGCTGCAGAGCATCCGATGCTTTCCTTAGTCCGTAAAAACTGAGCAGGTGCTCAGCACCACTCCAGGTCTGACCCACTGGGAATTTTCTCTGAACACATCCTACATAAAGACTGCAGCGATAGCTGTAGCCTTCACGCAAGGAGGACCCCGTATCCTGGGATCTAGAGAAATCGGTGCTGTTTGGGGGTGGTCAAGGCCACACGTGGCCTCGTAGCCAGTCCCCCCCCAACACACACCCTCCGTGCTCAAAGTCGAGATGGAGCAAAATCTTTTAATTTATTCCTGGATGTGAATGACTCAAATATGCCACATCTATCATTGTATCTCCTTAACTAAATGGATTAATTTTTTTGTCCTCTTCACAGGCTTAATTAGCAATCTGCAACACAAATTAAATCACTATCAACTAATTCCAACTATCCCTTCAGAGATAGCCATTAGCTAGCTAAATCTGGTTAGCATTGAAATGAGCCTGCATCTTACCCTGGAAACACCATCGTGATTTCACAAAGCTACTTTTTTGTTTTTTTTTTTCTTTTTTTCTTTCCTCCCTCCGATGCTGATAACACATTGTCCTTCCTAATGAGGGCAGCAGTCACTTATGCTTGGAGTGTGCTGGTTCGCAGGCAGTTAAGCAGGGCTTGGGAATTTTTTTTCTTTGTTGCTGTGTTGTAGGAGACAACTGATCCATGGTTTGAGGGTTCCTGTCCTGACAGAAAGAGGGAACAGACAAGACAACTTTTCTTCTATCATGGACTAACTCAAGTGCAAGGCTCCTTTCATGTGCCTATAGGTAAACACAGGGATCTCTAGTGCATCCATCTCTGTGGGCAAAGGCATCGCACGCATTAGTGTCTTGGCTTAAATACGTGGACAAGCCTTCAGAAACTCTTGGGGACACTGAGAAAGCTGGATAAGGCTGTGATCCTTCAGGCAGACCGCCAAGGCCTTGCAGGCTCCATCTTGCTCCTTCTCCTTTGCCTTGTCTCTTCCATGGTCGGCACCATCAGCAAAAGCTAGCTGTAAAAGCCCGGATCTCATCTGGCATCATTTCATGGGGTTTGGACAAGGACGGAAAGGTCTGATAACAGTTCTGGGATGGTTCTGGCCAAAGACCTTGGTAGTCCTCTAAAAAGCTGGGGGACTGGAGAGCGCTGAGGTTCGCACTGAGGTATTTGCGTGCATTTCTGCTTAGGTTGTTTTCTAACAACTTCTGTCTTGCTGGTGTTTCTAAGTGCAAGGGGATGATGACTTTCTTACTCCTTCCTCTTCCAAATCCTCCTGGTCGTGGGTTCGCCTCAGCACTTGTTAGCTGCAGTCAGAACACAAGCTGTTTGGGTGTGGATGTTAAATGTATGGAGGTCATAAACTCCAGGGTCCTTATGCTTGCAATAATAGTAATAATCAACAGTAAATCTTTGCTATGCTCCTCCTCCCCAATTCGCTCGGCTATTGCAAAGGGAATAGGAAGAGGAGGGGAACAGAGCTGAAGAACAGAAGTGGCCTTGACTATCCAGACTCGAACGCGCATTTATTGGTGCTCATGCTTTTGGAAAGAAGGCTTCAGATTCATAAGAGTCTGCAAAGACAAAGCAAAACTGGTCAAAATATTGTTGCTACATTTTTGACAACACAAGAATCAGTGGGGAAATGTCTTCCTGTGTTCAAGAAGACAGCTTTACTACAACCAAGTATCAAGTTTCCTAACTATTTCCATGTTAATGATTTTACAGACTGCTTTGGGTTGTGGAAGGAGTTAGACTGGAGCAGCATTTTCTTCTGGACGGAGGAAGCGCAAATCCCTAGTCTGCTATAAATACCTTCTGACAAGGCATGCAGTTTTTGGTGGACGTTGTTGCTTCTTGCCTTGTATAGCTTGCATGTGATTGTTAAGGAGAAATAAAAGGAGAAGATGGCTGCTCATATTTCATAGTTATGCCCAGGAGGTGCCAAGGGGTCAAAGCCATTATGTCAGGTTTCCCCAGCGGATTATATGAAGCACTGGATTTGGGTTTTCTTTCCCTTTTTTTTTTCTCCTAGAATTTAAGTATGGAAATGTAATTCAGGTAGAAATGTACAGTAAATCCTCAAAGGTTTGTGTCTTTGAACAATCTGGTGGAAGGGAGAGCTGGTGGGAGTGGAGGATGGCAGAGATCAGGCTGGAAAGCATCCCCTTCCTCGTCTCCAGCCATACCATCGGTGTGCCTGACCCTCCATGGGGCTCTGCGACCTGACTCATTCTCCTTTCTCGTAAAGGCTTCTCTCTGTTTCCCCTTCTTTCCCTTTGGGGGGNCCTCTTGTTCCTTTGGGGGGGGGGGGGGCGTAAATTGCACATGAATTTTCAATTGCTATCTTTGTATCTCTGGCTGCTGCGCTGTGTATGTTAAGAGGTGGCGATGCTGAAGTTGAGATCACCTGTGTTTGGAAAGGAAAGCAGAGAGCAAACCAGCTGCTTGCTCCTCTTTACCTGCGGCCTTAGAGCTATCTGCAATCTCCAGGCAAACTGGCCAGAGCAGCTGGGAAGGGCATAAAAGCCCAGGGCCTGCCTTTTCCTTGCAATAAGTCCCATATCAAACCTTATTCCTAAATCTAAGCGTGTATTTAAATGCAGTAACCTGGTCTGTAGTAGATAGAGTACTCGAATAGCTCTTGGGTGGCTTTGAGAGCCTTTTCACAACTTTGTGCTTCCTATTTCCCACCTTGACTGTGGGGCAGATAACACTGGTGGTTCCCTTCGTGGGTTTTCTAGAACCCTCAGGGCAGAGGGCAAGGGAAGTGCTGTGTATGGTGTTGCTTTTGCACTCAAAGTCCTTTTCTTTTCCCCTGAATAGACGGAAAAAAAGAGCTCCTACCAAGTGATTGTATAAGGGACTAGAAGCAGAAACTAGTGAGAGAACTTAATTGGGGAATATATGGGAGGCAGAGTCCACTGCTAATTGTCTCTTCCCATATTTTACTGAAAACACTATGCAGGAGATACCCTCTGAAGTCTCTTCCCATGGATCATAAAGATAAGATGCTGGTAGAGAAGGTAGTGAAACAAGAGGACGCCTTTAAATAAATGAATTACTGGCACAGGTTAGGAAGCAGCTGTGAGTTAAACAGCAACGAGCAAAAAAAATGATCATTTTTCAGTGTGGCGATAGGTGTAGAGAGAGTATCTGCAAGACCTAGCTTGGACCAGGCTTTTAAAAATATAATCCAGAATTAGAAGGGAGGAAAAGATGGTTAAAAAAAAAAAATAGTCAGCCACAGTTACGTAGTGAAAGCTAGCACAGGCTCTGCAGAGCTGAGAATAGCTCTATCCAGGCAGGTGAACAGGCAAGGCAATGGCAGATGAAATTAAATGTTGACAAATGCAAGTTAATGTGCATTGGAAGGCATAATATGACCTACTCATACACATTGCTGCATTTTAAATTAACTGTAACCACTCAGGGAAAAGACCTGGAGGTTATTGTGAACAGCTCAATGAAAACATCTGTTAAATGAACAGAAGCAGTCAGTAAAGCAAACAAAACATTGGGCTGTACAAGGGAGATTTTATATTATCATTTGTATTATGGTAATGCGTCAGGACACCGACAACTGCCCGACAGCTTTCCGTTGTGCCAGGCTCCGTGCGAGCAGAGAGCGAAAAGGCATCCGAGAGCCTCGGAGGGCAATTCTCTCCAAGCGTGACCAAACACCAGTCAACTCGGGATGGTCCTTCCCCCAGCAGCCTCCAACAGACGGGAGTCTGGGACTGCAGCCGTGTGGGGGTTTCCTGAGCAAGGGGATGTACAGATCTTCCTGGCACCGCGTGCGGCTCTCCAAAATGTACGTACGTATTCCAGAGCTTTGTCAGGATGTGTGTTTATTAGCTCAAAGCCCAAGATCCTGGGGTAGGCTTGTGGTTAGGATTTTCCTCTGTGGCCGAGGGAGGTGTTTGACCCTTTGGTGCTTCTTCCATTGCTGCCCCGAGCTGTTCAGACGCCCTGTAGGAGCAAGGCTCAGCTTCTTTGGGTCTCCGGGTTCTTTCAGCACAAAATCTTGGGGTTTCTTTTGTATCCGGCAGATCCTTTTTCTGGAAGAGATTGACACACATCTTCCTTCACTCCTTTCTCTACCCAAAGCATCACTGACAAAGTTTCGCATAACCAGTGTGCCACGGAGGCTGTGCAAAAGTTTATTGCTTTCCCAGCCCCTGGTCAGCACGATGAATGATTTAGCAGGTCAGTGTTGCTACCCTGTCAGAAATGACTGTGGCACAGGCTCAGGTGGCGGATTCATTATATGCTCCAAGCAGCCATTGGTATGCAAACGGTACGGTGAGTTTAGTGCTTATCCTTAATAGCAAGCAAATTCAGAGTTATACCTGTTGTGCTCTGCCTCTGCCTATGGCTTTATTATAAAACATAGCTCTTGATTTGATGACTTTGTTTATATTTGCCCCAAGCCATGTCCTAAGCTTAGTTTACTATTTTAAAATTAGCATATATTTTTATATATGTTATAAATATTTAACCTGCTGACCAACACTAACATCAGCCCTCTAGCCTTTGCAATGTAAAGTAATTGCAATGTAGAGTAAACCGTACAGAGTGCGGAAGGATGTCTGCATCAGTATTCCTCTGTTCAAAACAGTCTCTCAGACTTGATACTGAAGGGATGAATAAAATCAAACTTACTGATTATCGTTTAGGCTGAATTTACTTTCTGCATTTGGAGGAAGGAGCTCTATTAATCAGCTTCATTTCCTGGCTCACATGAAGAGTGCTCCTGTGTACTTCTCAGAAGCTCAGCGATAAATACATATAAATATATATATGCTTGAGCATAAATATATAGATGTTAAAATAGCATTAAAATCTTTCTGTCGTCTGCTCCATTACTCCTGTGATAGGTGGAGAGATAAAAACCCTCAAGGTTAAAATTTTCAAATTTCATTTTTTCATTTCTTGCTAATTTCCAAATACCTGGACCCATAGAGAAACCGGGCTATTAAGACGTGGATTTAAATTAAAATTTCAGGCTTGCGTGGAAACAACAACCAATGGAAATTTACTGAAAGGTTAAAGGAGAGGACAAGAGGCAAACTGGGAAAAATCCTTTTAAAATCTAAGTGTAGTATATGTTGTTTCCTGTACTTTAATGCACATAAATTAAGACAATAATTCTAGGAGCTGAAGGCTCCAGTTTAACACTTGTGGTTTATGGTGGCCCTTGAGTCTCTCTGTGGAACTGCAACTTCATTATGTACAGCTGAGGAGACATTATTCCTTACATTATCTACTGTGCTAACACAGTTACCACCGATGCGCTAGTGCTATTTGGATTCTCAAATGTAATGGGCAGATATGTACCGCAACCATTTATGTGGCTTTTCTGCCAATTTGCGACTGAAATGACTTTTTCTTTGTTGAGAAATGTGTATTAGCTGCATCTCATTCCTGCGCTTCTCTAGGTTAAACTCAGCAATTCCTGTTGGGATGGATGCTGTGGGCCGGGCCGGTGATGGGTTGGGTGCCTACGAGCTGTTTCCTAGGGGGAAAAAAAAGAAAATAGATGGCATTTGGCATAGCTGGCACACTGATGTTCAAGATAAATATATTTATGGGGGTTTTTTGTTACGTAGTATGTGGAAGTTTTTGTTAATTCTGTGAAGAATCTTTCCCCTTTTACCTCCCTCTTCTTTTTGTGTGCAAGATGCAAGTCTGAGTAGGAAGGAGACTGCATTTATTTCTCTTCTGAGGAGGCTTAAATGTCCAGGTTAAACAAATAGGTTCTTGTACTTTTGTTTAGGGGAAATTTTAGGTCAGAAAGAGGCCAGTGAGCTCATGTTAATTGAAAGCAGTATCTCACATCCTTTGTAGCAAAAAAATACCTACGTTTGGTCCTGGAACGCTGTAGAGCTCAGCAGAGCATATCTTGATGGTTTTCAGAGAGATTTCATTGCATACTACTGGCCCCTCTTCGTTTTCAGCAGCTCATTGCCATTAAGACGGTTAACGGCATGCTTCCCTAAAATCGCGTTAAGCTGAGGTCAGTGCTGAGGGGTACGCCGCTTCAGATGGCAAGGTGGAGATGTTTCGAGTGGAGAACTCCTGGGGCATCAGCTCCCACCAAAGGGGAGGCCTGGGAGCTTGAGGGGATGGACGGGGGAGAGCTGAGGCTGGCACAGCTGAGGTCCAAATCTGCAGCCTAATCCCGGCTGTCCTGCGCTGGGGTAACCTCTGCCCGAGGACAGCAGGCGCTGGCTGTCCCCGAAACATCGTCCGCCTTGCGGGAGCCTCTTGGGTCTCACGGGGCTGTGCTGGCTGCCGATGGCTCCAGCTCTAACACCCCTCCTAAGATGTCAAGGGGCTCGAAATTTCTGCACGTCCCCAGCTCTACCAAGATCCCAGGGACCTTAGAAGAAAAAAAAACAAAAGTGACGTAAAAAGCTGTTTGACCAGAGCGAGCCGCAAACTGGCTGATCTCTGATTCTTTACTTTTTTTCTTCTCTTTTTTTATCTGCATCTTGAAATGTTTGTTTGCTTTTCAAGCCCCAGCTGTTGGAGTCAGGGGATCACACAAGAACATCAGGTCTCCTCTCTTAAACAAACAAACGCAGCAGACTTTACCAGAGAAAAACATGAAAGTGCAAATCCCAGGGGCTAAAAACCCTCTGGAAGACAAAAGCTGCAACATTTATTAATTTGTTGAATAACCTGTTGGGGCCTGACTTGATTTTCAAATAAATGGAATTAGAATATCAATAGCAGAATGCCGAGTTCCTAAAATATTCAAAAGCGGCTTCCTTTTATGTAGTGCCTTTCATGAAAACTGCATCATAAGGTGATTTGCAGTGCTAAATAATAAATAACAACACACACACACACACAGAAATTAACAGCTGTGGCCAAGGGAGGCAAAGATATATTTTTCAGATGAGATGTAGAAAGAAATGGGGAGTCAATGAGGCAGAGAGATACAAGAGAGGTTGGATCTGGGTCAGCTGTTTAATTTTGACCTTGGTTATTATTAGTCATTGGAGATAAAATATAGCTAGTGCCTCTGGAGTGTTCTCCGTGTACTTTGAATTGCAAGAACCGGGAAGTATGGGGGGAAATAAGAATCCGGCTGGATTCTGAGCCAGGAAGAGTAGATAGGGAAAGGTTTTACCGTTGTTGAAGGGAGCTTGCACCAGGGCAGGCTCCTGCCGGCTGTTCAGCCTCAGTACCCGCACATACAGATCCCCGGTAACTGCAAGAGATTTATGTGAACGCTTAAGCCAGAAACCTTTCCTAGAGCTGTGGAAGTTCAAACTGGTGATTAAGGTAGTTACAAATCACATGCGCAGATGTTCACCTTGAAGCAATCTGTTTCCCACCCAGAGCTTGACTCTTGAGCATTTCCCATGTAGCAACAGCCTTTTCCCGCTTGCTTTTCGGCACTTGTTGCTTTTGGTGCTGAATGCGATTGCCTTAGCTATATATGTGCGCTTGTATGGGATTAAGCCCCTCTACTGAATTCATGCTTCTTACTGGGAGATTCCCAGTACAGAACTGGGAGATCAGGCCAGCCCTTTGAAACCCCTTTCAGCCTGAGCACTGACCTTTTGGGCTTACGTGAGGCTGAAGAGCAATCCATCCCGCGCCAGCCCTGGAGCAGGAAACTGCTGGAGTTTTCCTGGTGCTTAACTTGGTATGTACAGTCAGCTGCAGTGACTTTAGAGTACTATAAGAGCAGCAGTTTCATGGAAAGTTAAGATAAATTATGAATTGAAGTACATGGTGAGCTCCAGAACCTTCACAAGGGAGCGGTTTTAACCTTTATTTCCCCGCCTGTGAATGGGGAATGTTAGCCATTCCCTACTCCGGTACTGGGACAGTATATTAATAGATAGCGAGGCCTGTACCTGTATGAGTGAATAATTAAAGAAGTGCAGCTTTCTTCGCTATGTTGATTTTGGCCTGAGCTTCTGTCCAAAGTTTAGGACATCAGGCAATCTGCGCAACCTTCTTTGGAGCTCAGCCTCCAAACGTGCTGCGGTGGGCAGAGGTGGGTACCCTGCACAGCACCAATAGGATTCATCCTCTTCACTTCAGGGGCTTGCCTAAAGGTGAGGCATGTAAGCGAGCGGACCAAACCTAAACTGTAATCAGTGCAGAGTGCAGCAATCGGAGCATAATTAATCCTGTTTAAGAGAGGGTCTCATACGGGAAGCTGAGGTTAAGCAGCTGAAGGTAGAAACTAAAAGTGCACCCTCTATATGAGCGAGGAGTTGCAGATGTGTATGTTTCTCCTTCCTTTTGTAGGGATCTTCATTGTTTCACTGTAGAAACCTCAGAAACTCTTTATTTTGCCATTGAATTTTGGGTTTCTTGGAATTCAAAACCCCAAAGGTGGGGATGTAAGTGAAACAATTCGTGAAAAAGTGCTGTGGGTTAGAGCAGTATTCCAGAAATGTTCACCTTAAAGCAGAAATCATGTAGTGTTTGCTGTAAGTGCTGTACAATACAGGTTTTTCAATTTTTGTTTCAAAAGAAAGTCACCTAAATGAACCGGGCAGAATTCGTACCTCCCTGTGGCTGGTTACATCCTCATGAAGTCCAGTTCTGCTGTCATCTTTTGGAGGAAAACCTGGTGGATTTGTACATTCCAGATGTCTTAGATTTGGCTTGTTTCTTTAGGTGGGAATGCTTTAGGCCATAAATGTCTTTGTTTCTCCTTTCACCAAGAGGTTCCCATTAGTGGAAGAGGTTTCTTATCTGGGACTGGGGACTGGCCAGCTCTCAAGTGTAATCACAGCCCCTGATTGCCCCTTCTCTGCTAATCCTGTGCCGCCCTATGCCTTGGGTGCTGTGAAAGACTCTGGGATCTGCTTTACAAAGAGTTTCAACGTTTGTGAGCACACAGATTACATGTGAATTAACATTTGTAAGCACAGAGAATATCCAGAAATAGAGCAAAACATCAAACCAAAATATTGGCTCTAAATCTTCATCATGCGTTATCCTATTTTCTGAAGTTTATCCTGTTATCTACTTAGTGGGAGTATTATTCCATTTAAATGTGCTTCTTAGCAATTGCTTGCAGCATTTAAGTCTTTAGATGCTTTCTGTACTTGAAGAATTGCAGTTTCTGTTCTAACACTGTGCTAATTCTCCACAGAAATTGTCCCTGTGGTTTAAGGATAGGCCCATTCATTATGCCCCTTAGTAGTAAAGTGTCAGGATGGGAAGTGATGCTGCAGTCCTGGGTTTTATCAGTCACTTGGGTGCTGGCAGCAGAGCCTGCTCTCTGGATCTGCTCCTCTCCGTGGGGGTGAAGAGGGGAGTGCTTAACCCCCACAGCGTCATTCCCTGTTCTAAAGGAGAAATATAAACCTTTTCTTTACCTTCCGCAACCGATGAGTAAGAAGGCAGTAGGGATTCCTCTCTCCCAACTAGTAACTGTCTGTCATGGCCAGGGACAGGTAAAATACCCCAGGACCCAAGCCTTGGTCACTGGAAGCACCTCAAAAACCCTCTAAACAGAAGTTACAGTGGGCTTGGCATCCCGTGACACCTCAGACTCATACTGACTCCCCTCCCTTTGAGGCTCAGACCCCCAAGCCCAGGATGAGTGTGCCGAGAATGTCTCACGGGTTCTATTTCACATGTGGGATACCACAAACCTGCTCGTATCCTTGTGGAGTCCAGTTCATCTCCAGCAGCACAATTCCCACTAGGCATGCTGGTCCGACTGCTGTCGGCTCCCTCCAGCGAGCGCACAGTGTTTCTGTCCTCTTAGGTGACGTGATCCAGGTTCACTCCTGCAAGTTGGGGCACAGGATTCCTACACAGAAATAAGTAGGTGCCACTTCACGCTGAATCCTAGCTGCGTGCTTGGGTTGCAGTCCTGGACTCACATTTAGCATGTAGCATCTTCTAGATACCACCTCTGGGATTTTTTTTGTGATTTCAGGCTGGCACTGGCTGAAACCTGTACTCCATCTCTTGCTGGAGAATTCACGTGCAATTCTGTTCTCCCAGTCTGGTGCTCTTCCACGTGCAAAGTGGTTCTTGGACAAGCAGTCAACAGAATTGCCAAGTGAGTAAAGGCTTCTTGTAGGCAGAAGAGTTGTAGGATCGGGTCTCTGATGGCCAATTTTGTTGAAAACAAATGCTTTATTTTTGTTTTATATCTCCTTAAAACCACCAGCACCCGTAAGACAGCGCTCGTGAGCAAGCTAACAAAAACATGCTGCCCGAATCACAGCTCGCTGTGTAGGATGGTGGGAAAAAGCTCCAGCAGGAAAACTGTTTCATTATCAAATATCTGAAAACCTTTTACACTTGTTTTAAGCAACCCCGGTTCTTGCCTTTCGGTGAAACAATTACCACGAAGCAGTCTGTCGCTGGGCTGGCTTTGAATTGTTCTGCCCAGTTGAGTGATCTGATTTGATGTAAAGCTTAGAGTTCTCGATCTTTATTTCCCTGCTCTGTCTCCTTTCTCATCACCAGGAGCTTTGGATTTTCCCCCTCGCCCTGCAGATCGCGTAATTCCCCAGGAGGGGATTATACTTTTCGGCGTGTTCACAACTCTGTGTTTGCTCAGAGCAAGTGCCTCCTGCTAGCGCCCAATTGTGGAGTTTCACTCAAGTGGAACAAGTAATAACAGAAATATGCAGGTCTCGCTGCCTTCATTTGTCGTCTTAGGTGGCAGGGAGCAAACCGCACGCCTTTCTCCTGCAAAATGGTTAACTAGGACGTGGGGCTTTGGGAGAGGGGTTAGACGAGGATTTTGTACAGCATCAAATGCAGATAAATAATCCTCTTTGGCCCTTTGAACTTGGCGTTATTCCTGCGGCTGCTGGGGAGGGTGAGTGTTGGGAGGGAGACACCATAGCAGTGTTGGGATGAAGAAAGGAGCCTGGCACTGTGAAAAGGGATGGCTTCAGTGGCGGGTCGAAGAAGGTGGCACACCGTGTTTGATGACCGCTGCTGCGAGGGCTGGGACTCGTATCTGCCCTGCACGGGGCACGTAACAGTGGGGGGCTTTGTTTGCACGGCAGAGTGGCTTCTGGTCAGAGGGAAGGTTCGGAAGGGTGGTGGAGTGGTTAGGGCTCTGTGCTGGGCTGATTTTTGTCCCTTTCTCAGAGAATCACTTGCTTTTCTTCTGCTTTGCTTTCTAAGCGTAAAGATGAGCTTGTTGGCATTTCTGCTGCTCGCAGGACTGCGAGAAAGACCTCTCTAAAGAGCTCAGAGGCTAGCTTGAGCAGGCTTAGAAAAAGATGTGGATGCACTCAAAGTCTTTCTTCTCTTAAGTTTGTCTGCGTGAGGAGCACCTCTGTGTGAATCTCCCACTCCTCCTGCCCTGGGTTGTCCTCGCCTGGTTGATTTTTCTGCTCCATGCAGGGGGATGACCAATTTCATGAGTAAAGCAGAGCAGGAGTCGCCCTGCCCAGAAGCTGGAGAGGGGCAGTTATAGTGCAATGCTCTGTGAGACGATAAACATCCTGCCAGACATAAAGAACAGTAATTTGGCTGTTGTGCTCTCTCCTTTCTGAAGGAAAAAGAGCCCTTTGGGGCACTGAAGGGCAGCACTTTCCTCCTCCTCTGCTGCCTGGGATGAGAAGAGGAGGAGGGAAGGGTCCTCCCGGGGACGGTGAAGAGCTGCGGCTCCGACTTGCAGCTCCGGCAAGTGGTGGTGGAGGGCACTTGTTGGGTGCAAATGGGTGCCCAGGCCAGCTCCTACTTGAGAAAGTGACCCCTACCAGGACAGAAACTGCCTCAGCAAGGATATCTGTTTCCAAGGAAAACATAAATAACAAAACTGAGCGCAGTGATGGTGTTCCTTGGAATTGCTGTTTGATGCCCTTGGGCTCTAACAGGCTGGCTGGGGTTGGGAGGGGAGAGAGGGCAGCTTGTGCAAGCTGTGTTCCAGTGATAGTGTTTTAATTTCTTCCTCTTCCGTGCCTGGTTTACACTTTAACATAGTTTAATTTTAAAGTCTCCTCTTTTTTTTTTTTTCTCTGTTTTTTTTTTTTTTTTACAAGGTGAATGTCGAGCAGTAATGTAATGAAAAGTTGACAGGCGCAGATCTTTTTTAATAACTCTTATGTTGTGTAGCTTAAATTGGTTTAACTATAGCTGAGCTGAATAATAAGCAGAAGTGAATTCATCTCATGAACTCTGAATATTTTGAAGTCTCCTTTGGAAAGGGTTCAATAGCTCGGCCTCTTATTCCAAAAGAGTGGCACCACGGTTTGTCATACACTTTTGGTCACCGTGTGCGAACCGGGAAGTGTGTCAGGGATGAGACACAACATCCTCACATGGAAGCGGGGTGAGAAATCAAAGGTCCAGTCACCTCCAGGCAGCGTGGAGCTGCACCAGCTCGTATCAATGGGCAGCGTAGGGCTCAAGGGGGATTTTGAGGTGCGGAAGACCAAGCTGGTTTCCAGCCCTCTTGCCCAACACCCGTCATGTGAAGCTGTGGTAAACCGTGCGTGGGAGAGACCCTGGGACAGCAGAAGGAGCTGAGAGGCAGGATTAAACCGGACAACCGCGTGCACCCAGTATTAGCTACCAGGTGGAAATAAAAAGCAGAGGCTGCTCAGAGGCGCAACGGGGACACGCGTGAGCAAGGCTAGCGAGGGCTGAGGACCCTTCGGAGGTTTTGTGGGGGAACGGTGTTGCAGATGCCAAAGGGAGGAAGAGGGCCTGTGGAACGGAGGAGGGATGCTTGGCGGCTCTGAGGGGCTGTGTCTGCTTTGTCTGGGTGTAGCGCGGGCGAAAAAGGCTTCCCGAGCGCCGGGGGGCTGGAGGCTGAGGGACGAAAGCTGTCGGTCCTTGGGTGAAATCTGGGCAATGGTTGTACACACAAATCCCGTTACCCTAAACATTTCAGGCTCCAGTCCTACAAGAGGAAAGCTCTTCTCCTGTTCTGTCTCTAGGTGTTTCTTCTTTTCTTTTTTCATCTTCTCACTGGTAATACTGGTGATCTTTCTTTCATTCATGGTTTTTTTTTCAGGGATGGCTTTGTTTTCCTTCATTTGAGCCCTTTCTTCCAAATGTTTTGTATACATTTACTTCATTCTATTTCTCTGCCATCATGACAGCTGCAGCACGGTGAAGCATCCTTCTGACCCTCTGCTACAAACAAAATGGGTATGAAACATCTTCCCTCTGGGGACCAGGAGAGGAAAGCGCGGCGATGTGTGTGGCCGGTTACTGCACTGAAACACCCAAACTGCTCCCTGGGTGCATCCGCCGTGAGGCCGAGATCCCTGCAGTACGCTCCCCGCTAGTGATTTCTCTGCTTTTCAGGCTGGCGTGCAGAAAGGTTCCGGTGAACCCCAAAGAAAAGCAGCCCCTGTGATTAAAAAGTGTTATATGGTCACTTAAATGCACTTAAAATGTGTCAGTTTAGGGACAGACCTTATTTCATCTCCTCCGTGCAGATGTTTTCTTGCACAACCTTTAATAAAATGGTCACAGATTACTTCTTCTGCCTGCTGCCTTGCTTGGTGCTTGTGATGAGAGCTGGTTAGAAATGTTCACCGCACCAATTGCCGTTATAAAATGTGGCTTGGATTAAAGTGATATTTTTTTCTTTTGAAATTGTATCGATGTCCTGTAATACTCAAAGTTCATGCTTTTTAACATTAACATTTTGCATTCGCTCCCTGGCTGTAGGGTTGATTTTTTCCTTTGAATTGGAATGAATTTTACATTCAGGAGTTTGAAACAAAGAGGGTTGATGTAAAAATGAGACCTTCCATTTGACCCTGAGCAGTTTTTTCACCCTGACCTCATCCAGAAAACAACTTCAGCATTGTGCCTTTCTCATTCCATTTGGACTAATAAGATGAAATGGTGACTTTTTTTTTTTTTTATTCTTCAGAAATTCCATCGTCAGAGCAGCTTTGTGTTTGGGCTGGGGACAGATGATGCCCTGCACAGCATGTAAGAGGGATGTTCCCGCAGAAACGGCATGTGGGTGCTGCAGAGCCCGCCACAGAATCTACGGGGAGAGGAAAAACAGCCTCATGGAGTAAAGTCAAGTTACAGGCCGGGTTGGAAGATGGGAATCTCTAGCCGTGCATCTTCTGTGATGCAGAGCAAGAAGCTGCAAATATCAGCAACTGCATCCCTCATCTTCTGAATGCAGATCGTAAGGCCGATGTCTAGAAATGTAGGTAACTTCAGTCAAAAGTTCATAGGAGATTTAAGTTGGCGTATTCAAGTCAGAAAGATGCTAAATGCTGTGGAGGTCGTCAGACTGATGCCTGGAGTATCGCAAAGGTAGTTGTTATATTCAGTAGTTTTAGCTTTAATCTCCGTGTGCCTCAGTTTCTCAGTTTTATATATGATGTTGCTGAGAAATGAATTTATATATGAAATCATTTAGGTATGATACGCTGTGCTGAGAAATGAAACATTTCTGAAGTTTTCAGCTACATTGGTTAGAAAACTTGAGCTGGGTTCAAGAGGAAATGAGCAGTTTTCTGTTTGTTTGAGACAGGATTTGGATGTTGTGTACTAAATAATAATTAGGGTCATAAAAGTCTGTGGTGAACAATTATCCATTCAGTGAACAAGGCAGGTGTTTTGGGGGAAAAATAGGAGGCAATTGGGTAATTAGGCTGTACCATAACATGTGAGCACAAGTGGGCCTAATAAAATTTCCACAGGCAATTTTAAATCTGGCATGGCCTACTCTCTGAGCACCTGACTTGGAAACCTGAATCGCTTCTCGACATCATTTTTGATGTAACACCACATTACCAGTTACAAATATTCCTGTGCAAAATTACTCGGCGCTTCCTGGCTGAAGCTCAGGCACTGTAACAACCTGAGCTGTAGAGGAAAGAAAACAGAAAAGATGGTTATTTGGTGTTAAGAAGGGAAATACTGAATGGCTGGCTCGAGCAAGGGGAGAGTTGGCTATTGCATAGCGGCTGGCTCACGCGAGGGGAGAAGTGGCTATTGCACATTTGTTAATCCACCCTTTTCCTTCAGTTCACAGCAAATCCATCCCCACAAGGAAACAAACAGGCGTGGGGAGGCGGGGGAGGGATTATTTGCTGCTTTGCAAATAGATCTCTCCTCCTGGCTGCTCAGACAGGCTTAGCAGGAGAGTCCTGACAGCACGCACGGCGGCGGTGAGGCTTTGCTTGCACCCCTGGTACGGTGCAGTCAATTACCCGGCCCTGCCGCAATATTTGCGGAGCGAAGGGAAGGCGGCGGGCGCCGCGTCCCCGCTCCCAGCGTGCAGCGCGTGGGGTGTGGGCAGCCACCCTGCCGCGGCTGCTGACGGCAGATGCCTTTACATGGCCCTGCAGCAGGGACCGTGCAGCTATAGACTGGTTCCCTCGCTGGGTGAAAATGTTTCATCTCAAATAAACACTTGTCTCATTATCTAGCTGTGCTAGCTTTGCACTATCTGGTTACTGCCTGGCTTGGAGACACCTGTTCTGTGTCCAAGCATTTTAGAGAAAAACTATCCAAAGCTGTCAACAGACATAAAAAGGCTGCCTGTTTCCATGGGAACCTGCTCTGCTGAGCCCTGAGTATAATGAGCTGCTCCCCACGCTGCAGAAACACTGGACGTTGCTGGAAGAGCTGGGGGAATTGCTCACCGGGCTAGTTTAGAGATGCAATTCCCTTAGGTGGCTGTCCTGTTTGAGCGGCGTTCAAAGAGGATGTCTATGGGAAGACAGCGCCGGGGCTTGGCAGTGGAGAGGATGGACGTGTGTTGCAGATGCCCTCGTGGCAGGAGGGGAGGATGGCCTGGTGGGGTGGGCGGCTGTGCTGGAGGAGCCACCGGCTGTGTGTGCACTGGCTAACGCTGGGCTCCTCCTGTTCTTGCTCCCTGTGGAGCTGGGCACCACCAGCTTCTCGGGGGTGCTGTGTATCGGGCACAGAAGAGTCCAGCATCATGTGGGCTGCTAAAAAATCATCCTGGGTAAGACTTTCTTAGCCATGGGTTCTAAGTCTCTCTGCAGTGAGGAAGTATTGAAAGAGCTCTTGTGTGAAAGCATCAAATGTGCATCGTGTCCACCGTTGAGTGGCCATTTGAGTCGGCCGTGCCCACCCTTTCCTTCCACTGCCCTAAGTCGGTGGAGGCAGGGAACCCAGCCAAGGGCTCAGAAGGTCAGGGTGTATTGCATTCCTTGCTGGGGAGGTTTCTCTCTTCAACCCACACTCTAGTCATCTGCACTCCTCAGCTCTTGAAGGCTCCAGATCAATTCATCATGTTTCACCGAAGATGAGAGACCTTATGCTAAATGTGTCTACTGCCTTCTTAACATGTCCCCAAAGAATGGGTGTGCAAACCATACTGCAAGTGCAGAAGTGACTAGGAGTCTGCTCCAGATCTTTATTAGTGGGCTGTGAGTCCCTAACTCCGGGCCAGAAAAGCTGAGCTCCTGACTGCAATGGGCAGCCTTTTGGTTAAAACCACCTTGGCATCAGTAAATGGTTTTATGAAAAGTGGCTTATGTGATGTTGGTTCTCAAAAGGGGCCTGTGGAGATCCAGAGAATTAGAGACTTGAACTGGGATAACCGGGGGAAAGAAAGAACAGGATCAACAGGCACCTGACTACGTAGGACAGTGTGTCCTTCTGAAAGGGCAGGCATCAAGCTTCACAAATCTCTTTAGAAATCTTTGAAGGCATCAGGGAGAATGTAGACAAGGTAAATCCAGTTGATGAAATCTGCTTAGATTTCTGGAAGGCTTTTGATCAGTTTCCTCAATGAAAGAGCTTAAGGAAACTAAGCTAGCACGGGCTAAGAGGAAAGGTCATCCGATGGCTAACTGCTTGAAAGATGGGAACCGAGAGGCAGGAAGAGCCGCTCACCTCTGCAAGGGAGGGAGGTCAGCAGTGGTGCTCAGCGGGGATCTGTGCCGGGAGCTGCCCTCTTCCCTGCGCTCGTAAATGATCTGGGAGAGGAGACGAGACTGAGCGTGAAGGCTGACGATGATAGGAAGGGTGGTAAAAAAAAAAAAGCCAACTTGTGAGACAGAGTGACTAGGCAATAAACAGCGGGTGAAATTCAATGCGGATAAATGTGAAGTGATGGGGAAAGACAGTTGTCGCTTTACATAGAAAATGATGAGTTCTGAGCTGGGATCTCATTCCTCGGTGAGAGTCGGGAGCTACTGTAAATTATTCTATGGAAATGGCATCGCAGAGCCCAGCTACTGTCAAAAAGCAAGAGGGTTGTTGGGAAAGGATCAGAGAACAAAACCGAGCCTGTAGGTAGGGCTCTGTGTCTTGCCTGCTGCCTGCAATTCTGTACCCCCATCTCAAAAATGACTTCTTGGAGCTGGAAAAGGCACGGAGAGGAGCAGCAAGCATTAGCAACATGGGAAGCACTTGAATGTGAGGAATGATTAAATGCACTTGAATGTGAGGACTGATTTAATAGACTAGAAATGAACCTATGGAACAAGTGACTGCAGGTCACTAGTCATACAATACTACTATGAGTGGGAGGAGAGCTGCAACAAGGTGTCTGCTGTCTCTTCCAGCACGAGAATTGGGAGCCATCAATCAAAACTAGCAGATGCAATATTCAAATGAAAGGTGATACTTCTTCATGAAACACGTAATTAGGCTCCTCGTAGCTACCTTGAATGCTGCAAGTTCAAATAGCATTTGTATAAATTCATGGGCAGAAATGCATCAAGGAGTACTCACAAACCTCTTCTTGTTCCCCAGTTGCTGGAGGCTTGGAGCAGGTATTGAAGAAGTATTGGCACATCAGCCCTTCACAGAGTATCTTCAGGCTGGATGCTCAGGTTGATAGATCTCTCATCTGATGCAATGTAAATGGAGGGGGAAAAAAAATTGAGACAAAAATGTTTTTTTCACGTTGTTGGGTTTCCATTTCATACTGTGGTGTCTGGTTGTTTTAAAAATTGCACAAGCTCCAGATACCACTTTGTGCTGCTCATTGGGTTTTTTCTATCTAGGAGTTCATGGCCCTTTAAAAGCTTAAGAAAACAGGTTCCCCTCTCCATGAGGCTTCTGGTTTTCTTAAGTGAGATTAGACAACGTGTAAAGGCATCAGACCTCTCTGCAGAGAACAGAACAGTGAAGTGTCAAGCAGGGAAAGAAGGAAAACCACTCTTGGGAGCACTTGTCACTTCTATCTGTTATTTCAGGTGTCTCAGACTCCTGTCACAGAGTTTCAGAGCGGTTTGTCCTGTTTATTTGATGCTCTAGACCAAAGGAAAAGGTCAGCTGAGGTGGCGATCATTTACATTGGATGGCCGTGATCCAGGAGGAGGTGAAAAAGCCTCGCTTGCTGCTGGTGAGTGCATCTCCTAAGACCCATTCCCAGCCCAGAAGCTAGTTATCAGAGCTGCATCTAGCCCAAAACAAAGCCAGCAGGAGCCGAAAGCCAGCTTTAGTGCCAAAGTGCTGTAGGGATTATTCTACAGCTTCTACAGATTTTCATTAGGAGTATTTCTGCTTTAATGCCCGGGAGCCACTATTGTGCGCTGCCACTCTCTTATGTTAGACGCTGTAGGAGAGTGAGAGCAAATAAGTCTAACTGTGGAATAAGTCATCATCATGTCAGAGATATTAGGTGTAGATATCCTGCTGATGGGATAGATGTGGTTAGCCCCAGGTCGGTAAGGTGCGTGATCATAGAGCAGAGGACTGCTGTGTGCTTGATGCTGAGAAGGTGCTTCAGTGCTCTGCGAAGTCAGGGCCTAATAATTTATCCCTGTTCAAATTCCTGCAGCTCCCTGGCAATGCTGGTGCTAGATCTTCAGCGAAGTTTGTTGCCTCGTCCCGGGGAGCCCCGAGGGCTGGCCGCAGAGGTGGAAATCTGTGCACTGCACGGTGCCGGAGCTTGGCCCAAAGGAGGAGCCTGATGGTGAGATCTGTTATCCTGGGCTGCTCTTTTAAAAAGAAAAAACGACAACAAAACAGAAAGAAAATTTAAATATAATAATGAAAAACCGTAATAAAAAGTTAGTTTTGCAAGAGGCTGACAGGGTTGGCAGAGCGTTCATTATATGCTGTATCAGTAAGTATATGAAATGTCAGTGTGAGGGAATTCATTTCCCAGTAACAAGCATGACAGACTATTGAATTGAACGGAGAGGGTGTCTGCAGGCGGCAGGGTGGTGAAGCCCTCATCAGAATTTCACTTGGATGGAGTTTACTTGAAGAGTGTGTTCATTTTAGCTTTTAAAAGTCCCAATTTTTTTTGCCTAAAGCAAAAACTCTGGTCAACGCTCTGCATACAGATGCGCTGTGGAGCGGAGGCTCGACATGCATGGTATGGGGTGCCCTGGGGACACCCCGGCTTCCCTGCTCTGCCACAGGGGGATCGTCCCTTTCTTTTACCCTCTTCCATCTTCCTGTTTTGTTTTGCTTCTCCCAAGCTCGGAAATCCCACTGAGTATCTGTGCTCAGCTTTCAAGGGCTTTGTGCCTTCTAGTGTGACTTAGATAAAACCTCTTATGGGCAAATCCGTTCCCTCCGTGGGGCTGTGCAGTCTCTGCTGAATTCAGCGGTAGCTGGGTACTGGGGAGAGGAATATCATCTAACCGCTGGCACGCCAAGGGGTAGGGAGCACAGAACAATGAAGAGAGGGAAGGAGGGAACAAGCCGAACCGCGGGGATACGCGTTTAAAGGGAATTGGCAAGCAAGGCCTAAATCTGGACTATTGTACGGAGACGTGGATCTCGTCCAAAAGCTACTCCGCAGGGTGAGGCTGGAGGTGAGGATTACACAGGCTGTGGAGATCGGTCAACACGAAAGCAAATATACACACACATATACGGCTTCTCAGTAGACTGTCCTGCCAAAGTGGCGTCGCACGGAGAGAGGAGAGTGTGATACGGCTTGTAATGAGGGGCTGTTCCGCCCCAGAGCGCAGTGCCTGCTGACCGGAGGATTGCGGGCAGGTACTTTGAGAGCCCGCCTTTGCTTGGCCAAGCACGAAGCTTTCACCAAACCACAGCGTTTTAAAATCCAGAATAAAAACTTGTATGTGGTCTGCCTTAAAACCAGGCTGTAGTTTGCAGCAGCTCAGCAAAGTGAACCGTCTCTTCAGGGAGCCTCAAGAGAGGGGATGGTGGAGGGGAATTACCCCGCAATGCCTGCGGGTCGGAGCGTGCAATGCGGCTGCTGGAAAGCCTTTAGTTCAGCTGGAAATCCTGCTGAGTCCTCCCCCGTAACAGTCACCCTCTCCTCCTTGGACCCTGCCCTCCCACACCCCCTCCTGGCATTAAGTGCCACCCAACCTGCGGTGGCAGAGATTTCCAAGCAGGGGCCCTCCAGGGTTGCGTCTTTCCCGTAGTTTTCCTCGTTAAAACCATTCTGGATCCCCATCGTTCTGGCTTTCATTAGGGCTGTACCTTTTTCTCTCCTCCCAATGTCTTTTGGAAGAACACGGCTGCCCTGCTGGGCACCCTGCTTTATCGGGGCATGAGCTGAGCTCGGGATACAGCCAGATGGATGGAACTCAATGTTCTGCGTTACACAAGTCGGACCAAGGGACTCTTGGGTCTGACGTGTCAATATATAGCTCCAGGATGAATGCTCTGCAAATGAGACTTGTATTAGGTTAAAAAAAAAAAAGAAAAAAGAGGAACTGAGAGGTAGAGGAGTATAAAGATGGAAGTCCTCCAAAAGAGAGACATTTATTGCGCTGTGAGTTAGGAAGTAAGACTTAGGATATTATTTTTTTTTTATTGCTACAAGAGTCTGCTCAGTAATTGGTGCTGCCCTATTATTGCAACAGAATTAATTGCACAGTGGCTGTTACTAAGCACTGGGGATCTGCACCAGGCAGTGATGGACGAAACTGCTGAACATTCGTAACCTTCAGATCTGGACTGGTGTGGGAGTTCTGGGCCACGAGGCTCTTTCCTTGCGATTGAACATGAAAATGGAAGACCTGAGAATTAAAGGCTGAAACAAATGACAGTATTCAAACCCTACAATGGGATTTTAAAATTAATATCTTCATCCCCTCTGGGCTACCCACATAGGCAGTACTAGCTGTCTCATTCAGTGTTCGTGCCAGGGGCTGGAGCACCTTCACTTTGCTTTTAAGTCCTTCGATCTATTGCGTGAGGCACACTGATTAAAAAATGGAGGAAAGAAAAATAAAAAGGAAAGAGCGCAGCAGGACCTAGGACTGTGGAGGGTCAGCGGGTTTTCAGCCAGCGACAGCGGTGCTGCAAATGTTTTCCTGCCAACGTGGCCTTTCTCTGCGGCTGGTGTCAACCAATGACTCAGTCACGCAAGGTCTCAGCAAGGTGCAGAGCTCAGGTAGCAGGAGGCTCCCCTGCTCCCAAATACAGCTGGAAGCAGAAGCAGGAGTATTTGAAACTAGATTTAATACGGATTTTGGAGAAGATAAAATGTACTCAGCTATCTGGACAGCTTGGTTACAGGCTGCAGTGGATTCTCCCAAGCGCAGAGTTACTTTTCTAAAAGGCAGCTCCTAAATATGGGTGCTAACGGAATTTGGTCGAATTTCCGTTTAGACCCCTGTGTTTCAAAGGCAGGAGGATGACATGGCAGGCTGCGGGGCTGCAGCTGCTGAGTGCCTTGCAGAGTCAGAGCTGCAAGGTGATGTGTGTTTGGGCATTCCCCTTCCTGTGGGGTGGGAGTCCAGCAGCCGTGCTGTGCCGAGCCGTGAGCCTGCCCGATGCCGTGCGGCATCTCCCGCCTGCTGTGATGCGTGCCTGCGACCGCGACAGCTCAGCTCTGCCTGCGCTCTCTTGAGCCGGCTGGGGACACGAGCTGCTGCTCTGCATCTGCTCGGCTTCCAGGTCCGAGGTCGGTGGCTCTAGAGCCTGACTCTAGGTCTCCACACCTCCATCTTCTTGGCCTGCGCTTTTTCCTGTTGGGTAAATCAAATTAGGAGTTGTAATACGTATTCAGATCCGCCCTTCCTCTCGAGGGCCTCCCCTGTTTTCTGTGTATTTTATCCAGGGCTGCGTATACCGTAGTCTCAGCAGTTGGCAAGACCGGGGGTAAGGCAGCATCTCTGATTCGTTTCCTAGGCACAGGGTGGTGCGTTCACCTCCCAGTTTTTCTTATTCCACCTCGTCGGCACCTTTTTAATTATTCTTCCTTTTTCCTGAAGGGACCTAGTGTGTAAAGCTGTACGGTGCTTTTACCCGTTGTGTTTTTGGATGGCAGCAGGGCTTCAAAAACCCTTGTACGCGCAGCGGGGAGCACGGCTCTGGCCCTGTTAGTGTACACACGGTACACACGACTCCTGTAAACCACCGTGACCTCGCCCCGGTGGAGCTGCCTTGCCTTGCAGGGTTGCTTTGGGCAGGGTAGCTGCCTGCACCCCTTTCCCTGCCTGCACCGTCCCGCTGCGGGTTTCAGATAAATGCCTGTCTCTCTGGCACGACTTGCAAGGGAATAATCAGGGTATTAGCCTTGTTCCCATTGGGCTCCGATTTCTGTTAATTGTTTCAGTCTACCTAACAGCAGAAGTCTCTCATCAGACTGTTCTCCCCAGACCCGCAGCTGTCAGCAGCGTTTTGGTTGTTTCTCTGAGTCGGGGTTGCTTCCCAGGCCCCCCCTGCTCCGCGTGCTTGCTTAAAATCCTCTGGCTGGACCGATGGCTCGCCGAGATGGGGGATGCTGCTGCTCAGATGCTGCTCTGAGGAGGCCACCCACTTTGGACGCGTGACCCCCATGCTGCCAGAGGCAGGAGGAGTGCCTGCGATGTGTTAGGTTTTTATAAGTTTGTGTTTTCTGGCACAGGGGCTGAGCGGCTCTGTGGGGCCCGGCCAGACAACCCGATCTGTAACAAATCAGGGGGCCATCAACTGCTTTGTTGTGTTTCTGGCTGAGGGATTGAGCAAGTTTCCTGCCTTTGCTCCTCTCCTCTTCCTGGGTAGGAGCCGGAGCCGAAGCCTCCCGGCAAGGCTGCAGTAACAAGCACAAAGGCGGCAGGGTGCTTGCTGGGTTCAGCCGGAGGAGGATGAAGGCCGTACCTTCCTCCCGCTGCCTGCCCTCCCCACACAGGCTTCGTTCCAGAGATCTGCTGCAGCTGGCTTTGCCTGCGAGCAAAATTCACCCTGTGGCAGGGCACCCCGGGGCCAGAAAGGCTGTGATAAAACGATTCCTTGCAGGCGAGACTGTACACATGCGCACTGTCTTTTCCAACAGCATTTGTGATGTTTTTGAAGGCATAAAATTATTTGGGTCTAATTAGATCATTGGAACTGCTGGTGATGGGTGATTTGCAACTTCATCTTAGGGATTGCTGGCAGCTGCCTCAGGGATGAGTGGGACCTGCTCCCGCCGTCCAACAACCATGGTCAAAGGGTTGTCTGAACCCCCAAAGCTGTAGCAGGGGTGTTGTAAATCATTTCTTCCATGGAAGAGAGCTGTTGTATTGTCCTTGTTTCGTGCTCCTGAAGTCTGGTGCTCGGGAGGTCCCTTTGCCTCACATGCTAGGTGGGTTTGGGCTGTGTGCTTAAATTCAGAGCCAGGGGCCAGCTGATGAAAGGGGAGTGAGGACCTGGAGACCACGATATCCACAGCGTCTTGCTCACAGCAGGGCCCTGCACTAATGCAGGACGAAATGGAAACAAACTGAAACCACGATGGTTTCTTCATCCATTAGGAGAGTAATCAAAGGGAAGCTGGTATCCCAATCTTTTTCTACTGCCTTAGATCCTATTGCAACCTGCTTGAAGTGCGATACTTTAGGAATATGTGGTCAGTTTTGTTTGTGCATTTGAATATAAACAAAACCATAACCCTGTTACATAGCCAAAATCAAAGGAAAAGCAGATCCCAGACCTGGGGACATTGATCTTTGGGGCTCGCAGGCTGGCTGAAGATGATGGCAGGCAGTCTCTCTTCCTTTAGGGCTTGCTTGAGGAGCTCTTCTGCATTTTTTTACAGCTGTAACATGAAGAGGTTAAGAAGCATCTGGAGCTATTGTACCCCTGCTCTTCAAAAATGCAAATCCCACGCTCGGCATTCACGGGTCTGCTCCAACCGGTCCTGAAGATCACAGAAATAGCTGCGCGGATGCGGCATGGCTGTGGTGCCTCCGTCGTGATGCGAAAGTCGGCCCATGGGGAGAGCTGCAGGAGCCGCTTTGCAAAGGTGAGAACAGCCACAAAACCTGCCCTCACTTTCCAGCGCGCACCAGGTAGCCCAGGCTTTCCTCCGCTGCGCCCTGGGTGCTCGCAGGGCTTCACGAGCCTCTCTCCCCGTTCGGTGCCGCACGGCAGGGAGCCGGAGGGAGCGTGGGGTGATCGCCCGCTGCCAGCCTGGCATTCCCAGTGGTGGGGACTGCACGTGGAGAGAACACTGCTCATGGAAATCCATTGCAAAGCTGATTCCGTGAACCGGGGATGCTTTTCCTTAAGGTGTTTGGGGAGAAAGACATTCGTGTTAAGTGTAATGAGTTGATACAAATGACACAGATTAGGTGTTTTGCCTCAGGATCAGTCAAAGAGTCGGTTGCTTTTGTCGCGGAGCGGTGCTATGTTAGGTCTTCACCTTAAGGAAGGAGATTTACCCAAGGGAAGGCATCACCGGTGTGCAGGAATTAATTTCTGTGGAAGGTTTGGTGGGAGGAATTGTAACATAAGGCAACGTTTTGCTGCCACTGAAGTCCCCAAACATTTTCATAGTTCTGTGAAAAATTCAGAACCTTTGGAATAAAAATTTCTCTCAGGTGAAAACATTTAATCAAAAATGTAATGGGAAAAACATGATTTCACCACAAGGCTTAGACCACCACATCACGATAGATAAGGAATGAGATTTTCCATACCTAACACTCCTGCTACATGCCGCTTTTTAGAGTTGCAGCAAGGTTTACCTGAAGCTATAGAAGCATATGCTCTGCATCCACCACAATCACTTTGCACACAGGAATATATGTTTGCAAATTGAAGACTAATCATTCCAGGTTTACCAGCCTCTCTCTTAGGAATACGTAATGTAATAAAGCAGACAAAAGTTGCTTTGAATAGAGTAACTTTATCAGAACTGCTCCTAGGGTGCTCATCACAGGCTCATCATGGGACGACGTGACAGTAATGCCACGCGGAAATGCTCTGCCGTCCTTCCCGGCAGAAATGAGGAGCTGTGATACTGGGGCCTGTCACATCTTGACAGGACTCATATAACATCTGGTGACAGTGTGGTAATTAACTTGCATCACCGGCGAGCGCTAACGGTTTTGCTTGCATGGTACGTAATAACAGGGATTAATTTGGGATATCAGTTATTTATTTATTTGTTGTGAATCTGAGCACCCTGCTGCAAGTGCCACGCTGCTGTCGGGGGAAATTGAGCTTTGTAGACCTGCCCTTTAATACTGGCTGCTTCGCCGGCTCCCATGCTGGTAGGAACTGGTTTGGCTGGAGCAACGGTGTCCAAAACGGAGAGCTGAAAAAGGAAGATTCCGGCAGGAGTGCAGCAGCAGGGTTGGCTTGAGCTTTTCTGACTCTGCCATGTGGTTACTGGTGAGACAGCCAAGGGAGAAGATGAGGTGAGTTTTGTTCTGCCTGATGTATATTGAAAGCAAGAGACATGGAGAAAAGACGGATCAGAGGTGGAGAACACGCTCAGAGGGAATTTAAAAGCTGCGTTAAGGGAAGTGGTTTGTGCGAAGGCCCAGGCAGCACGTAGGTAACCAGTGGGGGCACTGGATGGCCGCGTGCTTTGCAGGTGCCCCGTGCCAGCCCCTGCGTGTGCCCTGGCAGCGCTGGATGGCTGGATGCAGCTCATGGGGCTTCCTGATCAAGCCCTCCTTCGGTTTTCCCTGCCCACCACTCCTCCACCCAGGGCCGACCCTCATCGAAGCTCACAGTCCAACTAATTCTCTTGCTGTATCCCAAAGCCTGGAACAAACCAGTTCCTTACTAATTTGCTTTTTCTTCTTCCTGTGTTTCCATAGGTTAAAATTCCCAAATCTTTCTGCATATAAAAATCTCTTCACCACTGCGTTGCATCAGTGGAGATCCATCCCCATGTAGCATATGTGGGGAAGAGGCATATGTGAAGCAGAAGTAGGTTTGGGCCATAGTTGTTGCTTTTTGAGATGACTTTCAGAGAGACCCACGTAAAGGTTCTGAAACATCCCAGTTTGTCCCAGTTGAGATTCTGACTTCACATGGCAGTAAGGAGGACTCTGCTGGTGGCTTTAGGTTTCTTATACGTGTAGAAAGTGAAACCTCTGATGCCTGTCAGACTCCTCTTTCTTCCTCTTGCTTTACATTTGAGTTCCTCCACTGGAGTTCTTCCCCTGCAGAATAGCTCAGGCCACTGTCCCTGGAGGAACATCCCTTCTCGTGATTTCCCCAAGCCTCTGCATTTCGGAGCAACAGTTTCTACTCTGCTTCTTCTCATGTTCCTTGCTGCTCCAGCGTGTCTCGGAGGAGCAGGAGAGAGCCTGCTGCTGGGAAATGTCCTGCTTCATCTCCTCCCTGCCAAGTCAAGGCTTTGCCGGTAAGGTGGATGTATATCCCCTCCTCCCCTCCCAGTCAGCCACAGCATGTGGAAAGCTTCTCGTTGAGCAGTTCAGCAGCGGCTCGTATGCATGGCCTCGCTCCCCGTCCATAATGGATTCTGCCTAATATATATTCTCCTTCTTTCTAATTAAGTGGTAACACCTTGGTGGCAGAGTGAGCCTGTAAAATAATAAAGGGTTTTGCACTTGGAGGCACGGGAAGGCAGGCCCTGGGGAGTGATCCTCCCCAAGATACAGAAATTATTGCAATTACAGAGCAATTGTATGGAAAGGAGAATGGAACAGCAGACTTTTCAGACACACTTTTCCAGCATTAATATTTTTAATTAAGGTTATTGGCAGTGAGTTATGACTTTGGCATAACAGAGGCATGATCTCCTCTGGCAAAGCATGTGCACTATACTGTCTTTTCCTGTGGTGGGTGAGAAAGTGCAAACGTGTTTCTGCAACTATTACCTCGGTCCTGTGCAAACCCTTCTTACCTGCTGGTGTGGGGGCACTGCGGGAGCAATGCAGTTCTCCTGCAATTCAGGGACAATTTTATTAATGTCAGGTAATTCCGAGAGATCATCTCTGCTCTTGATTGCTGCCTTGGCTTCTGCTTTTACAAACGGGAAAGCTGGGATCCAGGAGATGCGGTGGGGGTGTCAGAAGATCAAAGGCATTTTATTTTTTGAAAACATCACTCAGTGTTGATTTTAAAATCGATGTGTGTTAGGCGCTGCTGGAGACTCTTCCTCCTCCCCTCCACCTTGGGCATCTACTAACACGTTTATGAGTTCAAGGATCCTTAAATATCAGGCAGTAAATGGTTTGCCCAAGGTCACATGGAAAGACAACGTCGGATCAAGGAGCCAAAGTCAGGTCAATATACGCATTTATCATCCTAAACCTCTAGGGCAAAAAGGTCTGCTCTGAGGGGTTTGGGCTTTTCTTATTGTTGTGGGTCTTTGGGGGATATTCAGCAACCATGAAGGGCTGAACTCCCTACTGCCCTGCTTACTCCCCCAAATTCTCCAGCTTGAAAACATCATGGTTGGGTTATTCTGCCAAAAACTCAGCTAAGACCCTGAAAGCAGACAGTTGTTATGAGGAGATTGGTGACCCGTACATGGGATTACTTCAGCTTCTGTGGGAAGGCCGTACGGCTCTACGGTGCTTTGACTTTGAAGATGGGGGGGCAGCAGTAGCCAAGAAAACAAGTATTCATGTTACATTAATCCAAAGTGTTTAATTTTTGGCGAGTCTGGTGTTGCATGCCCGCATAACGAGGAAGTACGTTACTGAGTACTTAGAGAATATCACGTGTAGGGTTTGCAGCTCGGGTCAGCGCTCGCAAGGTTTAAGGTTAACCTTTGCAACAGTGGCGGAGTGACCTCGGTTTTCTCAGCGGTGAAATGGGGCTGATAACGTCTGTCCTACAACTGTCATCTAAAGCTGGCCAGGAATCCTTTGCCTCGGTTAGCAGAGCCGTGCTGTTTGACAGGCAGTGATGCAAGGTGCTTTGCCACGCCAGGAGCAGGCTGGAGGCAAACCAAAAAAAAGTCCTTCCTCAACACACCCCTTCAGCGTCTTAAATAGCTGGATGCAGCTCTCGACATAGCTGGAGGAACGTGAACCTACTTACCTGGGCCATTTTTTAGTTTGTGGGTTGCAAGGCTGATAAGCTGAATCCGGTCTCTGTGACCCCAAGCAAGACATTTAACCTCTTTGCGTCTCTGTGTCTTTATCATTAAAGTTGTGGAACAAGGCGTGACCTCAGGAGGGATCGTATGGATGTAGAAATCGAAGAAGAGGTGAGAAGTCACGGAGATGCAGAGAGGGACAGGGATCTTGAGTTCCTCTGAAGTCTGTGATAGTCCTTGTTGTTTGGGATGCAGGGAGGGCGGGAGGTTTCCTCAAGGTATCCCAAAAGGACATCCGAACAATGACTGTGCATGCGTCTCATAGCTATTTTGGAGCATTTCAGGGAATTTTCAGTAGTCAGTTTAGGTGCTGTCAGCACCAATGTGTGCAGTGTTACTAGAGCGATTGGGGGTTTCAAACCTCACCGCATTTTCTGGAGCGTAAATAAAGGTCAGCTCCACGCGATGATGCCATATTTCAAAGTTAACACCTTTTCTTCCACTTTGGAAAAACTTCACCTCCATCTTTGTCAAAGCTGACAGGAAAAGTTTGGTCCAGACTTTCCAAATATACTCACTTGTGGAGTAGAAAGACGTGGGAAAGGTGAGCTGAGAGAGGAAACTGTCCTGAATCACACGGACAGTAGGGACAGTTGAAAACCAGCGTTTTGCAAGTCATCCACAATTCATGTGTCTGAGCTGCTGGCTGTTGATATCATAAAGTCATATTCATTTTAATTATGTAGACAGCAGGCAACTCTCCGCATCTCCAGTATTTTGCTTTCCCTTCGGACACAGATGCAATCTATCAACAAACAGGAGTTGTTTATTACATGAATTCACAAACTGTTTGTCAGGAATACACTCAGGATTTTATTAACAGCATAAATTCCCTAAGATTTCTTCTTTTACTATACCTATTAATGTAGATACTAATTTAATCATTTAGAATTCCTGCACGACCTGTCCTCAAACTTTTGAAGTCAAGTTCGGACCGGGTCTCCGTGCACGGTGGGTATTTTTCTCTTTAAGCATTGCAGCGCTTTTCTCTAGAGTTCTGCGGGAGGGCTCTTTCTCTGGGTTGCTCTTGCGAAAGGCCACAGGACGTGGGTCCTTTGTGCCTTTGCTCAGAGCCCAGCAGCCTTGGCCCCAAAAACCGTGCCTGGTCTTTGGAGAGGCAGCTCGAGCCAGCCTGCGAGCTTTGGGGAGGGACGCAGAGATCTTTGGCAAGGCTCTGGTGCTGCGGAGCCGTGCGCTGCCTGGAGCGTGGGGCTGAGCCGCAGAGTGCATCTCACCAGAAGTAATTTCCAGGCGAAATTGCTGTAAAGAAAAAATTGACTTTTGACATAGGCTGATAAGCACTGATGTTTGTTTCCAAGAGTTTGTATTTTATGCAATTTAATACTTAACAATGACTGACAACAGGAGTGATGGTGAAAAACATTAAAAATGAGGAAACTGCAGTCATTTCAGTCGGCTGCAAGCTTCTCTCCTGGTGGGTTTTCCACTGCCTGAACCCTGTGATTTTCAGCATAAAGCCTGGTCTTTCATATGCCATTGGTTTTGCAAGCTGAGGCTTGCATCCCCAAATATCAGATTTCCAGCTGAATGTAAACCCAATAGTCTCCACGAGGGATGCGCTGTGTGTTGTTTAATCTTTACAGGGGAAACATTTTTCCCTCTCTGATTGTCTTTATGAATGGGGAAAATGAAATGAGCATTCATGTAGGTTTTGTCCTTCTAAGAAACACCCCTTAATTGGGGTTTTTGCTGAAAGCCCTGTTCGGAAGGAAAGAAAGACTCAGTTAAGCTTGGTGTTTTCACTCATCAATCATTTCTGTTCAGATCGATACCTCCGTTAGGACAAATATAACAAGGATTTGGGGGCAGAGGGCCAGAGGCAGGGTAGAAAGGAATAAACACCATCAGCCGCTGATTCTTCTTTACTGGTGCTTAACATGGTGTGGTCTGAAATAAATCACTCTGGGAGTCTCAGGACCTCTTTTCAGTGCCTTCTGGCTGCTGTACCTCCTGCCCATTCCCTGCTCCTTGTCTTTCACAGCACGAGACCTGCGTCTGTCCTGTGCGCGCGGCAGCGACGAGGTGGAATAGCACCAAGCAGGGGATGGCACAACAGGAGGGCGAGCAGAGTGCAAGAGGCTTGAAACCTCCTCAGAGTGAGTCACAAGCGTTTTGAACAGGGCTTCCTCCAAAACTGGAACTTGCCAGTGTTTGGAATGTCCTGTCCCGAATGCGTCTTTATTTATCCATGGAGTGGAGGTACGGGGTGGAGGACGCAGCCTGTATGTGGTGCCCAGAAGCTTGGTATGAAGGTATATCAAAATCTGATGGCGTTTCTCCTGAAGAAGCTTCCTTAGAGGTGGGAGCTGGCCATATTGCAGCAAAGCGTCTGGTTGAATGTGGTAGCTAGTGGTTCACACGCCTGTCTTTACTTTGTTTCCACACATTTCTTGATAATTACCACGGCAGGTATTGACCCAGTCGCCCAGTTTTTAGGGGCTGTTGATCCAAGGATCCCGAGTCAAAGTCTTTTCTCATGTTGCAGCTGAGAAATTTCAGTCTGGGTTCTGTCTGACACCTTTATGTAATAATAATCCTGTGACTACCAGTAGCTTAGTGGGGAGTCCTGCGAAGTGAGGGGGGCTGCCGGCAGAAGCAGTCTGAGAGCCTGAAGCATCAATACTTCACACCAACTATAGAGACCCCTTTGTTTATTCCCATCTTTATTCATCATCATCATTGTTTTTTATTAATTAACTTTGTTTGCCAAGCCAACAGTGTGAGCTCATGTCTGGACATCTATAATTAATTACTAACTGTTGCTTTATGTTGTTGTGAGCAAAGAAGTGGGGAGTCTCAACAATAACCTTCTGGGAATTGAGAGATGAGGTGCCACAGTCTGAGCAGGAGGAAGATCTGGAGTGAAGTATGTTGACCGTGTGCCTTTAAGAGATATACGTTTGCACTAGACCTTAAGAAATGAATGATCCTATGTCACCCTATCAGAAATCTTCCTTAACAGCTCGGAGTCTACTCTAAATCAAATAAAGCTTTTCCTTTTAATAACAACTTACTTCCTCCGCTCTGCTGACCTTAGAATGAGAATCAAAGGGAAAAAGATATCATACATAAAACAAAAAGAAAGAAAAACACAAAGAAGTGAATTGAATTCCACCTAAATGTCACCTTGCAAGTTGGGTTTTATTATTTTGATAGCAAGGCAATTTCGCTGACAAATCTGTTATCGGCTGCATGTTGTACAAAAGCAAAGGCAGGCATGTTATAGGTCATTGAAAAGTCATTTTTAAATAACACTGGTCTAAGTAGTGCGTCGGAGCACTTGTTAGGGAGTATGTATATAAATGCATACAGACGCACTGGAGAACACTGCATAGGCGGCATAAATCAATCCTGTTTAAGCTGCGCCGTTCCCTGAGAAGTCTCGGCATTTGGATGCGCTACGGCAGAGGAAGCGTGAGCTCCTCTGGGCAAGGGACAGGGAGGGAGCAGCAGCCTACTGTTCCCGATAAGAGGATTTTATGCTAAACTGCAGCAGGGTGCCCTTCCCTCCCTCTGAGATAGAGCAGCGCGGTGAGAAATTTCCATCATTAACGTGCGATCAGCGGAGGGAAGGGGAAGGAGAAAAAACCCCTCTCCATCCTCCCCCACCCTTTCTAATTTCATTGCCCTCCTGTGCCTTAAGCCCTCTTACTGATTTATACGTAAAGGTGCTTTTCTTCCCCGCGGGACACAGAAGTTGCATGAAAACCTGCTGGTAATGGTAATACGGGTGCTTGTAGGTCTCCGCTTCTTGCATCAAGAGCGGTAAATGATGCGTCATAGTCACGCTCTGTGCAGCCGCACCAACTTGCACGGCCACCGCCTTGCGCCTGCGCGTCTGGAAGATTTTCGGCAGGGAGACAGGAAGGGGTTTAACAGCTGGGAGTGTAGGTGGGCACAGGTCAGGAGAGTTTGAATCTGAGCAAGCCAGTGTGCACTAACTCAGCTAGATTTTTGGTAAGTCGCTTTCCCTTTTACTGCCTGCCATGATGGCGATTTATATGCTGATCCTTCCCTTTTCCCATTCTTTGGAAGCTTTCTTCCATCCTTATACTTCCTAATGCTAGTACAGGTAGAGTGCAGTACCGTTTCTGACTCCTTGGCTGAAAGAATTTTAAAATACGCAGAGTTGAGCAAAAATGTGTGCTCAAAGACCAAGACTAAACCTTAAATTTCAGCAGTTTTATGTATTTGTCTTTTCTTCTTATTAAAAGAGACATGTTTTTAAAAAGCCAACATGAAAAATCTCAGTACCTGGGGGTAATTACATACTGTAATTGTGTACTAAACATTCAGACTAAGTTTAACTTTGTGTCTGTGCAGTTACGGGACCGCACGGGCCCTGACCTGTCTGTACGTGTGGAATTCCAAGGAACCACATTGATTTCTATGTTGGTTTTTTTTTCGGGTAACTCTGTACGTAGCTGCTTCACTGCAGTTTTTGATAAACACTTGTGAGATTGATGGGCAAACCTGAAGCTGAAGCAAATGAGCTATTTAGGAGTCAGACCCATTACCACATGCTCCCAGGCTTAATTTAGTGCACATGCAATCCTGTAACTCCATACTGTTACGTCTGATGTTTTCTTACAAGGGCAGAGTTAGAACGCAGCATGCTTTCTATTGAGAAGGGAAAAACAGTTCCCCAAATGTTCTCGATATCCTCCACAAAGGACTCCATTCCTCCACGGCGTTGGGGCTGTAAATCAAACAGGAGCAAGGGAGAATTGCACCCGCGTCGTTCGAGGCAGCGGCAGAATGGTAGCGCCGAGGATTTGTGTTGAGCATCCAAGACGGTCTTGCGTGCGTAGCTGTGAATTTATTCATTTTTTTAGCTTCAACAAGGTCATTCACACTGCTAAGCATAATCCCGACACGTTAGCGGGAGTGCTGTCCAATTCATTCTCACTCCATTAAGCAACACGCTCGTCAGGTTCTCCTCCGCTCTCCTAGTTCTTTTTCCCCCAGTCATGTACAGTGAGTCATCTCTCAGAAGCCCAGGTAGCCGTGAGCAGAAGAGAGCGTCTTCTGCAGTGCTTGCAGCCTGCTTTCTGAGACGGTTGTAAAACCTGAGGCTTCCAGAGCAATACATTCTGGTGGATGGACTGGGAATCCCAGCCTGGTAGCTGGACTGCAAACTGGACGTGCCCTTCCAGGAACTGCAGGGTACAATGACGTACCCTGGCCTCTGTACTGCTTGTTGGCTCGGGGATCTGCATCTACACTGCAGGCTTCAGCTTTAGAAAAGTCATTGACATTCCAAATGTCTTCGTTGTCAACATTTCATCTTTGCAGAGGAAGGTGGCAAGCTAATTTTGCTTTTGCCTGAACGTTGGGTTTTGCATCAAACTTTCTACAGACCTATGCTTACATTTCAGACTTGCTTCCTGGTAAAATGTACTGGAGTTTTGACAGCAACCCTTCCACCCAATCTGAAAGATTCTCTTTTGGGTTTGTTCCGTTGACCTGATTTTGTGACAAAGCTCAAGGAGAATCGTGCTGCCTCATCCTGCTAGGACAGATGTCAGTTCTGCATGAGCTAGGCCAACTTGAGAGGTTTTCAGAAGGAAATGCGCCCTCGCCATTAGATTGTAGAAAATGTCAGCAGGAGAGGAGCAAACCAGCCTCCTTTGAGAGATCTGCTCTGGGGAGATGAGGTCCTGCTCCTGTATAAGCCAGCAGTCCAAGTGCTGCTTGTCCGTTTGGATGTGCTCGTGTCTGGGAGCATGGCCTGGTATAGCAGGAGACAAACTCCCCATCTTCTAGAGCTTCCTTCCTTCTTCTTCCTCCTCAGCAGTGGCTGTCCCCAGTTCAGACCTCCTCTTAGAGATGCTCCTTATTTTCTTTCTAGCTTTTAGACCAATAATCAGCTAATTTCCGCACATATCAGTAGACTGGGACTGAGGGGAGTTCTACTTTAGTTCTGGTTATTCCCCCCGCAGACCTTGTGACTCTAAATAAATAACTGAAGACTCCTCTGTGTGTGTCTCTTCCCCCTTTCCCTCTTTGTCATGCCTGGTTAGATGACAAATTGTTTGGGGACAAGGCTTCCTCTGTCAGTTCTGCTCTCTGAGCTGCCCCTGAAGCTGTGGCCATGGAGATCTGGAGTAGTGAAGATCGTTTGAAAGAAACCTTGAAGCTGAAGTTGTCATCTTTCCTCAGTCTGCTGGGATCCGACAGGTATGTGCCCTTCTTGCCCTGTCCCAGGGAGAGCTGGTTCAGCCCGGAGACTCCTGACGGTGACACGCTGTCTTGGTTCAAATCCTCAAGTTTAACTGAAGTCTCAGTAGAATAATGTGAGTCCATGGAAATCAATGGAGAAGAGCTGAAAACAATTGATTTGAATCAAAACACACTGCAATCAAATTTGAAGGGATTGAACTAATGGATCATAAGGTGGCTTGTGAATGGGTCTGATTGAATTGAACTGAAAGGTCTTGCATCTTCATTACAGCTAACTGAAACTTGTATAAATGATGAATTTTCTAACAATGTTTAGTGTCTTTTTTTCTCTACTGATAACTGGATTGCAAAACCAGCACTTGGGAATTAACCCATATATACAGTGTTGGGAGAGGCAAAGGATGGAATTTGCCATCGCAGGTTGCTCCATGTATGCGGACAGGCCAACGACTGGATTTTGTAGTTATCTTTGCTGCTAATTCCTTTACTTCACTCCACTTAGCGCTCCCAGAATTAGTTATCTCTTTCTCCTGCCTTGTTATGACAGAGTTTTGAGGTGGACACACCTTTCCCACCAGAGGATCTGTATTCAGGCAAAACGCTGACCAAAGTGCATTTATTGTGGTGGGTTTTATTTTGACAACGGTGACTTGGAGCATCTCCTCTTACTCCACCAAATCCTCTAAATTCTTTGTAATTTCTATTATCCTAATGTAACTCTCCTCTATATCACAGAAACAGAAGGCATGAATGATTCACTGTTTTTTATAAATCTCTTCTTTTGGTCAGACTGAACTTTCCATGCTATAAGGTATGATTTATTACTGCAGTGATTAAGGGACATTGTTGATATTTCTGAAAATTTTCTTTCAGAGCTGAAGGCTTGCCTATGAGTCAAAAGGCAGTAGAAATATATGAATAGCTGGGCGTGTAATGGAGCGTTTGCAATTTCCTATTAAGAAGACGCTCATATTTGTTTCATGCTCCTGTGGATGTAGTGAATCAGGAACCAAGTTGCCCAACCGTGCTTGTTCAATGGGAGCCCTGAGATGGGCGCGAAAGGCAAATGTTTTCTCACAAACTCAGCAACTTGATTTATCTCGTGATGGCCTTCAACTGATGGTCTCTGATCTTGTTATTGCTCCTCCCTGCAAACTTTCCTTCTGGTTGGGCTCAGCTTAGCATTGGGACACACTGCCTGGATTTAAATCCCTTCTCACCCCCTCCGGAGTGAGGAAGGAGCTGGCCGTATTGCCTTCCTTGACTGGCCAGGGGTTTTAACCACTTGGTGGTCATGCAGCAGCCCCAGATGTTTCCTGAAGTAGTGGGACTCTTCTCCATCAGGTGCCCACTCCCGGGGTCAGACCCTGGGCTCCGAGATAAGCCACCTAACATCGATCAGCCCTTGTCTCCGGGGTAGGGTGAGAAGCTCTGAACATCCAGTGTTGCCAGCTGATTCATCCTGGGAGACTTCACTCCCTGCAGGGCTTTTTTTTGGCTCAGCCCTGACCTTTAGCAGGATTCAACCTGGAATGTCTTTTCCAGATCAGCCTCCCAGGCATTTTTACCACAAAGGGGAAAATGGAAAGCCCTTCGGGAAGCTGTCGACAATCCTGCGTCCCCGGTATTTCTGTGCAAGGCAATGCCCTCTGTGCCCCCCGTGCGAGCGATAGTATAGCACGTAGGTATCTCTGGGTGGAAGGACAGCAGGGGAAGAGGTGCACAGCAGCAATGAAGCAGTGCCTCTCCCTAATAGAAGCAATGTACGTATAAGCACTTCTGAACCTACCGCTGCATATCGTACGCAGATGGAGCTCCTTGGTTATGCCTGTCAGGTATAAGTGGCTAGCTGATTTTTTTTTTTTTCCCAGCTTGTTTATCAGACCTAATAGAAAATGAAGTTTCTTTGGGTTGATGAGCAATGTGAATCTCTCTCTCTTTCCTTGTCTATCCACCTGAAAGATGCACTTAATAACCATTGATTGTCTGGGAGGACAAAGAGTGTGGCTGTAAATGTACCTTTCCACCCTTACAAGGTATCTGATTAAAGAGCGAAGGTAGCAGCAGATCGATGGGAATTGTAGGCAGAGGACTGATGCAGTGGGTCCTGGTGGTTCTCATTAACGCCCTGCTCGCGCACCTCAACTCCAAAGGCCTGCTGGTGCGTTGGCGGACGGCTCAAGACATGGACACGTTTGCGCAGCATGGGGAGGGTCACTGGGAGGCTGAGGAGAAGAGTGATTGAAGACTAGCAGGCCCGGTAGGAGAGATGTGACCCATGTGCCAACGAATGCACGAGCCCTGGGGAGCAGCAGATTGACTCTCTGGGACTTCAGTTACGGAGAGTTAGTTGCTTCCATGCATCATGGTCCAAGGTCCGCCTTGCTTTTCAGAGGTGTTTTCTTGGTGGCAAAGTACAGCTCTAGGCCACATTTCGGAAATCCCACTGATGTGACTCTTTTATCTGGTAGCCCTCGGCTTCATCTAAAGACCACAAGGTAATTGATTGCAAGAGGTGGTTGACCAAGCTCTCTTTGAGCCCAGCAACACAAGCGGTGAGATTTGCTGCTGAGACCATTGGTTTTGTTTCGTCAAGACCAGAGGAGATTGCTAGAAATAAGAGAGAGGTTTTGCAAATGAGGGCAAAAGAGAGTGAGATGAGGTCATGTTTTTGGAAGGCCTTTGGCTAAGGCTGCAGGGTATTGGGTCACCAAAGAATAACGAGGTTTAAGAACAGTCGTCTTCTGAGCAGCATATTCCACAGTCATCAGGAAGCATCCTGGGGTCCTTCAGAGAATCTTTTGGGTGCCACCAGTTGCTCTCAGGAGTCAGGCTTCTTTGCTTCAGTTTCTCCTTGGCCATAGCTAAAAGGATATTGACTCTGGTTTTCCTCATGTTCAGCACAACTTCAGAATTGTGCCTCAGGATTACTTTTGGTTTAATAAAACTAGCAGGTCAAGCTAGTGCTAGGTTTGGGGGTTTTCTCAGTTCTTCTGTGCCATCCCGCCTTACCACAGACGTATCTCTGCAGGGCACCAGGAAGCTTCATAGCTTGAGCATAAGTGTCTGTATGAAGGGTACAAGGTGAAAAAACAAAAAAACAGGGAAAAAATTTCCAGTGAGCTAAATACTTATGAAGTAGGTCTAAACCCAACCTAGTCTGTTAATTGATATCTAAATGTTTTGTTTTCCATTCTAACTCAAAAGTTAGGTTTAAATTAAAAAGTTCCTCCTGAATATGAACAAAACTCTTCATTCCAGGTCAAAGTGGTTTTCTCGAAGGTGAAGCAATCTTGGTGACAAAGTGGTGCAGGTATATCTCCCAAATTTCAAAAATAATTTTCATTTCTTTGTGCAATCGGGTGGCCGTCAAGGAGGCCAGAACATGAACATTTTGGTATTGTTTGAGTGTTCTTCCATGAGTTACGAGGACAATCTGAGCTCCTAAAGCCTGTTCGCAAGTCTCTAGGCATGAACTGTTCCCAGTTTCTTTCTTTCTTTATTTAAATTGCCCTTCTCCCAGCTCTGCCCCAGGATGAGTCTTTAGGGATTCATATTGACTTCGATCGATGGGTTTTTTATTGTTGTTGCCCTTTGCAACAAACCCATGTCTGTAAGAAACCCAGATTTGACTTTCAGGTGGGACTTGAGTCCTTTAAGTTGCTCTGATACCTTTGAAAATTGTATCTATCAAGAGAGGGTGACAAATACTTGCGAAGGAGCGTGCAAGGCAAGAAAAAAGAAAGTAAAAGACAATTTCTGTTGCTTGGCACTGATAAACATCCATCCTCAGGGTCTGTCACATTATTTGCTCTGTTTGAGAACAGAGTCCAGCTCACCTGTGCCTTATTAAAAAAAAAAAAATAAAAAAATTCCTGGAGAAAACGGCCACTATCACAACTTGGGAGAATTTGTAGCAAAGAGACTTAGCAGAAGTATATTTGCATAACAATTCAAATCAGTATCAATCACCTCCCAGAGCGGGCTGTCAGCTGCTCGTAAACATGTCCCCACTGTGACAGATGAGCTCGTCTGTGAAGGAGTGCTCTGTCTGCAATCATGGACTGGCAGGACTAGCTCCAAGACAGCGCATCCTTCAAAGGGCATCTCGGAGAAAGAGACCCAAATTCTCCAGAGTCACTTGTGGAGCTTCTGAGGTCAGTGGGGTTGGCCTGAGCTCTTTCTGAGATCTCGAACATCATGGTCCGAAGAGCTGGCTGTGGATTGCAGTTTTTCTTTCCTCCTTTGAGTTCATGCTTTTGATCTTCTCTTTTTTTCCTGTCGTTCTTACTGTTTTTGACAGTCCTTTCTAGCAGCTAGGGAAGATTTTCTCCGTCAGCTCTAAATCCAACACCAAACTAGGTCCGGTTTACTTTGCAGATTGCAAATCCAAAACGAAAACTAAAGCTGATCCAGCTCAAGCCTTCTCTAGTAAGTGATATTACTTGAGCAGATACTAGCCGCTTGAGCAGATACTAGCCACACAATCATCTGCGATTGGGAGAGCTCTCCTCCACTGAGCCGGATGCTTACAAATTCTGCCAGTGATGCCCACGTTGAAAGTCTGTGAGCAGATTCGGAGGCATTTCCCTGCCTTACAAGACCCAGCCTAGATTGGAGGGGGGTCACACCTGTTGGAAACATCTTTGAGAAATAAGCTGATCTTGCCTTTTACAGACGGAAGTTTAGTACTTTGGTGTCCAGGGATCGCAGCAATCCCATGGTCAGAAATCGGGAGGGCTTTTGAATTGGAGAGAACGTCGTGTTGGACTCAGAGCCAGCATCGGCAGTCAGGTTCAGCATTCAGCATCCAGGCTCCTGGCTCCACGTTCTGCCATCTCCTGGAAGGGACGTGTGATTTGAAGAAGCACAGAAGCTCTGTGCAAGGACTGCCAACAATCCTCTGCAAACACTGCTGGGAAGTCAGCCAAGCTTCTGGTTGATGCACCTCACGGCTAAGCGGCCAGCACCAAGATTTGTCACCTAGCTCAGCTCGCCCACAAGTTGGACCCGCCAGCTCTGGAGTTGTCTCCGGACCGTGGGTCTCTGCTGAGCTGGAAAGAGCGTTCCTGCAGAAGAAGTGACAGCAGCATGACATGGACCTCCAGTGCACTCTTGGAGCAGCGGCTCATTGCCGTTACAGCCACGTGCAGGGCAGGGTAGGGTGTTTGGTAGATGCGCGGCCAGACCTTGCCACAATACATTTGCTTGTCTGAGGCTAATTTCATCAGAAATAATATTACAGAGTCTCTTGTACATGAATTACCAGTTGTTACTCAGCCACCTGTAAAGCTTGTGAATTAAGTCATAAAATGTATTCGCATCACCAGAAATTTGTTAGGCACTAAGGGCAGCGTTCATTTCACTAAACACAGCTCATCTCAGTACAAGTTAGGCATCTGTCTTAACCTAATTGTACGAGTTACTTCTGTCATCAGCGACAGGAGACCTCCACTTCCAGATGCGTCCGATCCCATCCTGAGTTAGATGAGATGGAGCCAGCCTTACAGCCAAATCCCCGATTCAGGGAGCTGTGTAAGTACAACTCTCGTGTATTTTTACTCACAGACGCAGGTCCTTAACTACTTGTGGTAGCTCTGACTCTGTTTATTCACGCTGATGAGTGGCGTCCAGAAAAATGGATTACTGTTCAGCTTCATGTGTTGTATTGTCTTCTGAGTATCTCAGCAACACCGTGGCATATAGGGAAAAAACCAAAGGCACTTCAAAACCAGATTTACTACAGAATGAATCTCTTTTATTTGGAAAGGACCTGTGTCAGTCATCTGGGGGAACGGCCAAGGGTCCGGATTACTCTTTTCACGTGTTCTCTAGTGCTCCATCCTGCTAACGAACCCCACAGTGCACTTCGCACCCTGTGGCACTCAGGGGAAGGTTCCTGCGGCAGCAGGGCAATCCACAGTCACAGCTTCACTTTGTTAACAGGGACTCCTAAACTTAGCCCCACGCTTCGATCCCTTTTTTTCAGAGCTTCTCCTTGCAGGGACTTGCGGTTGCGTCGCTCTGTTCAGCTCAGCGTCAGTTTATGCCAGCGGAGGATGGAGAAGGCAATGCTTAAACCGAAGCTCCTCTCACTCATCGCTCACGGTATTACTGCACGGGAGAGGAAAGGAGCCTTGCATTTGTCAGTAATAACTGTGAAAGCTGAACCTGAGGATCCTTTTTTTTTTTTTGTGCACATCCATCCTCCCTCCACTAATTGCTTGGCTCTGCAATACTGCTGTGGGCTATCGGGCTCTACACCCTGGGAAATTTGGCACAGAATAAAACACGGTGTTCAGGAGAACACTGCAATTGTTCAGAAAGCCCACAGGGGTTTCGACTCTGCCTTAGAATGGTTTATTTTAGGGGTGAATTTTTTTTTTCTAGTAAATCACCAAGGAATATAGCACTGAAGAATAGGTTTCTCTAAGCATCCCATTAATTTTTTCATTTAGTTTGAGCTAAGCTAATATCTTCTGCTTTTGTGACAAGTAAAATGGAAGCTGCGACGCAAAGTGTTCAGGGCAACACTGCTGCCTGTCGAGTCCTTGAAATCTATCTGCTTATTCATCCCTTTTGAAACTAGGAGGTAGCTCTTTCTCCATTGTAAAATAGGTTCAATCTTGTTGATCTAGAGAGAAAAGGGAAAAAAGTATTACAGCACAGTTGATATTTTCCCTGTGCATTGAAGATCAACCTGTAGACTATGCTCACCTTCTGAACTACCATTTGACTTGCATCGTAGGAAGACCCAGAAATTTTTGTTGCTTTGACCAGATGCTAGCATATTACATTGAGATTTTTTTTTATTTTTTTTTTAATACAAAAATTTTAGAAATAGCCAGGGAACTTGTTTTGGAAAAAAGTGTTAACGCTACAACAGGTTGTTTCATTTTGGTACAGAACACAGCTTCAAAATACCAAGAGTTTCTGCACCTTCAGACAGCTCTCAGATGGGTATTCTATTAAAAGTCTATAACCATTGACCAAAATAACCGTTATGCTTTAATCAGTAATCTCAAAATATCTCGCACCACAGATCTTTATTATATAGCACGCTTAACCTGACTTAATGTATTATATGGCACCCATTAGCGGAATATATTAACTTCAGATGTTCGCCTTTCTCCATTAATAATGCAATCATGAATTTATGCCAGACATTTTCTGTTCTAAATTGCATAAGAAAGAGAGATCTCAAAAAATTACCAAAAAACCCCCTTGTGCGCATCTATAGAATAAGAAATATTTTATTTTGTAATATATTGTGTTAATCAAAGAGCTATGAAAACAAAAATGTTTGAGTTTGGGAACAAGTGACGTGACGATGAGCAAACTCAACTGAACAGCAGTGTGTTGGTCAAGGTTAAGACTCTTTTATCATAATGAAAGAGATGTTCCTTTGAGCTTGCCATGGGCAATGTGTTTGTTCATTAGAGGGGAAGCGTAAGAAGCCTGGTATCGTTTCATTTGCTGGCTTTTAACTGCTTGTGCTTTTGAAAATGAGATGATAGGTAATTATAATATAATTGCTACTTAGCGATCTTTATTAGCCTTTGGCATGATGGCCTTTTTGTGTGATTTGGGAGGCTTTTCGTATGGTGGTCTGAGCAAATTCTTTACAGTTAAGACAGGAACTATTTGGCATACGTTCTCAGCTGCTCGTCTGGCTGCAATTTCTAGATAGATTTGTTTTTTTCTGTGAAAGGAGAGAAAAGAAGCCAATACGAACAAGTCACAATCATCCAGTTGCAAATATCCGGTATTGACATCAGGTATCTTCTCAAAATCAGCTCACACAGTGAAAAAGAAATGCTGAAAATCACCAGCCGGTGTGTTGAATAATTTTCAACAGAAAGAAACCACAATTAGTTCGTGCACATTCCAGGAGCAGAGAGAAAGACCGAATTTGTCAAGTAAATCATTTCTTCTAAATTATTCACTCCACCTTACTCCAGGTACTAGCAAGGCAGGAAGTTTTCCCTGGAAATCAATAACCAAATATGGGAATTAGGGAAAAATACACTTACCCCATACCTCACAAACACAACTGCTTATTTGAGTATGAGGAAGGTAAAGTTAGACACTATCATCTGAGGACTAGACAGTACGTCTGTCTCCTTCAGGTTGTTTCTAAGTGATGTGTTCTTGGTTATACATATTTTTCCCTTACGCTGAAATTACCGTGCTCCAGTTTTTCCCCTCTGCGTATCCGCTCCGGAAGCGGTGCCTGGGCAGGGTGTGAGGCTAAGGGATTAAATAAATTGTGCTGGGGCTCCCTCGTTCAGCACAGCCCTTCCCAGATGCGTAGGCAGCACCGTTGTTCCAACACCCCAGTGCCGCAGGAACGCTGACACACATTTTTGGGGTTTTTGGGGTCTCGGCGTTACACCGTGTCCGTGATATATTGGCTGTTCCCAAGACACGACTGTCTTTTTCCCATTTCCAAAGGGAGCTCTCTCAGAGTGGACCTGCCCTGCAGTGAGTTTGCACGGTGTCTCCCAACAGGGCTTTGGTCTTGTTGTGGTTCTCCAGGCGCTGCCATGAAATAAATAAATCATAATCAAGGAGTAATAGGAGCACTGAAGGAAGATGCAGCTAATAGAGCAGCAGTCATTAGAGGTGCACAGCTGGCACTAATACATCATCTCTGCCGGTGCTGGAGGAGTTTGCGTATCCAGATTAACAAGCTCCTGAAGCAAGGGTTGCTAGATAAGCTCTTGGCTCTGCCTGTTGGACCCATCCCCATGGACTGCGGACTCCCACGGTTGCCCAGGACCTGCTGCCGCTCCAGGGGCCGGTGCCTGTGGGATGTTGAACAAAGCTGGTGAATCTGGAGGAGGTGGGTTAAGAAAATGCAAGGCACAGACTCTTTTCTTGCCGAGGCCAAGATTGAAGACTGAGAGTGTCTGTGCGTTTAAATTGGGTTTCTCTTCATCCCCACCCTGCGCAGGAACGGCACAGCTACAAGCGGGGCAGGTTTCACACACAGCGTGGATCCCTCCCACCCGTTGATGGGTGGCCTTCCTTCTCATGGCCCGGAGCTGCAGACCCTGCCCGCTCGGCCCTAGACCTGGCCTGGACCTCCAGTTTCTCCTCCTCTACCTTCGGTGAGCAGAGGAGGAAGAGAAATCCCTGAGAGCAGTGCACAGAGAGGGAACCTGCAGGATCTCAAGGGGACATTTTGCCGCCCAGGGCTGCTCCCCGCTGGAGCAAACTGTTTGAGACAGGAGCTGAGGGAGCTGCTGTCAGTCGGCTGTGCAGTGAGCTGCAGAGAGCTGCCTGTCAGGGCTGTGTCTTTGGAGAGAGCGCGGATCTCCTTTCCCCTCCCTTCCTCGCCCCGCTGGGCAGCTCTGGGATGGAGGATGGAGGCAGGGAGCGGGTGAGGAGGCATCCTGGCAGCCCCCGCGCGGGGCTCCTTCCTCCGAGCATCTCGGAAGGGTGGCGGGTGATGTCGGTTGTGCTGGGAGTCTTGAGACCCTTGTGGCAGCATGGAGGGTGTCGAGGCATCCGGAGGCGGCTTGACCACAGCGCACGTCCCCGTGTCAGAGCCCCTGCGGTGACACCGGGCTGGGGACGCGCAGGGAGGTTCTGCTCTGCTTCTCGTAACCCCCCAGCACACGGCAAATATCTGAAAACCAACCCTGGGATGCGGGTCAGTACCAAATTCCTGGCAGCACTGATCCAGCAGGTAGGGAAGCTGAGGACTCATCCTGTGCCATGCCCGTGGGGCTGGAAGTGGCCCCCCTTGTCCCCTCCACATGGCTCCAGGCATGGCCAGCGCAAGGCAGGGAGGGTGTGTGGGGGCTCGGGGGTCTGTGCTGATTTTTCTGCGCAGAAATGCAAAAGGAAGACAGAAACGCAGACAAGTCCCATAGTCCACTAACGTCTGCACATTAATGGGATGGCTGGAGCCAGTAACTCTGCTCCTGACTCCCTGACAACTTCTAGCAGCTCTACCCCCTTCCACAGCTCTCTCTTTTTATTTATCGGCCTCACCAGATATAACCTCTCCAACAGCATCGCAGAGACTTGAAAAATAATTGGACCAAGTGGGAAATGCAGCCGTCGCCTTCCTAAATCTGCCCGCGTCTCTTGGGAGCAGGGAGCAGGCACCAGCGCCCGGCCGGGCGATTCGGAGCTGCTGCCGGCAGCGGTGCAGGGTCCCCGAGCCCGCGTCAGCTGCGACGGTCGCAGTTGCACCCAGGGCACTCAGAAAATGGCTGCCACTGCGCAACAGCAGCTCCCTGACCTCAATTTTCTCAGTGGAGAAAAGAGCAGGTCAAGTGGAAAGTGCTTAAGGAGGAAATTTGTTTCCTTACAGACAGGGAGTCAGGAAGATAGGCGGCTATCGCGTGCAGGGGAATAAACCAAATTAATTTTGTACTGTGCGGTGAATCAAGGAACTGGAGGGCAAGGGGAGAAGAAAAGAGAAAACGTGGAAGATAATGGACTTTGATGTTTTACTCGAACTCAACAAAACACCTGGCAAGAAGCAGGGAGGCACTACAACTGCAGCTCAAATCGCTCCTAACCCAGGCAACTGCTTCCCTTTTGTTTTCTTTCTTTACAATCTAATCCCGGGCATTAACCGGACTGACTTATATCTCCAGTGTAATAAAAGGTGCATTGTGAAGGGGAGATGGAGACAAGAGACTTTAATAACTTCCTCTGCTTCTCCCGAAAGGGCTCGTGCCTTCCAGCTCTTGCAACGCCAAACCCCCCAGGCGAGACCCCGGCGTGGAGGGGAGGGCTGGAGGGAAGAGGCAGCGGGTGCTGGGGCGACCTGGCCCTCCAAAAGCAACAGTGGTCCTGTGTCTTTCTGGCAGACTCCTTCCAAAACTCGTCACCACGATGGGAACGGGAAGGTCTCTGAATCCCAGACACTGATATCCTGTTAAAAATGTTGCTGTCAACGTTGTCTTCCTTTCCTGCCTCATTTGCTCCCTCGCCATCGGCTGTGCATCAGGCTCAAATCCCTTGAACCAGGCTCAGCCTGGATTTTTTATTTTGTCTATCAAACCTCTTCTTGCTCCTGTTCCCCAGTTTTGGGACAGGAACAGGCACAAATTATTCCAAGTCTTCCCAGAAAAACAACTTTAAAGTCAGGCTGGAACAAAAGTGACAGCGCTTTTCTAATGCGAGCTGCTAAAAATACATTACGTGGTTGATAATTGAATGTGAGATTAAAAGAAAGTTTTAAGCAGAAGTAAGAGCTGCCTATTTCTGGCAAATTCCCATCTCACCCAGCCCCTTGTGAAATGTCATTGCGTATCAATATTGGCTGGAAAATTTACATTTTGGCGAACTGGCACTCTCCGCCAAAAAAAGCATCTAGCAGGGTCGTTTTGGCTTTAAGCAGAAGTGTCCCCGGGCTGTCTGGTACGCCGGCGCCGTGCCCGGGGCCCCTCCGTGCCCCTGCTTGCAGCCGGTGCTGGAGGCAGAACCCCCCCGCGCTGCTCCTGCGTGGGTGCGGGAGAAGGACCCTGCTCGGGATCCGAGTGCGAACCTAAACCCAGCAAAGCCAGGAGGCATCTCCGCACCTCCCTGCAGCTGGACGAGGGGGTTATTGCCTCCTCGACACAGATTTGTCCCCTGCGCTGGGGCAGGATGCTAGCTAGGGCTGTGTTCCTTTGTCTCACCAAAAGAAGAACACTGGCTATGGGATAAGGGCTTTTAGGATACCTTGCCGTCATTATTTACAGATATGCAGATCAATAAAGTGTGTTATTTCATTTATTAACCCCAAACTGGTCTCGCCCAATTCATCGCCTCATTCCAACGCGTGGGTTTATCTGTTTGATTGAAAATGGGAAGGGTGAGCTCATTAGCCTGAGCTTTCCTCACACAGCGGTGTTTCGCAGCCTACCAACAAAATGCACTTCCACAAAACGCTGTGGACTAGGTAACGCTGTGAATTTGCATTTTCCTGATAAAAATAGGGTGGTTGTTCTTTTTTTTTCCCCCCAAGCTGCTGGTGTGAAAGCGATGAAATACCAAATGCATTGTACGAGGAGCTGGTCCCGAGACACGTCCTACCCGTAGGGTCAGGCGTCACAAGGAGGGGGAGGAAGGTGACAGCGTTTCCCCCGCGAACAGCACGTGGGCACTTCCCTTCGCACGCTTGTTTTATTCCTGCAAGGTATATGTGGGTGTTTTAAGGACAGGACCTCACCTGCCGACTTTCTCCCTGTCTTGTATTTTGTAGCTTTTGGGGTCTGGAGGCCAGGAGAGGGATTTAGCTAAAGCATATAAATAATACGCAAGCGAAGTCTCATTGAAAGGCAAGGGCACTTACTCTCCTAAGTGGCTTTTGGCTATGGATGTGTCCGGATCAAGCAGGCCAGAGCGAGCCGTGAAAGACCAACCTGGTTCGAGTCTCGCCCTGCCCTTGCGCAAGCTGAAGTCCATTCCCCTTTTTCTGTGTGACTTCAGCAATGATCTCGGAAGCGGCCGTAGCTCTGCGTTCCCCAACATAAATCCTCGGCAGGAGTTCATCCAGCTGAACCTTAAAGCTGACTGCTTCGCTTTATGGAGATCTCTCACATTTTTCATTGCCTTTGCATCAGACCTCAGCGGTCCTGCTCTCCTGCCAGAATATGAAGTGCCATGAAAAATCCGATCTCTTTGAAGCTGACATTAAATTATGGCATATATATTTATGTCTGTTCAACACAGTTTCAGCTATCCACGTTGTTCCAGTGCCCTGTACGAAGATACTGTCTAAATAAGTAACTACCCATCTGACCTCTATTATTACCCATACGTTTTTTGGAATAAAAGTAAATTGGCCTTTCCCTGGAGACTTCTTTTTCTTTCATACGAAGGTTTGCTAGGTCTTATTTTACCTCCGTGCGTATATCTGCTTAAATCCAATTCCGTGGGTTAAAAACCCTCCGGCACGTTCCTGGAGCCATAGCCAACAAGGCCGGAGGACGTTACAATGACGGCTGGATGTAAAAGCGAAGCGCAGGCGGCCTCCCCGGCCCTCGCCGCTGGACCGCACGTTTTCAGACGGCAGCGTTCTGACGTCAATGGCATCACCCATCCTTTTTGTCTCCCCGTTTTCTGCACCGGTTTCTATCCTGTACGGTTTTATCCTGTGCAATCCTCCGAGGACTCTCAATCTGTTCTCCTGTTATGAATGTGTGGTGTTGTTCTTGTAAACACCCGCCTGCAGCCTTTTCCAAACAGCGATGCTTGGGCACGCAGGTACTAGTGCTAGAAGCAGGGATGGGTGCCTGCGTGCGGATGCGGAGCCGAACATCTGTGCGCAGGGCCAGGCGATGAAAAAGGAAATAAATCCCTCACTCCAGAAAGAAATGGTTTGTAAAATCCTCTCCGCAGCTGTCCGGACTGGGTATACGCATCATTCCCAACGTTTCTATCCGTGGTGGAGCCAACGCAACAGCCTCCTGCTGACCACATGGGACTTACGGCTGATTTGTTGAGGGAGCCTGGAGGTTTAGTAATTATTGAATTAATAAAGAAGAGGAGGCTCAGTGTTGTCAGCTCACACTCCGAGCTGGGAATCCTGAGCAGAAAGAGCAAGTCGTCTGAGCGAAATGTGAAGGAGCTTTGAACCTCTCAGAGCTGTTGAAACGGAAACATTAGCATCGATCTACTGAAGACTGATTTTGTGCTCCCTGCATGTATGAGCAAAAATGGAGTTGGGGGATTACAACGGAGTGATTTTTGTAGTTTTGGTGGTGGTTGATAGACAGATCAGCAATAAGCCAGGCAAGTTCTACAGCGAGACGCGAGTATTAGTCCTGTTGCGACAGCAGCGGATAATGCTCTGAATGAGTGGAGCCTGCTGGTGGTATTTCGTTCTTGGTTAATGATGCATTTCCCTGTCTCTGGGCATCCGACACGAGTACACTGTAACCAGACCTCTCATCTGGCTACCGTTGCCGCCGTAAAGCTGCTGGTTTGGACTGGTTACGCTGCTGGTTTAGACTGGTTAGCTTTTGTCAAGTGTCCCGGCTGGCAAAAGGACACGGGCATTCACTCGTGACGCTCCGGCTCATCGCACCCCAAGTTCACTGCCTGGTGCTGGGCGTGAATCTCGGTGCTGGTGTTGGGACCGGTGTTCCTGGTACAGGAAATGATGTGCCTGGCACCTGGGGGTAACAGCCAGGATGCTCAGCACTGGGACTCCAGAGAAAACCAGAAACCTCCTGAAATGTGTTCTTCCACCTAAACCAGCAGCTCCGGGACCTGCCGTTCAGAGACTGAACAGCCTTTACCTCCCTGGGTAAGGACATATCCTGATTGCTCCCTGGTCCTGACCCTGTCTCGGGACATTCCTTCCTAACCCGTGGATCCCGCAGGCTTTCCTCCAACCAAGCTGCGTAATTTCAGTACCCCCCTTTGCAAAAGGACCAACCTCCCTCTTACTTTCCACGAAGGTGCTGCCCTCCGGCGCGTGTTCCCTCTCCTCTCCCCAGCTGGGCACAGTCCACCGCGCAGAGGTGGCCTCTGTACCGTTCATAAACGCCAGCGTGCGGATCGATGCCTCTTCTAGTGCTATTGCCTAGAAATGCGGTGCTATTGATTCTCTGCGCTTTACTTTCCCTTCCAACCCCCCAAAACATCTCCTTTTTGTCGGGCTCCCGCGAGCCGTTCTCATGAGCCAACAGAATGGGCATTGTTAGGAGAAATCTTGCTGCATTTCCTTCACTGAAAGAAATTCTGTCCTTTTATCATTCCTACAAGGTGTCTAAGCTGTGCTGTTTTCTTGCTACCTTGTTTATCGTCAAAATCCAAGAATTGTGCTCAAAAAAAATAATTTACCTCCTTTGCCGGCATCCTTTCCAAATAAACACGAGACAGGCAGAGACCTGGAATGTGTCTGGGAACACTGAAATTTGCTGGGACAAATGCAGTAGGAGAAATGAGCGTTGTGCTCGTGCTAACAATTAGCATAATCTTCCTTAAATCTTCTGTGCAGAAGTGATTACTAAGAAATGTGTCTTCTCGAGCCCTTTTTTTTCTTTTCTGCGGAGGAAGGGGACCATTGTGATGTTTATGGATCCTGTTGAGCTCCTTGCTGGTTTGGTTAGGGTAAGGCCTATTTTCCGATTTGTGCGTTGCGTGTAAGTGCGGAGCAGGAATTTGGGCTCCGTGCCAGTTCTCTGCAGTGACCCGGAGGGGAGGAAGAGATTTTCAGAGGCAGTAATCATGAGTTTAAGCAGGAGCCGGTCAACGGCAGAGAGGTAAAACACGGGTCCAAGTGCTTTTCCAAGGCTGTGTCCTTTACTCGGTACTTTACTGGGGCATTACAACAGTCATACTCTCTTCAGAGAGGGAAGAACCTATTGCCTCCACCTCCATTCACTGCACATCGGGCCAGTATTCCTCTCTCCCATTCGCTTGCCTTGAGAAAACCATTGCTGCCAGCGTGGAGATTAGTGCCGAACAAGAAGCGTCTCTTTTTTGGCCTTTGTTCCCTCTCCCACCCCACGTCTGTCTCATCTAGTTAGGCTGCTCACTCCTCGGAGCCAGCGTTTCTCCTAGGAGTACACATCTCCTTACACCGCGGTGCTCCCTGTTACTTGCTGCGTCCCAGCGTGCCATGACACAAGGAATAAATAACGTGGCGTGTTAGTTTTATTATTCATCCGCCAAATAACTTCGTTACGAGAGAGAATCGGAGGAGCTGTAAAGTCAAACGCTTAGTAAAAGGCTCAGCACGGAGGTTGCCAGTGCAAACAATGAAATCTTCCAGGTGCTGTAGGCGACCTTTTTGTTGACACCTTGCTTTTCTTAAACCTCGTCTCGGAGGAGAGAAAAGCTGCCGTACGTAGCCACGCCGCAGAGCCGGGAGGATTCGGGGGGTGCTGTCGGCACCTCGGGGAGCTCAGCGTTAGGATGGGAAGGGGCCGCGGAACCGGACGACGTGCCGTGGCCACGGGATGCGGCAGCAGCGGTTGCCCGTTGGGCTCCTTCGCTGTCACTTACTTCCAGCTGTCATTCTTGCGCTGTATTTTATCCGAGCTGGGTCGTTGTTGCGGGGAACCGAGCTGGGACTGCTCTCTTTGTTCTCGGAGGTTGGTGAGTGACGTACAGCAGTCATTCCTGATGCGTGTCAGATGTTTTTCCGTAAGGTAGAAATAAAGGACTGTGTTGCAGCGAGACAGATTCTGTTGCCTAACTAGCCACCTTGCTTGCGACTGGCAAAAAGACAGAAGTTTTCTTCCCCGCAGACAGGTAGTACATTAATGTAAAGATAAGGTGGCCAGGCAGGCAGGCAGGCATGCGTATGATTTGCAGCTCCAGTTTGAAACCCCTACAGAGTGTAGTTCAGGCTTTATAAAATAAAAGCTAATAAGAATCATAACAATTTTGCTTTCTCTCTATAGCCTGCAGCAAGCGAGACACAACATGGGAATTGAAGAATAAAGGCCATCAACTTCCCATGGCTCCCCTCCTACTACCTTCCTCCTCTTGCTCCAAATTGTTTTGAAAACATTGCTTCTCCCTTGCCTATTTCATTTTTGCAATGAAGTCATCAAACAAGATGACAGGGACTTTCCGCGACCGAAATCAATCAGCAAGTTTCTCTTTTGCTTTTTCTGCTCAGGCAGGAAATAGGGGAATAAATTTTTAAGAGAGTCCAAGGGAAGGGAAGGGGGCAACGGGCGGGTTGGAGCTCGCACGGGGAGGTGTAGGTAAACAGATGGAGCTTCTGGACCACGTCCAACCCATCAAAAATAAATAAGCCCCTAGCATGTGTTCTGATGCGAGAGATTTCAGCAAGTCACGGTGGGTTTCTGTTGTCTGCCAGAAAATAAAAAGAGACGTTCTCGATGTATCCCGTCCCCCGCCCCAGCGGTTTTGCTTAAAAGGGAGTTGTGGTTTCCCCCCGAGGACCCCACCACCACCACCCCAGATGAATAGTCCACTTTCGATGTGAAAATCACGTTCAAATCATGCCAGGCTCAAACTCTGCGATCTGATTAAAGACCTCATGTGCCGTTCTGGGACACTGATGAGCCGGTGCCTGCGTACGCCTGGCTGGAGACCTGCTCCAGCCCGCACGCCCAAGTAAGTGGGGGATTCTCATCAGGGATCACCCCTCTGCAGGTTTTTTGGGGGGGGTTAGGCAGAATAAAACTAATCACAGGGGTTATCTCGGCTCAGGCCACAGCTGCACTTCAGGTTTACCGGGATGTACAGCCAGCGACAAAGCGATGGCTGGGTGGTTGCATTTTCAACACGCAAGCGTAGGAAAAGCTGTTGTCATTCTTTATGATGATTTTTATGCTGGCTTCTTCACTGTTCCTCGCCGCTGTCGGGGACAGCGGGGACAGGCCGAGCATGGGAAGCGCGGTCTCTGTAACTGCAGCCCTTGCCTCCGAAGGCAATCTGAATGCAGTTTGCTTGTACATTATGCAAGGAAAGTGCTGACCCAATAGTACCAAAAAAAATCACAAACCAACAGGTTTTACCGGAAAAGCATTGGGTTTCAGCAAAAAACTTTGAGGTTTTGAATGACAAGTTGATGGTTTGCCCAAAAATGACGTCTTCCTTTTACAGTGTTCACTTCACTGAGACCCCGTGTTCTCCTCATCTTCCAAAACCGGGAAGCAAATGAGAGGCACAAAGGATAACACTGACCAAGCTCCTTCAGTACAATTCTCAGCAGCAGCTTGCTTGAGGGAAGGCTTAGCTCAGCTTCACTTTGCTAATGAGCATCAGCCAAGTTGGTAACTAAACCGGCTTTTCTTGTGAGTCTTTTAAGTCTTCTAAAATGAGAGTGTTTACTAGGGCATCTCTCCTACAAGGTTTTATTTCTTGCCCGTAAAGATGCGCGCTCACAGCCAAACCATTACGTCAAGTAGAACCAAATGGTGGCTCCGTTTATTTTTATTTATAACATATGCCCACGTAGTCAGACCGAGCCGGAGCGGTCTCAATGCCAGAGACCATCATCTGGGTAGAGGATGCACGGGGCCAGCGGCGGCATGCCCTGGTTACGCCAGGAGCCTGGATCATCCTGCAGGCCTGGAGACAAGAACAGGTTGGGGTGTTCAGCCGGCCCCCCAGCACCGCAGAGCGGCACCGGTGCGGGGTAACTCCCGGTGCCGGTGGGACGAGGAGCACGGTGCCATCTCCGCTTGATACCTGCTGGCAGACGGCAGCTCCAGCAGACAGCGTTAGGACGTGCCGATACCTTTTATGTGCAGCAGCGCCAGTGCAGAGTACAAGTTTGGTGTTAATATGGAAATACGGATAAGAGCTTATGCTGTGACAATGATTTACTGCTTTGGTAACTACACCTGATAACACAAATTTATCTTGGTCTCTCCACTTCAATTATATTTTTTCTAATATGTGTTTTGAAATACAGAGTCTCTTGGTCACATGAATTTATAGGAGCCACTGTGTGACTCAGAGAATTCAAATCGATACAGGAACATTTCTTTGCATTATGCTCCAGTGTCTTCCCATGTATATTATACCTTGCCATATAATACATATTTTCACACATTCTGTTTGAAAAAAAAAAAAAGGAAGAAGAGCAGGCAGGCTGAGGCAGCATCGATGGGCTATGGCGAGCATCATTCCTAAATGACCTGCTGGAGTTTGGCAGCAGCAGCTGGAGGTAACATTTGCAATCTGGATGGGGGATATTTGCTCGCAGCCCGACGGGGCTGAGATTGAGAGGGACAGTCCAGAAGCTCTGCGCTGCTCGCAGCACCGCTCCGGTAGAGATCCTGCGGCCACAGGGCTCTGCTTCCCGCTCTGCCGAGGGGACCGACAGCTGGCAGCACCCCAGGGAGCAAGACAAATTCCTCCTCCCCTTGATACGGCTTGGAAGAGGTTCAGCAAAGGAGCGCGCATCCATGTAAAATGTATGTTCTGCAAGTGTTTCTCTCCCTGTGTCTTAACCGCTGCTCCTGGAAGAAAGCACTAACGATGGTGCTCCCTTCCAGTGGAGGTAGCGGCAGAAATCTGACCGTCAGCACTCTGCCTTAGCAAAACAGGGGACGGACCCCCAGTGGGCTATTCTTGCCTTTCTAATGATGTCACGGAGAAGCCCGGCTGGTTCCAGCCAGTGTTATAAGTAGCAGTTAATCTCTAATGAATATGTTAGGCAAGAAACCACACCAGGCAGCTGCGGCAACCAGAAATATGTTCCTGCCACACAGCAGTAACTGAGGTCACTTTTCAGTTTGCTTGGAAACACAGCTTGTGGTGGTGGTTTGAATGCTGGACACGAGAAAGCAGATCTGACCCTGGAGTGGGAACAAATGCCAGGGCTGCATTTGGTCCATAAATAAAAAAGTGTTGGAATTTTCCTAGGACAAGTCATTGCGCTTACCAGCTGAGAGCTGCTATTATTCTTAGTCATTCTCCGTATTTCCACAGAGAAATTATTGTTTTGAAGCTGCTGTTGCTCTCGAAGTCCTGCTACTCCTGCTCTTCTCTGGCTGGGGAGCAGAGCAGCTCTCTAACGCTCCAGGTAGTGCAGGGACCGTGTGAGGGGAGGGTACGTGGGAGGAGATGTCAGGAACCGGCAGGGCTGGTCGTCTGGAACAAGATATCCCGCTGCAGCTTCCGCTGAGGGGTGGACAGATGTCTTCTAGCAGATGCAATGCAGGTCTGATCTTCTCCAAACCCAAATGCATCTCCCTCAGTCGCGTGTGGAGTCTCTGGATCCCTCACATTTGATCTGGTGCCATGGCTCAATAATAAAGACATTGCTGCTCTTCTATTAGTATCGTGATTTCTTTCTTCTGGGAGCCGTGCTGTCTCCTGGACGTGGCCGACAGAAATCCTGCTGAGATGCTCAGGGACTCAACGTGAGTTTGCACGTTTTGCTTGTGCTAGCAGCAAGGACGGGGAAACTCCTGGGCACTTTTCATCAGTGGTGTGGTACAAGACCATCCTAAGATGAGAAGTATCTTTTGGAGTCTTGAGCTTTCAAGGGCCTTCAAGGAACAATAACACAGAACACATGAACCAGATTCACCCAGTCTTTCTTGCATGTGTCCTTCTTAGGTCTGGAGCTGTTTTCTCTCCCTGAAGAGAACGTCACTGACTCTACCACAGTAGCACATCCCTACTTTTAAGATCAAACTTTGTGCAACACTTCAAAATCCAGTCTTGTTTCAGCAGATCGTTGTAGCTGCTCCTTGAGTCAGCGGGTGGGGAGGTGGTCAGCAGAAAGCTGGGATCTCCTACGGTCACCGTGCTTCGCATCATCGGATCTCCTCCCAGTAGACTGCCTTCCAAGGGTTTTTGGAGCAATCAGCATATAGAGAAATCTTGATTATGAAGGAGCTTGATTTTGTTGTTGTTGTTGTTGTTGTTTTTTTAAAGTTTCTCAACAAGCAGAGCAAAGGAAGGATGACCCATTTCTTTGAAGGCCTAATATCTCCCTGGAATGACAGATGTTCTCAAGGCCATTGGAGATCAAAAAGGCAGTACTCTATGGGCAATATGATGTTCAAAAATTATGTTCGGAAGAGCTTCTGATGGGCATTAGTGAGGAACATAGTGTAGTCATTTCCATTTCTGTAAAACCGAGAGTACATGGGTTGTTCCCCTGGAGGAGAGGGAAAGTGGAGATCTACAAAAAGCTGTTTCAGTTGGTTTTCCCCCCTCCTCAGGAAGAATGGCCTAACAAGGTGTCATCATTGAAAAATGCTGTTTCTGCCTCAAAATTGTGCCTTTCCTTTACCTGTACATTCACCTTTCATCTCTCTAATAGTTATCTATATAGTAGTGGAAGCAATTCCTATATAGAAAAACTGTTAAATGCATGGAAATATTTGGATGGAGAGCTTCATATAAAATGAAGACATCATCCTCATTATTATTACTACTGCTGTTAGATACATCAGCCATACGTAAGTCATTCTGTAAAGAATAGCACTCTTTCCAAGTGTAAGTCAAGAGTCAAAGAAGATGTAAATTCTCGCTGTTTGCTGGTGGTGCAGGGCTCAGTGAGTCATGGTTGCACTCAGCTGAGCAGTGTAAATAAAGTATTCGCAAACCGTTGCCAATTCCAACTCAGGATTCAATCCAACCATGTCCGTGCAAATATTTTTTATTTGCACAAATGTACAGAGAGGAACTTTTGTTCTTGTAAGCGTACGGAGTCAGGAAAGGCTTGCTGTGCTGGCGAGTGCCTTAGCGTGCAGATGGACCCGGCTCCAGGGTGGTCTTTGGCCTTTTTGGAAGGGAGCCTGTAGGTAGTGAGAGGCAGGATGGTCTGCGAGTTGGTGCTGGGAGAGGAGAGGTCCTGGGCTGTAATTCCTACTCTAGGGTTTGTTGCTTTGGTTTATGCCATGGCTGGTTTGTAAAATACTTGCTAGCCGGCTTAGAAACAGAGTGTGAACTTTTTCTTGTGAGCGCTCTGACAACTAAGCTAGGGAGCCGCGTTCTCCTGATGGAGAAACTTTTTCTTCTCCCTCCTCTAAGTTTCTGGACTTTCTCACTGTATGCTCACCTAGCTTGTGCCAGAAGACTGAACTATGACCCCTCTCTTCTCCAGCAGCTTCCTCCAAAAGGCATAGGTGTTTGGGCACCCTCAGAGGAGGCAGAAGACATGGCTCAGTCTGAGGAAGGCACTAAGTCTGCATCTCCCCTTTCCCCACGAAGAAGACAGAGGTGTGAATTGTGGTTGCTCTTCCTTTTCCCTACAGCTGGCATAGAGAATTGCGTCAAGGGAGGAGAAGGGATGCAGGCAAGCATAGGCAGGAGGTGGCCATGGAGTTGGCCAACCCCAAGGTCCTTTTGGACGTGCCTGGGGTGCTCCTGGTCCCTAAACTCCACTTGAGTTCCTCTGAGGGGGTTTGCCTGCCTGTGGGTAGGGGGGAGAAAGAAGAAAGAGTCCTTAAAGAGTCAAGGGTGGTTTAGTGGGACTGTGAGCCTCACAGGTCTCACGTTGCAGGGAAAGGGTTTGTAGCACTCGCCCATCACATGTGGGTGTTGTACCAGAAACGCGTTAAAGACTCTGCAGTATCTAGATACGCCTGCGATGGGAACTGTGTGGTACCACAGGTAGAAAGAGCAATTTGAATATAAATCCCTCCCGACAGCCAATGAATCTAGCTTATGTTCTTTCTTTCCCCGCTTAGTCAGGAAGAAGTCCTGGAATCGGTCTAACAAAATGCAACAGTCTTTATGGTGGGGATAGAAAAAAAAAAAAAAAGACTGGAAAGGTTTAGGGTGAGATTTGGGGCAGATTTGGGGAAAAAATGCACCCTTATATTCTGCAAAAAATCCTTTAGACAACTTTAAACAGAGGTCAAAGTTTCTAGATGTAGTGGTATTTGAAAGTTAGCACCCCTGCAGCTCCAGCCCCCCGTTTTGGTCAGCTCTTCCAGGGGAATGGCAGAGGATGGGAGACATGACTTCATTAGCAACAGGTACAATGTTAACAGGTTCCGTTTTTAAATGTTCATTTGTCCTTTACTTTGTCTTTACTTCTATCCCATAATAACATTATGGAAGGTAAAGGAGAGATGTGTTTATTTGTGTCTGTCTAAATTCTGTCCTCCAGGAATGAGAACAAGGCTCCATTTATCCTTCAGTGCAGTGATGGTAAAATAGAATTACTGGTTAATATATCAGGTTAAATTATTTTCCTTTAACGCTTTAGCAGAAGAACGGTGCCCGCTATCAACCTGACGTGAAAACCCCAGTGTGAACAGCCTGCGCGCCGTCATCAAAGTCTGTGTTAACTTCATAAATGTCACAAAACTTTCTTTAATAGCTCCTTCATGCTTTTCTGTTGGATGCCAGCGCCCACTGCGTAAGCCCTTAATCCGACCGATCAGGCTTTGTCTCTGCGTACAAGGAAGTTTTCGGAACACAGGACGGACCAGGATTACGCGATGGGGCTGTGAGCAATGGGAAATTCCCCCGACGGTAGCGTGGTGCCCAGAGCTGTTCTGTAGCTTCAGGAGGAGAGCTCCATTTACTTGCTTGCATGCCTTGGTTTTACCCTCCCTAGTTTTCTCCTCCCTTTTGAAAGCTCTTTGTCTTTTTCAACCAAACAGAAGTAGCCGGAGTAAACGTTTTCGCTGCAGCACTAGTTCTGCTGTTAAACAAACGATCAGAAAGGGAAAACTTCCTGCCACTTCGCGTGTTTGTGTTTTGAAAACCAAACTATTTTTTAAGACAAATTGGAAAATATAACCACAAATAACCCCTAAAGAGTTTTGCTCAGTTTCAGTGAGCTAACTGAAACCATAAGAGGAAATTTTGTTTGTCTGGATATTTTCCTTTCCTCTTCAGAAATACGCTTCTCATTTCCCAGCCCCTTGCCTTTGTCCTGCCCGTGCCATTCCGGTGCTCCCACCCGCTCCCAAAGCCGGGAGGAGCTGCAAGAAGGGGGAGCACGGGAGTTTTGTGACTTGCACAGATGAGGGGATCAAAGATGTGTTCAAATCCTGTCCCCATCTTGCTGCCAGGGTGGGTGCTCCTGGAGAAGGAGCTCATGAACTCTCAGCCTCAGCCCACTAAACTCCACGTTTGACCTTGAAAAGTGAAGGCATTAATCCACAGCACCGCGCGGTCCGTCCTGCTCCTAATCCTCTTGCTGATGAAGGACAATATTATCATGTTGGCAAAGTCAATGGTAATGGCTTACGACAGCCTCCCTCCCTGCGGCTGCTTCTGCATTATATTAACTTTATCTACAGATTGCTGAACCGCCGGCGGAAAGCGAGGGGGGAAGGAAAGGATTTCTACCTGACACGTTAGACAATGACCTGTTTCAGAGGCGGCCGTGGGGAATATTAAAGAGCTCAGGGAATGAAAGGGCTCCGTTGCCACGGAGCAGCCCCCCTGCACCCTGGTTTTGGAAGGCAGCCTGGAAAGGTGTGCTGGCTCCTGGGCTGGGTACCCGCCTCTCGCAGCGTCGCCATGCCAACGAGCGGAGGGATGGAGCTGCCGCCATCGATTTCTCATTCTCCTCTGCACTTTCTCCTCCCTCCGAAAAGTCACCTCCCCTGGAATTATAAATGAGTGACACCCCTCTGTCCCCTGGGTAGCGGCATTTCTTCCCAAGCTGCACCTCTTCCCTTGGTTTGGAGGAGAGGAAAATGTGCAAACAGGAGATGGGGAAATGATGGAGAGTGAAAAGCCAGGAGGCACAGGAAGCCGGGCTGCGCTGCCCAGGGTCCGGGCTGGACCGGGAGCTTTTGTTTCATCCTGTGCGCTACTGAATTAGTTTCAGACTGGAGTAGAGAGAATTTGGGCAAGATCCCGGGGTGGATGCTCCGGTGCAGCGGTGGTCCACGGATGAGGGCAGCCCGTGGCACAGCTCAGCTACTCCTGACATCTGTCTGGGTTACCATGGGGGGACCGGGTGAGGAATGGGGTTTGGGGGTTGCAAAATATCTCATGGCTTTGGTATTCCCTCTGCATTGGATTATCAGGTCTTGCAAAAGCTTTCATGTAAAATGAGAGGTGGAAAAGCACCTCGGGGAAACTCCCTGCCTGGAGAAGTCATGGGGAGGCTCCTTGTGAGATGTGTTTAACTTGGAACCAGGGCTCGTATGTGAAGGAGGCCACATCAGTGCCTTAGATCCCATCTTTAGGGTCAGGAGCTTTCTTCATCCTCCTCGTCGCTGCCCCCCAACGTTTAATCATGTGGAGAAGGCAGAAGAGCCCCAGTAGATGAGGCTGAGAGAAGAGACTGCACCTTCCCATGCTTCAGGAGGTGCTTCAGCATGGCTTGGAGTCTGGCTTTCACATTATCCCTCCAGCATTCCTCAGGCTGCCACTCCCTCATCTTTCTCATCCGGGCTTTGGGAAACCTTCGCATCGAAATCCAGAGTTTCTGTGTCAAATCTACATTTTCAGGCCAAAGCCTGAAAAAATCCCTGCCTATGGGCCCTGTCTGGTATCCACAACACCCACCATGGCCCGGAGTGGCTCTGAGAAACCGCTTACTGCTCTGGCAGGAGGTCTTCGGTGAGGGCTGCCACGGCTGCCCCGCACACCGGCACGAAGCCTCCTCCTGCTGCACCCAGGGCTTTCCGGGCCAAGCTGAAGGGTCTCAGATGGACCTCGGGGCTCTTGTTCCCCAACGCAGGGGGTCGGGATGGATTTTCCTTCAGCTTGGTTGCTTAACCACATGGTTAATTTAAAACATGTGCTGCACTCTTGCTGAAGCCGGCTGGGGTTTAAGCATATGCTTAAAGTTAACTACAACTTTATGAGGCTGCAGACTCAGGAGGCTCTCTGCGTTCGTGGATATCCCCGTGTTTGCCAAAAACATTTGCTTGCGTAGACATATACAGAAACACCCCGGTACAGATAAGCCCAAGCAACTGCTTTCCTTCCAACAAATGTTCTCCCGTCGTTATCCCCGCGGTGGTGTTCCTGCAGCGCTGACCCAGACTCTGCCCCTGGGTACCACGTGGCTGGCCAGCCTCGCAGACCCTTGTTGGTCTTCCTCCAGCACCAGCATTTTCCTTCCTTACGTATAGTTTCAGTAGGAATCAGTCTCTACATCGACTCACGGCGGAGCATCCCGGCTGCAGGGAGCTCTGGGGGCATGGCCTCATCCTCTCCATCCAAAGCTCGTTAAAGGCTGTCACTAATAGCGGCGTTTCTGGGTTTCCTTTGCCCGGAAAGAGCAGTAAGTGAAGGGGAAGAGCTGAAGTTTTGTTGCGTGGTTGGGCAGCACATAACATACATTAAAGAAGGTCTGAGAGAGAAAACCAACTGCTGTGGGCATTTTTGGAACCTGGCTTTGTCAAACAGCCAGAGCGCTTAGCAAAAGGAATCAAAAGATCTTCCTTGTCTCCCTCCATCTTTTTCCCTCTTTATCTCAATCCCCTGCCCTTCCCGCGCATATTGGCAGAATGACCCTGCCTCTCACCTTTCCCACCAGCAGCAATCATTCTCCTTTGATTTTCCTCTCCGGCCTCTGGGCCGCTCCACGCTGTTGCCTGACCTTCAGCAAGCTGAGCAAGGGGAAAGCGCCTGTGCCTGCGTGTCTCCAGGGTCGGTGGCAGGACCTGCCACAGAGCAACGTGGAGCTGAGGGAGCCTGAAAAAGCTGTTTGCACACGCACACACGCACACACGCGCGCGCGCATGCACACCCCGGGGATGATAGCGGCCATCACAGGGCCAGATTGTTTCTAATTGCAATCCCAACAAAGTGTGAGGAGAAGTAATGCCACACGCCACTGTGAAAGGGCCAGAAATAATCACAGCGGATGGGAGCTGCTGCGGGAGCCGTTCTGCGCTGGGTGGAGGGGAGCCCTTGGAAAAACGAGGCGTGGGGTGGGGGAGAAACGCAGCGAGCGGCTGGGCTTTGTGAGCTTTGTGACTAATGGTTCCTTGCTTTTTCATAGCCTCGCTTCTTCAGCAGCACGTGTCAGGTTCCTTCCCTTTGGCTCCAGGACCTGCCCTCGGCGCCCGGAGCAAAGCAAGGCCAGATCCTAACCTCGGGGTCTCCGTCGTGGTAGTACAGCGATGTTTTTCTGCGATTCCTTTGGGCTGGAGTTTAATAGATTGTTTTGCCGTGAGGCTTGCGTGAGCTTTGGACGTTAACATCTATGCTTCTGCTGGACTCCATCCAACGTTCTTCTCTCAGGCAGGCTTCCTGGGATCCCGTGGGAGTTACGCGCTGTGGGTGCAGGGCAGGAAACCTTTCCTGGAGCAGGAGACCCTGCCCTTGGCACTGAAGTGCTTAGACAGGCAGGTGTCCGTCTCGGAGGTGTACCCAGGGGTGGTGTGTGGGGGGTCATGCTGACCCTCGGTGCTGGGCTTACGAATCTTGGCATGACAGCAGTCCTTTGGAAGGGTTTTAGTAAGGAGAGGAGGCAACGAAGGGAAATGGTTGGAAAGAAGAAAGGGAAATGCAGATTTGGGGGGCTTGCTTTTCTACCTAAGGCATCATACGGTTCAGTCTAGAAGCAGGATTTTTTCCTTTGTTTTCCTCTTTGTTTACTGTCTCCTCAGCAAGGTAGGGCTGAGACAGCGCTGAGCGAGAGCTTCACTGATTTTGAAGAGGTTACGATGAAAGAGGTGGCTCCGTTTCCGTGGCCTCGCCCCCCCCCCAGCCACTCGTCTCTGCTGCAGTCTCAGCCAGCCCTGGTGAGACCAGTACCTCCCAGTGCTGAGCTTCAGAGGGTCCCAGCTTCTGCACCGGCCTCCTCCTGCCACAGATCATAACTTTTTGGGGGCCAGGAATCCTCTGCTGATCCCTCCCCAGCTGCTTCTAAGCAAAGCCCAGCTCCTGGGCTGCTCTCCCCACTCTTCCCCATCTGCCCCCCCTGCCAGCCTGCAAGAAATGAAAAGTTTTGTGAGCTTTTCTCCTGTGCGTTTGGCCAGGATTCTTGTCACTGTCCAGACACCCATTTATGAACAACAACAACAGAGAAAAGGTAGGTAAATCATCTCAGATTTGTTGGAAGGTAAATACCGTTCCCTCCATTGCCCCTGACAGCCTGCGACACAGCTGAATTCCCCCCAGGAGCACGCTGCCATTAATCACCTTCAAAATGGATCGTTCCACCTCACAGTTTTTGCTGTGGCATAAGGTTAGGCTGGAAAACTGCTTCCAATCCCACACGTTCCTCGTTTGGGGAAAATCCGACGCTGGAGGGGAGCCAGCGCTCACTTATCTGCCTTGCTTCCAGCTGCTGAGAAGAATGAAACGTTTTTCATTCGGTCGTTGCACTGTGCTTTTCCTTTCCCCTTCACCTCCTTTCTTCTTTTCTNTTTTTTTCTGAAAGGGGTATGGATTATCTGTGCCAATAAACATCGCTGCGACATGCCTGTGTTTTCTTACAATGGATTTGTTGGTAACATTGAAGTTTTCCAGTTGCAATTTGTGAGGACCGGCTCTGAGAGCCTGCTGCAGGCGGTGGGAGGTTTTACACCGCCTTCCTGGGGCTCCAGAACAGCCCTTTGCTGACTTGTTGTCCCCTCTCATTTCATCATTGATCTTGAAAAGCTTTGAATATTTGCCTTTACTGAAAGCTGGAGCTGTGCCTCCTGCCTCGTTCCCTCCCCGGTAACGTGCCCGGTGTTCCCGCGGCCTTGCTTTTTTAACCAGGCTTCTGCCCTTCCTCCCCAGAGCCGCCGAGAGGAATGAGCCCTGAAGCTTGAGGGGAAGCAGGTCCCGAAGGTCCTGCAGACCCCGCTACCACTCAGCTTCCATGTATTTCGTCAAAAATGGGTCATTTGCGCCGATTCTCTTCTGAGAACAGTTGTAGCTAGAGGCAGTGGTCAGTCCTGAAAGTTGCTCTTGTCTCTTACAAACGCTAAACACAACTTGATTACTGTGAAGAGACCTTTAGGATGGGCAGGCGTCGTCTTCTCAATACACCGAGCAGTGCCTTCAGTCCGGCAAGGTGCCTTGAGGTTTAGAAGGCTCCAGCATCGCCTTGCTCAGGTCTCCCACGAGAGATCTATAAAGCCGAGCTTAACAAGGCTGGGCTCTCCGAGTTGGCTTTCTAGTGGGCTTTGGCCACGGAGCTCCTCTGATCTCCCCAAACTCCTCCGAAATGATGGGCCGTAGGGGCCCAAACCCCTTTGGAGGTGCCAGCTCTGCTA
>VXBL01002506.1:1046315-1062877 GCA_013400195.1 Aramus guarauna | reverse complement strand
TGAGGAGGGATGAGGGGGAATCCACTTATCGCTGGCTGCGCAGGGCTCCGGCGCTGAGCCGCAGCAGGCACCGCGTGTGCGGGGCCCCGCTAGCACCATTATAGCTTTGGGATTATAAAATGGCAGTCTGCACACTGCTAATAAGAAAAGNCCAGAGCCGCCGAGAGGAATGAGCCCTGAAGCTTGAGGGGAAGCAGGTCCCGAAGGTCCTGCAGACCCCGCTACCACTCAGCTTCCATGTATTTCGTCAAAAATGGGTCATTTGCGCCGCTTCTCTTCTGAGAACAGTTGTAGCTAGAGGCAGTGGTCAGTCCTGAAAGTTGCTCTTGTCTCTTACAAACGCTAAACACAACTTGATTACTGTGAAGAGACCTTTAGGATGGGCAGGCGTCGTCTTCTCAATACACCGAGCAGTGCCTTCAGTCCGGCAAGGTGCCTTGAGGTTTAGAAGGCTCCAGCATCGCCTTGCTCAGGTCTCCCACGAGAGATCTATAAAGCCGAGCTTAACAAGGCTGGGCTCTCCGAGTTGGCTTTCTAGTGGGCTTTGGCCACGGAGCTCCTCTGATCTCCCCAAACTCCTCCGAAATGATGGGCCGTAGGGGCCCAAACCCCTTTGGAGGTGCCAGCTCTGCTACCCGGGGGAAGCAAGGTGCCGCGGAGGGGGAGGAACGACTGTGTTAGCAACAGAGACTTTGCTGGTGGAAGCAGTTAATCAGAACAATTACAATTAGCACTTAACAACCTCTGGACACTCTGTATTGGGCTTTTCCTGTCCTACACCAGTGTCTTGCTGGCTCATTACCTGCAACACCTAATTTTCAGTACCGCTCAAACCAGCTATCTCAGGAGGATCCCAAGGCTCGGGAGAGGAGACCGCCTTCTCCAGCAAGGTGCATCGCTCCGTAGCATCGCTTTCCTGAGGTGTGCGCGCTAGTCTCCTGGGTGGAAGCGGCTCTCTGCTAATGAACGGAACCGCTCACTTTTCTCCCCCCGTTTTTTTTACCGCAGGCCTTCTCACTCCACCCTCCCAAGCTCCCCGCAGCTGTTTAAAACACCGTTCATATCTTCTCAGAGTGCTTTTAATTGCTGCACCTCACCCAGCAGGCTCACAAAAGCAGATGGAAGGCTCAGAGGTCTCCTTTGCTGGAAAGTTAGGCTTTTTTAAATTTGGAAGACCTCAATTAATAAAATATTCCTCGTTTTTCTAAGGTCAGGTTTAGCAGCCAGGCCGCGTGATCAAATGAGTGTCTTTTCCTCGGGATGTCTGCTTGCTGGAATCTCATTAACGTACGCTCGTGCAACGTCAGTAAAAACGACATCGGACAGAAAGCGGCTGTTTCGCTTTTTCTCATCTGCGGATCCGGTGTGAGGCAAGTGGACCTTGTGTCACCGCATTTCACCCTCTCTGTCCCACTAATCAAATTTATTCTTTCACTCGATGCCTACCCATCCTTCACATCCTTGCAAATCTCTGCTGATTTGGGCAGGTTTCAGGGCAAAATGGTGTCTGGCAACTAGATGAGGAGCCTTCCTTTGTGCTTCTGGCAGTACGGATTTTCGCAGCGCTGGCTCTTTGAATCGCTGTCGTCTTGTGTGAATGAGGCCAGCGGAGTGACCCCAGATTTCCATCCTGTTTAGCTGGAAACAGAGTGCAGCTCTTGGTTTCTAAATTCATAAGTCACCATCAGGACATCCATTTTAATAGAGTTCAGGCTATACACCCTTGAAGGAAATTGTTCTGCAATAACCAGCTCATGTGTAATAGTTATGCCCAAAGTGAAAGCTTCTCGCTGCAGTGTATGATTTGACTCCTCCCTGAGGTGCACTTCTTTGATGACTTACTATTATTATTTATTATTTCTACGGTAGCATAAATGTGCATGGCACTTCAGAGCGAGCACAGGACAATATCCCTGCCTCGAAGAGGTTACAGCATCCCTGCCCTTACTCCAGCCAAACTTGTGACATGATACGGATAAATAACTGGCATGCGGGGCAGGAAGAAAGAGGTGCCAGCAGAAATAATGTAGCCATGGTCCCCGCTGCCTGTTCACGGATGAAATACCAGGCATTAACTCAGATGCAAACAGGGAAGTAGCAGGGAGAAACAACTAAGAAAATAAAGCTGCGGAGCACTGGGGAATCCACCACCACGCAGTATCTCCATGACCGGGAAGGACTTTCAGAGCGAAGCTTGGCGAGATAGCGGATGGAGGAATGGTGCGTGCCTCTCTCCCTTTCAGCCGTGCTGCTGACACCGTGTGCCAAGCGGCTGGTCTTCGGAAGCCCCACGTGGGAATCTGCCCCAAATGTTACGCTGGCTCCAGGCGATGCCGACACGTTCGTGCGCTGTTAAACGTTGGTAAGACCAAGACAGGAGCCCATGTGGAAGTGCAGCCCAGCCTGTAGCGACCGCTGTGTCCTCTCCGATGTGGTCTGGGCCCTGGCAGAATTTCATCCAGAAGTCTTTTGCATGTAAATGTGTTTTCCTCCAGGCACTTTGACGTTTGTGAGCACCTTCTGCCCCTACTCGCCAGTTCTGGTTAGGAAAGATCCCTGATGGCTGGCTGTGTCTCCCCCACAGCACATATTCCTATTCTTCCAGTAACGCGTTTGTGTGCAAAGAGCATACTCCGGAAATAAAAACTGGAGACCAAACTCCGGGCTCGATCACATGCTAAAGGTGATCCGTTCGCAGCATTGCAGTACCCCGGAGCAGAATTTGGGAGCTTTTATTTACCATTACACTGGACTTGGTTGGACACCAACACACATCTCCATTTCACGGGTTGGGGTCCACCTGTTTCTCCCAGCAATAGTCTGTCTCAGGCACCACCAGCCATCCACCTTCCTGCCAGAGCACAGACTTCTTCAAACCGTCCCCCAAACCTGGACAGGCTGTGGTCACTCCACAAGCACAAGACAAGCATCTTCTGCAGCGCGGCTCCAGCAGCCGCCTGGGAAGGCGACAGAAACGAAGCCATCACGAGAGGTTTTGCCGTGCCCCGGAGGCAGGTTCTCTAGCCCTGTGCTGCCTTTTCCGACTGCTCTGCTCTCCTGTAAATGCACTCCTCCTGTATTTTCTGCAGCAGCTGGGCTGAGCAGAGCAACATCACTTTGACACAAACATTTTTGCCAGGGATTTCGCAATTGGCTGCCCTCCCTCACCTCCGAACCGGGACTTCTTGCCAAGTACGTGTTTCCCAGCAATGCGCTTCCAACCCTGTCACCTGCAAACACAATTACTCCTTGCTTTCCATCGGCTTCATTAGTGATGGGGATGGAAAAGGACTGAAATGGAGCATGCTGCATTCACCGGGAGGGACACGTTGTTAGCAGGCAGAGGAAAAGGACATTTGCCAAACCAGCTCTGTCAGACTTAGTGCAGCTGTTCTTGGTGAAGCCCTCACTCTCTGATACAAGTCAGCGAGGCATGAAGAAGGCTTCTGGGAGCTGGAGAAGGTACCTTTTTAATATTGGTATGTTAAGCATACAGAGAATGTAGCTGTAACAGATCCACCGATGCTGTTGGCTCAACACCTTTCCTTCTCAGGGGTGGCGAAGGAGGTGCCGGCCGAGAGTGGCTGTTCAGGGACTTGAATAGGCAGGTTTTGATCTTTTTTCGTGGTCTTTGATATCAGAGTTTGCTTTCGTTGGGAAAAGCAGGCTGGAAGAAGCACAGTCATTTAAGGCATTGCACAGCAGCCTTTGGTAAGCGCAGGAGAGGTGATTAAGGCTTTCTTGTCAATCACCACTTCAAGAACTTTGCTTTTTTGGATGTATTTCCTAGATTGAGAGGACCTCAAGATGTCTGCAATACCTGTGACTTTCCCTGCTCCCTCCCTGCGTGGTTAGGATGGTGGCTTTGTCATTCTGGGTGTCAAGTTTGCTGTAGGGTCTCAACATGTTCTTCTTCATGGCAGGTGGTGTAGAAGTGGTGTAGATGGTCTGTGGGCTTGTGGAACTTGACGTGTTGCACAGACACTTGTTGTGGGCAGGCAGGGCCTTTCTGAGAACCAGCCTGATCTCCTCCAGTCCGTGTTCCTGGGAAAGACAAGTAGTTTGGGCGAGGTGAAGGAGGGAGGAGAGGAAGAGAAATTATATCCCCATCCATGCAGCTATTTCATGGCAGTGAGTTTGAACCTGTTGCTGCGAACCCAGCAACAGCAGAATTCTCCCACTAAAACCCAGAGGCCAACTCCAACGTGGAGCCTTTGATACCCTCTACACCAGCAGCTTGGAGGTCTGAAGGAGCATGGTGGATATGGTTGAACAGTCCATTTCTAGGTGCCAGTACTGCAGGTTTGGCAGACTGGTTTTGGGCGGTGGCGCGTGTGACACTTTGCTGTGTCACAGGATGCAGTTGTAGCCTGTTCCTACCCATCTCTAGGAGGGAAATTTAGCTTTTCACTTACTTTTCATATACATTTTGGGAACTGCTACTTCCTAGCCTCCTGTGGCAAGGGTTTGAGCTTTTCTGGCTGATCTGAGCTCAGGATCTGTGGTTGGCTCCCAGTACTTTTCCCTTTAACAGGAGTTAACTGGGTTGCTTCCCCTGTGTCTGTGTCTCACGGGGGTACCGTGGCCTCTGGGGCTACAGAGGTCTACCACGGTTCATGCACATACTCACCACTTGTGGAAAGACCAAAAATGGAGGCTCCTCTCACAACCACCGCTGTGTGAAAGCAGCAATAAAAAACCCACACGTATTTTAATCCAATCTGGATTGGATTTTGTGCTAACAGCAAATTTTATCACAGAGAACTAAATTTCTGTAGGTTTTCAAGTATGTAGCACAAAAGCCTCGTGTTCTTCCAGAACAGGCAATGTTTTCCTGGCACCCACAGAAAGTGCGGTGTCACCACTTTTGATAATGTTATATCAGCAACAAATTTGAGCCCAAAGCAGGCAGTAGGCATGGACAATTTTTTTCATGAGTCATTACAGTTTGGCAGGGGATGGACAAACGGAGGAGTGGTATGCGCCCTTTATAGTAGCGAGTCTCCTTTTGTAACTGGCAGCTTGCTTTCGGCAGAGCGCCGTGCCACGGGGTTGTATCACCCCCCCGGCAGCAGAGGTGCTGGAAGGGGGCTGAGGAGGACATGATGGACACGGGAATCCCTCCCGCAGCACCCGCGCCTTTCATACCCAGTGAGCCCGAGGCAATTCTTTGGAGTTGACTAGCAAAATGTGCTTCCCACCTTCGTGTATGGCAACATGGAGGGATGGAGAGCTGCCTGGAAAGAAAGGAAGAGATGGTATTTGTCACACTGTCCTTTTCTTTCCTTTCTTATCCTCCGACTCTTTCCTTCCTAAGCTTTTGCTCTTGCTCAGAACTTCCTGTGGGGTTGGAGGAGGGAGAGACCATGCAGCTGCATGTTGACCTTCTAGCTGGAGCTGGACGCGTAACAACCAACTGTGAGCCCGTATTTCATTTCCCCAAGAGCTTTGGGCAAGGCAGGCTGCTTCCAGCCAGCCATTTACCCAGTGGATTTTGAATGCTGGCAGAATTCATTATTTTGCTAGGGCCTTTCATTATCCAATTGTCTCTCTGTGTTCCCAGCACCTTGCTACCTGAACACCTTCTGGTAGTGCCTTGAGCAATTCAACTAGTGTCTGCTTTGTGTGGTTTGTTTTCTCATCCGATTCCCCAAGAGAAGGGAATGCAGGAGAATTGCAGGGGGGAAGATTGTTGGTTTGTTTTCCATTTATTTATTCATAGCTACTGTCTACACAGGTTTGTGTTCATGTTAAAAAAAACATGCCGAGGAAATGTTCCTCTCTCTTGGAGCTGGTTTTCCTGGAGAGGCTCTTTTCCTGGATTCTGTTTTGTGGCAGAGGCAGTGCTTTCATCCACCTGCAGAGCCCCCCGTGGTGCCACGAAGCACGGCTGTCCACACAGCCCTCACCATGAGCTCTGTGTCTTAGATAGCCCAAGTCAGTGCCGTGGACCTTCAAAATACGTAGCAAGACCTTGTTCTGATTTGCTTTTCTGTAGGGAGTCGGTGTGAAAACCAAGAAGCTGGTCATGGCGCCTCGTGTTCCTGAGGAGACTGTGGTTGAAGAGCTCAAATGCGACTGTAGGCTCTTCCGAGCATTTCTCTGCCAACCAGCATCAACGAACTTTTGCTTGAATCAACCTCGTCCAGATGTTGCTCTTGGCTGAGTGCTGGCCCATGTTGACAGCAGTCGTGTGGTGAAGCAGGAAGCCTCTTGCAGACAGCTGGTGCTTCAGTCCAACTTATCTGACCAATTTTCCTTCACGCTGCTTTTGGTGATGGAGCAGGTCTGGAGAGAGAACTGGTCTTTGTGTGAATGTTGTGGGGGAAGCGCAGGTTCCTGTCGCGGCTTGGGCGTATCCCACCAGGATGGCCTCCAAGCATTTCTCACATCCGCTGGACCCATGCCACCTTGCAGGCAAGAGAGCAGTACCGCACACTCTTTCATTATCAGCCAGCGGTATGGATGCGACATACTGCTTTCATTATCTTTATTTTTAGCCTCCGTCTCCTTCTAGCACATCTGTTCCTCTACAGGCTGTGCACCATTAGCCAGGAGCAAGTGGTCAGAGATGGAGGAGAGAGATCTTTGCCTGTGAGAGACCAAACCTCTAGAGTTTGTGAAGTAATTGTTCCCAGGTTTATTGCTGAGCCTTTGGTATTATGGGAAGCAGGACCTCGCTGAAACCTGGCCACCTTCACATGTTCCCATCTTCCTGCCATGTCCCAAGAGGTGCTTACTGAAAGCAGCCAGCTGGGATAGCTGTCTGCAAACCACACCTCGCTGCTCCTCAGCCGTCCAGGATTTTGTACAAACAGCAATGCCAGCGTGGCCTCTTCGTGATACTCATCCAGGACAGCAGAGCTCTTCCCACTGACTCTTCCACTGGCCGTCCTCAGGGCTCCCCAGAGCCACCTTCTGCTGGTGTAGTGCAGAACGCAGTTAGCAAGTAGCTTCTCACTACAGCCAAAATTACTCTGTTGGCCCTTTTAATCTTCCTCTGTTACATTCCTCAATCCACCACATCCTCCACATGCACAGCCAGCCCCTTTCATTCACATTCAGATTGGCTTCCTCCTCCACAACCTCCGCTCTCCTTTCCACTGCTCAGAGCTCGGTCCGTAGAGAAAGGACATTTCAGAGGTTACACTGAAAGAACAGCAGCTCCGGGGATTTGTATTCATTCCATGTCTAGAAGTTCAGGCTGTAGAAGACTTCTCCACAGGTTGTGTGAGGAGCTGCTTGAGAAGCTGAACCGCCAGCACCTCACCTCACTTTAATCCTCCTTTTTAGCTCCCAGTGGATCTGATTAAGCTGACAAAGAAAGGAAAGCTGCCAAAGCACTTACTATAAGCAGGAGACTGGGCAAAATGAGACTGAAGAGGGTGGTGTGAATGGTGTTTCTTTGTTAAGGTTTCCAAAACGCCCTCATCTGATAGGGAGAGGTGCCTTGGTACAGAGAAATAGGCAGAAGCCCCAGCAGTTACTTGCTGACAGTTCAGTCATTTGAATTCCAGAGCTGTTACAGTCCAAATAGTTTCCTCAAGACCGGACTGAATGAGCTCTAGGTGGTACCGTGAGGTGAAAGACTCAAGGAAAGGTATGTGGTCCACTGGGAAGTGGACTTTGGAGAGAGTCTCTGGGTCACCAAAAAATGTCCGGAAGCAGTGTGACCAAATTGATACGATCATCAAACCGAATCTCTTCTGGTCCAAGTCCTCTTGTGCTTGCGGTAATCCTTGTACAAGTCGCAGAGTCATTGTGGTCCCCATATGCTACGTGAGTTGCAGATTTTTAATGATACTTACAGGTTGTGGTGGCCCACAGCAGAGGAATGTCATTTGCTGGGGCACGTAGCAGCTTTGTGGTGCATCAGGGAGTCCAGGATGTGTTGCCAGGATTTCATCCAAAGCAGCAGTTTTCATTTTGGCTCTCAGTTGTAGACGCTTCTCTAAAATGGAACATAACCTGGGCCTGTAGACTCAGGCGTTAATTCGGACCCAGGGGAGGCAGATGAAACGCTGTGTAAATGAAGACTAGCGCAACGGAATGGATGCAGCCAGCCGCCTGTCTCATCCCATCCTCTCTCTCTGCGCTGGTATTTTGTTGGAAAGGGGTATTGTTAGATCTCGCTGTGTAAATTATCAGTCTAAATATCCCCTGACTCACAACGCAAATGCTACTAGGGGAGCCGGTGCAGTGTCAGTGTTAAAGCAAATCCCGTGCCAGATCCCCAGAGAAATCACTGTAGGATCTGGTTGACCTTTACATGGAAGATGGATCCATCTCGCTTACCTTTGGGCTTCTCAGAGTTGGACTTCCAGGCAAACCTGGTTTTCCGGGCTCCTATAATCAAAGATAGGCAGCTCCAAAAGATGGTCCTGCCCTTCCAGAGAGGGGTCCTGGGGCCGATCTCTCCCCAAAAACAGTAGAAAGAGGCTACAGATCTGTCTTCGGCAACTGGGCTAGGTGAGACTGTTGCCGCAAGAACTGTGCAGCATGGACTAGGGGACGTTACTTGTCTGGAGTACCTGCTAAGGTCTGAGCAGTGAATTAGGCCTACAGTAGGTTTTATAACTGAAATCCTCACAGCTCGATGTGGAACATGTGTCAGAATGGATTTTTGCTCTATTATTGCTGCTACCAAAATGAAATTAAATTAATCCAGCGTGTGAGGAGTCAGGAAGAAAGCCCTCCATGACATGGCAGGGATCTTGCATGATTCTTTTGGCTGAGCCAGCAGCAAGACAAACCACGGGAAGGTCTCTTCTTCATGACTGGAGGGACCTTGAGACCATGTTCCCCAGCCTGCCCTGGTTGCTGAAGGCTGATGTGTTCCTCGGGATTGCGCTGAGCCAGCCCAAGTAGCTCTCGTCGTGTAACAGAAAATACCCCACAAACATGGGATGTTTGTACAGCGCCTGGTTTTTATGTCTTGAGAGCATGTTACAGACCCTGGGGAGGTCCTCCTCCTCCTCCAAGCCACAGCTGAGTTGCCACTTCACCAAAGGACATGCCTTGCTATCTCTGCTCTGGGTTTTGCTGATAAAACAGTGGCATCTCCATGCTGTTCCTTAGCCTGTGCTAGAGAGATGAGGAGAGCAACAGATCGGGCATGCAGGTGATGAACTGATCCTGGGATTTGGATTTCCCAATAGAAAGCTCAGCTCCGAGTCCCGGGAAATCAGAAGGATCCTTCCCTTTAGCACGGCTTGGAAACACGAAGGTGAGCATCTGCGCTCTGCTCAGCCCTTCCCACTGGCCCTCTTGGCACCGTGCACGTCCCACAGCCCGGGGGTGGCGTGGGCCAGCTCCAGCCAGCTCTGCCATCCTTCTGTTCGAACACCAAGGGAGGCAGCGTGTCCTCCACCCGCCTCCAGCTGCGGCCGACACAGAGCCCCCTCCCCAAGCCATAGAGCTCTTGAGAGCTCCAGAGGAGGAGGTTGCAGGTATCTCAACGCTGTTACCAGCCCTGAATGGCACACAGCATTTTCCATCTCCCATGCAGCTTTTATTCGTGTGCACGCTGTGCGTGCCTCCTTGCGTGCTCTGAAAAGCCTTGTTTCTCCTTGCCTCCCTCTTGCTCCTGCCCCTGCCTGGGGAGCCACCAACCTTCCCCCTGCTCCTCCTTGACCAGAGCCTTGCCCTGCTCTCCTCGGGCATGGCTCTGGCACAGACAACCTTTCGGAGGTGCTGGCGAGGGGTGGTGGGGCTGGGTCCTGGGCCAGCCGTGATGCACGGGACAGGACGAGGCAGGCTGTTTGGCTCTGAGCGGTGACAGAACAACCCACAGATCCGTCCATCCAGGTGTGAGATGATAGCAGAATGACTTTGATCTGACTGGCCATCAAATCAAACCAGCTGTGTTTCTGGAGCGGGGAGTCCCACACCTAAAACACCCACTTGCAAAATGCCAAGCGGTGCGGAGAGCCAAGCCTGTGGGTCATGACAGTCATCGGTCTTCTGTCATGAGCTGACTCATGAAGGAAGAGCGGGAGTGAAGCGTGGAGATGAATAAATGAGCCGCCGAGCAGCTGCTGAAGCAACGCCTTGGGCCGCGTCTTCACCAGGACAAGGCTCTGGAGCCCCTCCTGGCTTGGCCAGCCGGTGAGCAGGTACTGAGTTACACCTCGCGTGACAAGCGAGGTGACAGTCCCCTGTCCCAGACCTCATTAGGGTCTGTAACGCAGAGGTTCCTCACACGTTGCTCGCTCGTCTGTCTGGTCAGCGCCGCACGATCATCCCTAACGTGAAGCCTGCTCTTTCCCCCGCTGTTCGGTGCTCGATCGCTGGTAATTTCCCTGGCATGTAAAAGCTTTGGAAAATTAATGTTGAGCACAGGTTCACACCTTGTCACAAAGATGCAAAGTTTAATAAACTGTGGAGCCAAACTGTTGGCTCCTTCGCACTAATGCAGGCAAGCAGCTGGAAATAGCTCTACGGAAGAAACGCGCAGCAGGATGCCAGAGTCGGAGCACCCAGAAATTCCCCAGCAGCTGCTTTGCTCAGCTGCTGAAGCAATTGCCTCTGGAAACGGGGACTCTGTTGAACCAACCGAAGAGGAACGGTGGCCTCAGGCCAAAAAAAAAGATAAAAGTGCATGTACGATCTTGCAGAGATCTTGGAAAACTTCCCCCACACACCTCCTTCCTTCAACCTCTTCCATCTGCAGAGGTTTTAAGGATGAGCGCAGCCCGTTTCCAGGTGCCACCGGAGTATCCATCCCTGCTCGAGCCTGCCGGTCACCTGTACACCGGGGTCCGTCAGGCGGGGCCTTTGCGTTGGGGGTAAATCTCACCTTTTGTGTCGGGGATTGCGTGGTGCAGCACCTTGGCTTTCACCGGGGGGTGCGGGGCTGAACCAGACCACCCGACTAAAGACACGTCCATAGAAATAACGTATTTACTGACAGAGAAGGGAGATGGTTTTTACCGCTCAAGCTTTCCTCTTAGAGCAACTCGATTACTCTGCGGACCGTATCCTTTCCCAAAAACCAGACCGCTCCAAAAACATCTTAGATTTCGGATAGCGGTAGCTGGTAGAACCAAAGTAAAATAATCATCATCGCCTCGGGCGCTGCCTTTGCAGCACGACGGGGCTCCGACCGAGCGCGGAGCCCGTTGCGGAGCGGCGCTGGCAGCGGGGGAGCGTGGCGTAGGCTTTTCCCGGTGCCGTGGGGTGGCTCTCCGGGGAAGGAGGGCAGGTACGCGGCAGTCAGCCCCCGCGCCCGTGGGCTGCAGAGCCTCCGCTCTCATTCCCACTATAGGATCCACCCACTGCCTTTAATGATTCATATCGCTCCCTCGTGTCGCTTAACCCGTTCTTAAAGCGTGCACTTAAATCATTTTCTGTCTGTTATTTAATCATATTTGCTAGGTCTCCGTTCCATTAACGCTCCAGCTGGGAAGGGAACTAGCTCGAGAGCGCGAGCTAGGAAGAGACACGCGCTCCGCTCAGCGTTTCGGCTGTGGGATGGGAACGGATGTACGGACACTGGTTTTCCATCCTGGAATTGCTGCCTCGACTTGCTCTGGCAAAGTGTATTAGCACCGTCGTCTCTGCAGCTCCTCTTCCTTCTCTGGATTTGTTCAGGGGGTCTCTTGATCCGTGTGCCGTGTTTCATCGCGTCCCCAGCCACCGAGGTTTCCTGTCCTGAGGAACGCTTTGGCCACCTGCGGGTATCGAGAAGGTCTTGTCCACGGGCAGTCTGGATGTTCTGGCACCAGAAACCAAACAAGAGGAACCCAGGCAGTTGTTGGTTTTTTTTTTAAAAAAAAACACTTTTTTTAAGCTTATCTTGTATGTGCTTGGCACCTGAATTGTGGTATTTCCCTGCCTGGCTTTGGCAATAATGGAAATATCTAAAAATCCAGTTGTCAGCCGAATGTAAATCTTCTGCGGGAAGTCTCTCCGTAGTAGAGCTCCGCTGGGTTTCAGTGGCGTCTTCGTGCTACCCGCGGTCCGCGTACTGCAAAATGAGTCAATCTGGGTGTTTCACCAAGTGCAGAAAGTACACAGGGCATACATAAGCTTCTTAAAAGAGGCCCAGTGATCTCTGAAGGGATCAATTCATCTATGTTCAGCTTCGCTGTGACAGTTCAAATGGTGGAAAAAATTATCCTCGTCTGGAAGCAGCTTGAACATGTCTTATTTCGGGACTGAGCTGAAAAAGGCCCCGTGAAGAATAGCTCCTGCAGAGGGAAGAGGAAGAGCCCAGATTAGTTACAACTGTCTAACCGGGAAGGGTTATAGCCGGTTTTTATGACTGATTATCATGCACAGCGTGAGGGCTTATTGTGAGAGCTCGCACGCTTCTCTCTTCCCAGCCATCCTTTGCGCTCGCAGGATCTGGGGAAGCAGCCGGCTGCGTTGTCGGCTGGCTCGGCACACGCGCGGTGGGTCACGCTTAGCAAGTGCAGGCGGCAAATCCTGATTGCTCTGCGGGATTTGTTGCACCAGGAAAGACGGCTGGGTTTGACGGCGGACGTAATGCAGCCCGGCTCCCGCGCGCGGCGTGGGGAGCAGCAGCACGGGGCTCGCGGGAAGAGCGTGGCCGGGCGTCGGGTAATGCGCCTCGGCTGAGCGCGTGCCATCCGTCCCACCTTGCAGGGGTGCCGTGCTGGCAAACGGGGCCCGCTGCAGTAATTCGCGGTGCCAGGAAGCTTGAGGAGAGTTTTCTGGGTTCAGGTGTGCATTATTTGGCTTTGTGGATCGTTTCTCTTGCTGCGGGCTTCAGCATTTTTTATAGGCGGGAGCTTTTCCCCCTAACAGTCGTGAAAAAAGATACCCTCCAACAACACTCGCTTGAAATTGGAGTCAGAAACATGGGACAGTCTGAAAAAATATTGATGTTTTGCAATTACTGGTAGACGTCAAGAAGCTCCAAAAGGCAGAATAAATTAACGTGGTGATTTTAAATACGGAGCCCATAACAAGGAGACAATTAAAACATTCCTTCTTAGTCATGCACGCAACATCTGGACGAAGTGCAGGTGGAAGAGATCTGTCTTGTAAAGCAGGAGGAAAAGAAAAACCCAAAACCCAGTGGCATATTTCTTTTAAAACTGCTCCTTTCTTTGATATGCACAATGTGCTGGAAGAGGAGAAGGAGGCAAACACCCCGTTGCCACCAAGTTTCTGCAAAACCTGAGCACGCACGTGCCTTTGAAAAGCCAGCAGAGACCTTTTGCACGAGGCAGGGAGCCCGGGAAGGGACCCGCGTTGCTGTTCCCCGCGTGCCAACCCCCCTCGCTCCCCTTTGGGTGTCCTCGGGGTGTGGGGGGGTGTGAAATCCAAAATGCGCCCGCCGCTTCGCTGCCGAGGTAGAGCTTAACGTCTTCATCTCGGTTTCGCGAACGTGCGAAGCCAGAGGAGAAGCATGGTCATAAAAATACACGGCCATTCGTAGTGTTTTAGGAAAAGGGATGGATCCGGCTCCATCCCTCTTTACCAGACGACCGTTCCCACTTTGCTGATGTGACCCCAGGAATGTCGTGCCTTGTGATGGGCCGGGTTGCCATGGAGACCGCCGGGATGGCATCGGTAAATGCACGGCGAGGTTATGTGCAAACAGAATATAGGGGCCTTGGGAGCATAAAAACTCAACTAAAGCAAAATGAGATTTATGTGAAAGTCAAAAAATTGATGAGGAGATAACTGCGTTCGTCAAAGAGCAGTGGTCTTCCATGGTAGGTGGATATTGCGAGACGTTGCGGTGCATTAACGGTGGTTCCAGAATGCTTTGTGCAGAGGGCAGGCCAGGGTTGGGTTGGAGAAGGCCAACCCAGCTGGAGATTGGCTGGTGGGTTGGGTTTTTTTTAAAACTGCCTAGAGCTGTTCACTGTTGTCCCCCATCACGCCTTCCCTTTCCCTCCACCCTTCTCTTTGGATAGGTCTTTCCCCTCTCCATGCCGACCGGCATTTTTTCGGGCTTCAGCATCACTCACCTCTCCGGATGAGCCTTCCTGGCAGACAGTGCAAAGCCACCCTCGGGTCCTCGAGAGGACAAGAGCCATCCTGCCGTGCTCTCCCGGACCGCGGGCTCTGTCTGCTCCGGAGGGAAGGGTGGGTATGGATTTGTGGTGCCTGGCTGAGGTTTAGCAGCTCTGGTACGGAATTTCTGAGCCGCACTGGGAGCCCAGGTGGGGTATAGGTGGGTATGAAATCCCAGACCAGCCCTCCTCACTGCCCACCTTATTTATCATTTATTTGCCATGTTCACACCCGCTCTTTACCACGTAACGGGCACAGTGTCTTGAATCTTTTATACGTTGCGTCCTCTTTGTAGAAGGAAGGAACCAGCCTGAGCTGTTTTCTTGCCTCAGATGTCAGTCATGGTCCTGTTGCTGCACAGCCCCTTGCCCAAAGGTGCTGTGCTCCTGCTGGGGACTGCTGCCCGGGATTGCATTAGAAACAATCGATAGGAATCAGCTTTGTGACGCCTTGATCTTGGCAGCATCCCCGCGCTTTTCAGCACCTACAGCGAGCTGCGACGACGACACAACGCTGCCGCAGCGCTCGCCTTTGATGTGAAGGCCAGCTCCTCTTGTCCGACGTGCTGCACGGCATCAGAAGGGCTGTGAGTATTCAGCTGGTGCGGCTTGACTTCTTCCCGAGAGCTGGCAGGACAAAACCACTGACAATTTGCAACCTTTCCTATTCCATTTGCGTTGCGTGTAGTCGCTGCCTGCCGCGGCCAGGCACGAGGGTTTGCACTGCAGCGGGGTTTGAGGGCTACGAGCAGCGTCCGTGGGTCTGTGCGCTGAGAAAGGGCTTGGCTGGAAGAGACTGTGAAACAGAGATGAATTTTATACTCCTTTTTTTTTTTTTTTATACTCATGAAAAGCAAATGCACCGTTTCTTCCTCCCCTTCCATCTCCCAGAACCAATATACAATTCTGACAAATCAGCCCTGAATGCAAATCCAATAAAGTTAGCATAATTGTCTTTGTTATGAGGAGCTGGAACAGGCTGCTCCGCATGAAAATCAAAATAATAAACCACTAAAACATAATGCAATTGGGTGATCGTAAACCTGGCTGAGTGGCCCCACGAAGGTGGGGGTGCGGGGGGGTGGTGGGAGCTGGGCGAGGAGAGGTCCCTGGGGCTGAGCTGGGTGGCTCCGGGCGGCTTTTTGAAGCTGGCTGGTGATTTTTTAAAAGAAAATGTGCAACGGAGGTAGGGGCAGATTATTTTCATGTTTTAATGTTTGGCAGATGAAGAGGTAAAACTGAAGCATTTCATGATCGCAAGAAACAACTGGGAGATCTTGCTCCTTTTTGTGTTGTGTCTGATTTTAAAAGATCACACAAATGAGTATTGCAAATAAACCAAATCAAAATGCTCAAAATATTTTGCTTAGAAAACACTGACACAAAAACAACTCTCTTTTTTTTTTTTTTCTTTCAAGGAACTGTTCCAAAATAAACAATTCCGTTAACGTGAATGGGAAAGATGTGATGAGAGCGAGCGCTAACAAATGTTTCGGCAGGAAGAGCGCTCACTGCGCGCTCCTAAGCCCCAGCTCCGGGAGTCCCGAGAATGCAGAATTGGAGCTTTTGTTCAAACACGCGCAAAGACAAAAGCCGTGGCTTTCCTGATTATGGAAATCCAGAAAAATGAAATAATCCTCCTGCGAGGAGGAGAGTTGCACCCTGCAGCGGAGGCAGCGGCCGCGGTGCCGGGGGTCTCCCCGCTCCCCGAGCCTCGCTCCCCTTCTTTCCCTCTGCAGAGAATCCTGCTGACATCCCCATCAGGGGCACGCTCGCCATCCGCTCCCTAAATAATGGCTTTTAACGGGTTTCCCCCCGCACCTTGGGGCCGTGAGGGTGACGTGACCCCGGAATAATTCTGGCACTTTCTCCTGCCATTGCGGAGCAGCGTCAGAGCCGCTCACCGGCAGGAGCAGCCCGAGCCTCTGGCCCCGCTCAGGCTGCGATTAAAAGAGGCTCGGCTCTAGAAACTTGGAAATTGGGGGAGCAGGACTCGGGGCGCTGGGGGAGCCCGGGAAGAGCGGTTTGTTTCCTCGGGAGAAATTGATTTTCAAAGCTATTGATGTTGCTTTTGAAATGCAGCCTGCTGTTCCCCGGCATTCAGATTACCTTTCTTCCCGCGCGCCCGCCTTTGTTGTTTTAACATCAAAGAAGCGCTGCCCTCTCCGCTCAGAAATCCCCTCTCCCCTGCTGCTGGGGGTACGCTCCACCCGGGGGGGGGGCTGGAGTGGGGTTCAGCTCCTTGGCGGGGAGGCAGCGAACCCGGTGACAAAGACGGGACTCGGCCCCGTTTTGGTTTGGGTTTCCTCCCTTCTTACACCCGAGTGGGGTTTGTTGGTCCCCTGTTGCCCGCTGGCCCCCGTCCCCAGCCTTTGGGTGGCCCCACTGGGCTCCCGTGGCCCCACGAGCGCTGGCAGAGCCCGTGGCAGCTCCCTCTGATCGGGGTCGAGGCGTGCAGCGTCCTGCCTTGCTTCTCGGAGAAAAGCCGGCTCTGCTCCGCCTGAGCAGAAGGTATCAGAGGGGTTTGGCAAGCAAATCACGTCTGGAAATGACAGCATCGGCTCCTTCGCC